>SJXQ01005303.1:27053-161135 GCA_006408695.1 Aepyceros melampus | reverse complement strand
GGCGCTCCGTACCACCCGCGGTAGACCGGGGACCTAGCTTCGCGCTTCCCCAGCGCGCGCCGTTCCCGCGCCCAGGCGCTAGTGCCGCCCTTGGGAAGCAGGGGCCCCGGGTCCTGGGAAAGCTCGGTGAGTGCCGGTTGCAGGGGCTTGGGGCATAAAATGGGCGGAGGAGGGCTCCGAGGGCAGGTAGGTAGACATGAGTACATCCTGGTAATTTTTGCCCCTGTAGGATGCTGTCAAATCCCAGACTCTAAGGAATTTTGCAAACTGAGACCAGGTTCTGAAAGGTTAGACTCTGAATTAAAAAGGATCGAATAGCAGTGCTATTCGGCGTGTCCAAGGACAAGTAGCAGCTCCATCCCCTGGCACCTGGTTAAAAATGCAAATTCATGGGCCCCACTCCACACCTGCTGAGCCTCAGTCTCTGGGACTGGGGAGTATGTGTGTTAACTAGTCCTCCTGGAGATTCTGACCCCGCAGAAGTTTGATAGCCACTGACTTAGAGATCACTTGGGTCTAACACTTGGGCCCCTTAACCCATGCAGGAACCCTGACATAAACAGCGGTGGGTGCACAGTGAGCCGTAAGGCATTAGTTACTGGGGTAGATTCAGATACTGCATCATAAGAGCTCTGAAACACTCATAGTTTGTAGAAATTGCTACTCTGTACCAAACTGTGAACTACCATCTCTGAAAGTTCCTCCAAACAGCTCTCACCACTTCAACAAACATCTCTGAGTTTCTGCTGTGTGTCAGGTTCCAATTAAGTTTCTTTCAAAATGAAGAAGGGAGTTATCTGGCTCTTAAGATCTTCAAACTGCTAGCATATTTTTTCCTTTAACCAGGATCTTTGTAATTTGGTGTAGTGTTTCATATCTCATTTTTATCTTGGTTTTTAGCATTTAATTGCTCCTTCTGAAGTTATTTTTTATTATTGTTGTTAACTCAGAATGCCAGAATAGATATTTTGGAAGAGATGTATTTAGTTTGTGAGTGAGTTCTGAACAAAATTTTTAAGAAAAAAAAAGATTCACATTGGCAGGACATATTTTTTTATCTTTGTATTAGTTTATGTAATATATTTTACACGTAGAATAAATAGGGATCCTGGAATTTCTTATGAATCAAAATGAGAGAGAAGATTTGTCCCCTTTTCTGAAAAGCCCAATGCCAGAGCTAGCTACCTCGTAAAAACTCTGAAAAGGAATCAGTTGCTATGGGGATGACCCTTGGAAGCAATTATGGATGCCAGGTATATCCGAACCATGTGGTTCCTCATTCTCCAAGGTTCTGAACGATTTCTGTAGATGAGGTTGTCTCTTCATCACTGCTGAGAACTTTACTCATGAAATATTCAGTGATGAAGGTTCTGTGAATGGTTTGCTTTCAATTGTGGGGCTTTTATTTTTGTGTGTTTGTTTTTCTGCTTCTCCTTTGGTGGCTTAATTTAAATATTATGTCTAAATCCATTGCTGACTTATTCTGAGACTCTGGGAAAATGTCGTGTATGTTTCTCAGTTTTCTGGATGCAGGACGTATGGTCTTGAGGTGGCACTTGCCTGCATGATTTCAAGGTATCGCCCCAGAGCTCCCTGCGTGCTGTATCGTTACACCATGGACTCTGCTAATGTGTTAAAGCAGAGAAAGTGCTTAATACGGTGACCATATAATTAATTAGGTATGCATGTTTTAATTTAAAACATCTGAAAGGCTTGCTCACAGATGTCAAAGGCTAACTAAATTCTCTTTGAAAACAACTTTGGAAATGTTGGTAAAATTTTAAGCCATTCCTAGGAATGTCATGAGCGTCTGAAAATAAAGTTTGCCCTGTAAACGTTTCTGTATTTCTCAGAATCATGCCTGTACATACTTGTTCATAAGTACTCAAAGAATATATAATCAGCACCCTTCTGTAACAAAGTACAAGGTTTATGACATATATCTTGTTTTCATGTTATTTTATGTTGTGATTTTTCCGCCTTCAAGTTCAAATCACCTTCCAAAAGGGAGGACTTTCGAATCCTGGAATATTTCCCTAGAACCTTTAGCTCTAGCAGTGAGGAACCGAAATTCACTTGAAATGTGTGCTTTTCATGGCCCCGCAGTTTACTTTTAGGATGCTGCCATCAATCTTGTAGGATCTAGCTTCAGGTCCTCTCTGAGCAGATACAAAGGAGGAAAAGGTAAGAGCTGGGCAAAACTGGGACCTCGGATACAAACAAGATGCATGCCCACCTCGCTCAGGAGGAAGAGCTAGCTTGTAGTGCCTGTGGCAGTTGCCAGCATTTTTGTTACTCCCGTCATTCCCTGGTGCCTGATGGCACTGCCCTAGATTTTTCTGACTTGTTCGAATTCTGACTTTTCCAGCCATTCATTGGAGGGTATTCTGTAATTCAAGACTGGGTCTCTGAAAAGCCACTGTAAAATGCCACATTATTTGCAGGGCCCAGATGACACCTTGAGCCTTCTCCCTTAGCATGGTTAACTAATTGTCTTTGACAATAAGGGACATAAAGAGACCTGAATAGTGAGCTGCTGCTGCTGCTAAGTCGCTTCAGTCGTGTCCGACTCTGTGCGACCCTGTAGACGGCAGCCCACCAGGCTCCGCCGTCCCTGGGATTCTCCAGGCAAGAACATTGGAGTGGGTTGCCATTTCCTTCTCCAATGCATGAAAGTGAGAAGTGAAAGTGAAGTCGCTCAGCTGTGTCCGACTGTTAGCGACCCCATGGACTGCAGCCCACCAGGCTCCCCCGTCCCTGGGATTTTCTAGGCAAGAGTACTGGAGTGAGGTGCCATCGCCTTCTCAGGAGAGCCTTATAAAGGCAGTGGAAAGAGCATCATCTTTACATTTAGAGAGACCTCAAGTTTTGGGGCCAGATGTACTACCTTAATTTCTCCATCAGTAGTACAGGCATAATTAAACTACACAAACTATTTTCTGCTGGGTCATCCACTTTCTGTGTGTATTTCATAGGCAAACCTTTGCGACAAAGGAGGTTTGAAACCTGAGTTTTTGTAGCTGAGCGTGTTGCCCATTCGCTGATACAGAGATTCTCTTGATAAAGTGCAGCGTCGGGCAGTGGGCAGGCAGCTAGAAATCTGTGTGGTGCAGATGCTGGGCAAGAGTGGCTTTTGAATGGCTTTGAAGAGCAACTGACAGTGGATGTGTCGGACACATGTGAGTGCACTGGAGAATAGAAGGCGAGAGAGAGAGTGTCATAACAAATTCCTAGGCAACTAGGTGGCCTGAGGACGTTCAAGTCGAGCAGACAGGCCCTGAAATAGAAACACTCTGGGCATGCTTGCTGTAGTTCAGTCACCAAGTCATGCCCAACTCTCCATGACCCCATGACCTGCAGCATATCAGGCTTGCCTGTTCTTCACTATCTCCTGGAGTTGGCTCAAACTCATGTCCATTGAGTCAGTGATGCCATCCAGCCATCTCATCCTCTGTTGCCGCCTCTCCTTTTACACTCAGTCTTTCCCAGCATCAGGGTCTTTTCCAGTGAATCAGCTCTTACCATCAGGTAGCCAAAAGTACTGGAGCTTCAGCTTCAGCATCAACCCCAGCCCTTCCAATGAATATTCAGGGTTGATAGCCTTTAGGATTGACCAGTTTAATCTCCTTGCTGTCCAAGGGACTCTCAAGAGTCTTCTCCAATACCACAGTTCTAAAGCATCAATACTTTGGAGTTCAGCCTTCTTTATGGTCCAGTTCTCACATCCGTACATGACCCTGGAAAAAGCATAGCTTTGACTCTATGGACCTTTGTCAGTAAAGTGATGTCTCTGCTTTTTAAGACACTGGCTAGGTTTGTTACAGCTTTTTTCTTCCAAAGAGTGAATGTCTTTTAATTTCATGGCAGCAGTCACTGTCCACGGTGATTTTGGAGCCCAAGAAAATAAAATCTGTCACTGTTTCCATGATATTATAATAATAATGATATCTCTATCTAGGTCTTGAAGCAGTTTATTAAATGATTATATCTAAGTCTTGCAGTAATCCTGAAAGTTTTTTTTTTAAGTAGATGTGTTTATTACTATTTCATTAATGAAGAAGTTGAGGCTTAAGATGGCAAGAGCACATCCCAGTTAGTAGAGACCTACCCTGGACCTTAGCTTTACTTTACTCAGCTCGTCTTAATAGAGAGGGAGCAGGTTGTAGAAAAAATGAGAGAATAAAGATGACTCTGTGATTAGGTAAGAAACAAAGGAAAGAGGGAGGTAACACAGTCAAAAGTTTCAAACAGTGTAATGACTTGAGAGTCTACCCTACCTATCAGGGCTTCCCTGATAGCTCAGTTGGTTAAGAATCTGCCTTCAATGCAGGAGACCTAGGTTGGATCCCTGGGTTGGGAAGATCTCCTGGAGAAGGGAACAGCTACCCACTCCAGTATTGTGGCCTAGAGAATTCCATGGATGTACAGTCCATGGGCTCGCAAAGAATCAGACACAACTGAGCAAGTTTCACTACCTGGATGCAAATCAAAATGTCATCATTTAAGAGCTGTGTGAACTTGGGCGGGGCTTCCCAGGTGGTGGAGTGGTTCAGAACCCACCTGCCAGTGTGGGAGATGCAGGGTTGATCCCTGGGCTGGGAAGATCCCCTGGAGAAGGAAATGGCAGCCCACTCCAGTATTCTTAGTTTGAACATTCCATGGACAGAGGAGCCTGGTGGGCTACAGTCCATGGGGTCGCAAGAGTTGAACACGACTGAGCATGCACGTGCTTGGGGGAGACAGTTAACATCACCATCTTCTTTTCTCTTATGGGCAAATGGTAGTAGTGACCCACAGAGGCCATAGTTAAGAGAAACAATTAAAAATTGATTGAGTTAATTGAGGTTGCTGACAAAATAAATCCAGAAAAAAAATCAGTAGCTTCTGTATAAAGTAGTAACAAGCAGCTCAAAGTATAATGAGAGGAAAATGTCTATTCCCAATATCAATAAATTACAAAATAGCTGAGAGCCATGAATGTGTAATGTGTTCAGCCGACTTCTGTTGGATCCTAACTTTACTCCCCTTGCCCCTCATCCCCTCACCCCCAAAGCATATTCAAAACCTGCACAAAAACCCAAAGCCCCAATGTGGGTATTATGCAAAATCGTTCCAATAAAGAAGGCAGCATTTGGTATACGCCAAACAGAGACTGAGAATTACTCCAAAAGAAGAAGAAAATTACTCCAAATTCTAAGGCATTAGAGAAAACAGGTTTATAATAAAAGTGGTCAAAAAAAGTAAGACATAATGAAAGAGAAAGCCAAGAAAAGCACAAAAGGAAAATAAAACTGTTACAAAACCAAAACCCATATTAGAAGCAACTAGATATAAGTCAACTTTGTGGAAAATTGAGCTTTGACTTAAAGGGAAGTTTGGGGAAAAATTTCACAGGTTGCAGAGCATATGGACAGAGGAAGAAAACTGGTTAAGGAGAGTAATGGCGATAGAAGACAAATAACAGACAAAAATCACAAAACCACGTGGCTTTCCAGGAGAAAAAAGAGAGAAAGACCAAAGGGAAGTGAAAACAAATATAAAGCATATTGCATGTCTTTGGTCTCAAACTATCGTTAATTTCAAGATGCACCATTGATTTAAAAATAGCTTTCAAGAGAATAAAAGTAAACGATCAATTATCACATAGACATGTTACTTACAAGTTATTTATTAGTTTGACAAATACCAAATGTGAAAAAATCTTTTAATTGAAGAAATATGGAATTAGATGAAAACTCTGCCAAAGTAAAAGAACATCTGAATTGGCAGATCAAAATTCTCAGCCTCATCATGTTCCAGAAAGACAAAAACAAAGATTAGCATGGTGTTATTGAGATTAATAGATACATTATGTGGGCAGAAAAATTAAAAATAAATTCAGTTCAGTTCAGTTCAGTTCAGTCGCTCAGTCGTGTCCGACTCTTTGCGACCCCATGAATCGCAGCACGCCAGGCCTCCCTGTCCATCACCAACTCCCGGAGTTCACTCAGATTCACGTCCATTGAGTCCGTGATGCCATCCAGCCATCTCACCCTCGGTCGTCCCCTTCTCCTCTAACCAAATGAATTATCTCAGTAACACCAGCTTCTGGAAGACAATGACTCAGTAACAAAGAACTAAAAGGAAAAATGAGTGGATGAGACCCAAGAATATATAGCCACATTCTGTACATGGCTTGTGCTCTATTTCTGTTGAACAGTACTGATTTAGACTGCTGGCAAGTTGCAAATGTATCAGAAAGACATTCACAATGATGACAGACTTCAGAATATATGACTTAATCCTTTGCTACACAACGTGTTTTCAGAGGACCAGCATCCTTTAGGGTCTTGTTAAAAATACAGAAGGCACTCCAGAGCTATTGCAGAGCCTGCATTATAAAAAGACACCTCATATGTGGACAAAACTTTAAATCAGAAAGATACGTGCAAGACTATGTCCACACAGCACTATTCACAACAGCGAGACGCGGAGAGCACCTGAACGCCCGTCGGCAGGTGACTGGCTAAGGAAGAGGTGCTGCATTTAGACAGTGTGGCGCTGGGCAGGCAAAAAAGAGAATGCGATAATGCCATTCGCAGCAACATGAATGGACCTAGGAAGTGTCACACGAACTGAAGTAAGTCAGAAAAAGAAAGGCAAATACCACGTGATATCCCTTATAAGTGGAATCTAAAATATGACACCAATGAGCCTATGCGAGAAACAAACAGACTCGCAGACATAGAGAACGTTCTTGTGGTTGCCAAGGGGAGGTTGGAGAGGGGAGGGATGGAGTGGGGGTTTGGGATTCAGTTCAGTTCAGTTCAATCACTCAGTCCTGTCTGATTCTCTGGGACCCCATGGACTGCAGCACGCCAGGCCTCCCTGTCCGTCACCAACTCCCAGAGTTTACTCAAACGCATGTCCATTGAGTCAGTGATGCCATCCAACCATCTCATTCTCTGTCGTCCCCTCTTCCTCCCGCGTTCAGTCTTTCCCAGCATCAGGGTCTTTTCCAATGAGTCAGTTCTTCCCATCAGGTGGCCAAAGTATTGGAGCCTCAGCTTCAACATCAGTCCTTCCAATGAATATTTGGGGTTGATTTCCTCTAGAATGGACTGGTTGGATCTCCTTGCAGTCCAAGGAACTCTCAAGAGTCTTCTCCAACAGCAATTTCAAAAGCATCAATTATTTGGGGCTAGCTTTCTTCACAGTCCAACTCTCACATCATACATGACTACTGGAAAAACCATAGCTTTGACTAGATGGACTTTTGTTGGCAAACTAATGTCTCTGCTTTTTAATATGCCTTCTAGTTTGGTCATAGCTTTTCTGCCAAGGAGTAAGTGTCTTTTAATTTCGTGGCTGCAATCACCATCTGCAGTGATTTAGAGTCTAAAAAAATAAAGTCAGTCACTGCTTCCACTGTTTCCCCATCTATTTGCCATGAAGTGATGGGATCAGATGTCATGATCTTTGTTTTCTGAATGTTCAGTTTTAGGCCAACTTTTTCACTCTCCTCTTTTACTTTCATCAAGAGGCTCTTTAGTTCTTCGCTTTCTGCCATAAGGATGGTGTCATCTACATATCTGAGGTTATTGATATTTCTCCTGTTGATTCCAGCCTGTGCTTCATCCAGCCCAGCGTTTCTCATGATGTACTCTGCATATAAGTTAAATAAGCAGGGTGACAATAGACAGCCTTGACGTACTCCTCTGCTGATTTCAAACCAGTCTGTTGTTCCATGTCCAGTTCTAACTGCTGCTTCCTGACCTGCACACAGATTTCTCAAGAGGCAGGTGAGGTGATCTGGTATTCCCATCTCTTTCAGAGTTTTCCACAGTTTGTGGTAATCCACACAGTCAAAGGCTTTGGCATGGTCAATAAAGCAGAAGTAGATGTTTTTCTGGAACTCTCTTGCTTTTTTGGTGATCCAACAGATGTTGGCAATTTGATCTCTGGTTCCTCTGCCTTTTCTAGATCCAGCTTGAACATCTGGAAGTTCATGGTTCACGTGCTATTGAAGCCTGGCTTAGAGAATTTTGAGCATTACTTTACTAGCGTGTGAGATGAGTGCAGTTGTGTGGTAGTTTGAACATTCTTTGGCATTGCCTTTCTTTGGGATTGGAATGAAAACTGACCTTTTCCAGTCCTGTGGCCACTGCTGAGTTTTCCAAATTTGCTGGCATATTGAGTGCAGCACTTTCACAGCATCATCTTTTGGGATTTGAAATAGCTCAGCTGGAAATCCATCACCTCCACTAGCTTTGTTCATAATGATGTTTCCTAAGGCCCACCTGACTTCTCACTCCAAGATGTCTGGCTCTAGGTGAGTGATCACACTGTCATGATTATCTTGGTTGTGAAGATCTTTTTTGTACAGTTCTTCTGTGTATTCTTGCCACCTCTTCTTAATATCTTCTGCTTCTGTTAGGTCCAGACCATTTCTGTCCTTTATTGAGCCCATCTTCGCATGAAATGTTCCCTTGGTATCTCTAATTTTCTTGAAGAGATCTCTAGTCTTTCCCATTCTGTTGTTTTCCTCTATTTCTTTGCACTGATCACTGAGGAAGGCTTTCTTATCTCTTCTTGCTATTCTTTGGAACTCTGCATTCAGATGCTTATATCTTTCCTTTTCTGCTTTGCTTTTTGCTTCTCTTCTTTTCACAGCTATTTGTAAGGCCTCCCCAGACAGCCATTTTGCTTTTTTGCATTTCTTTTTCTTGAGGATGGTCTTGATCCCTGTCTCCTGTATAATATCATGAACCTCTGTCCATAGTTCTTCAGGCACTCTCTCTATCAGATCTAATCCCCTGAATCTATTTCTCACTTCCACTGAATAATCATAAGGGATTTGATTTAGGTCATACCTGAGTGGTCTAGTGGTTTTTTCCACTTTCTTCAATTTCAATCTGAATTTGGCAATAAGGAGTTCATAATCTGAGCCACAGTCAGCTTCCAGTCTTGTTTTTGCTGACTGTATAGAACTTCTCCATCTTTGGCTGCAAAGAATATAATCGGTCTGATTTCAGTATTGACCATCTGGTGATGTCCATGTGTAGAGTCTTCTTTTGTGAACAGGCAAAATCTAGTTTGGGATTAGCAGATGCAAACTGTTATATAGAACAGATAACCAACAAGGTCCTGCTATATAGCACAGGATCCTGTGATAAACCATAATGGAAAAGAATATGAAAAAGAGCGAATATTCATGGCTAACTGAATGATCTTGCTGTATAGCAGAAATTAACACACATTGTAAATCAAATCTACTTCAGTAAAATAAATTAAAAAAAAAAGATTCCCAGGTAATTCCTGGGCATATGAAAGCTGCAGAAACACTGTCCCATTAACTGCTTCTGAAAAGTCAGCCGGCCCAGCACTTCCTAACTGGCTTGTGCTATAAGGACTCTGGATGTGCTAAGTTATTGCTCTCCTTTGGGGTGGTGAGGTCGAAGGCCAAGCACATTGCCCTTTTCTCTGTGTTCCATGATCTAAAATTATGCCGTCCAGTTAGGTAGCCACTCACCATAGGTGGTTATTAGCACTTAAAATGTGTCTGAGTTGATTTGTGCTGTGGGAGTAAAATGTATACCAGATTTTGAGGGCTTAGTATGAAAGAATAATGTGAAATGTCTCATTAATAACCTTTGTATTGATAATACATTGATATTTAGATATGTCAGGTGAAGTGAAACATATGGTTTAATTCATTTCACCTATTGATTTGGAAGAGAAGCAATGGCAGGTGTAGACAGTGTACTAACAAGCAGAGAGATTACTTTGCCTGCAAAGGCCTGCACAGTCAAAGCTATGGGCTTTTATAATAGTCACATACAGATGTGAGAGTGGACAATAAAAAAGGCTGGGTGCTGAAGAATTAATGCCTTTGAACTGTGGTGCTAGGGAAGACTTTTGAGGGTCCCTTGGACTGCAAGGAGATCCAACCAGTCAATCCTAAAGGGAATCAATCTTGAACATTCATTGAAAGGACCGATGCTGAAGCTGAAACTCCAATACTTTGGCCACCTGATGTGAAGAGCTGACTCATTGGAAAAGACCCTGATGCTGGGAAAGATTGAAGGCAGGAGGAGAAGGGGACAGCAGAGGATGAGATGTTTCAATGGTATCACCGGCTTGATGGACATGAATTTGAGCAAGCTCTGGGAATTGGTGATGGACAGGGAGGCCTGGCATGCTGCAGACCATGGGATCACAAAGAGTCAGACATGACTGAGTGACTGAACTGAACTGAACTGACTCAAGGGAAAACAGGGATTATAATGTTATATCAGATAATGTTGAGAACAAATAATGTTGAGAGCATACTCAGTGAGGCCTCATCCATGTTTTTTTTTTTTTTTTTTTACTTTCCTCTCTTCTTTCTCCTCCACTCCCTGTTTTAACCTTCTTTTTAAAAAACTGTTATTTTTTGAGTGCTATTGACGAACAGCAGTAATGTCTGGGGATACAACAGTGACCCAGATCACATATCCATCTCTGATGGAGCTTCTGACCCTGTGGTGGCACAGTTCAGTTCAGTTCAGTCGCGCAGTCGTGTCCGACTCTTTGCGACCCCATGAATCGCAGCACACCAGGCCTCCCTGTCTATCACCAACTCCCGGAGTTCACTCAGACTCAGGTCCATCGAGTCGGTGATGCCATCCAGCCATCTCATCCTCGGTCGTCCCCTTCTCCTCCTGTCCCCAATCCCTCCCAGCATCAGAGTCTTTTCCAATGAGTCAACTCTTCACATGAGGTGGCCAAAATACTGGAGTTTCAGCTTTAGCATCATTCCTTCCAAAGAAATCCCAGGGCTGATCTCCTTCAGAATGGACTGGTTGGATCTCCTTGCAGTCCAAGGGACTCTCAAGAGTCTTCTCCAACACCACAGTTCAGAAGCATCAGTTCTTCGGCGCTCAGCCTTCTTCACAGTCCAACTCTCACATCCATACATACTACTGGAAAAACCATAGCCTTGACTAGATGGACCTTAGTTGGCAAGGTAATGTCTCTGCTTTTGAATATACTGTCTAGGTTGGTTATAACTTTTCTTCCAAGGAGTAAGAGTCTTTTAATTTCATGGCTGCAATCACCATCTGTAGCAATTATGGAGCCCCCCAAAATAAAGTCTGACCCTGCTTCCACTGTTTCCCCATCTATTTCCCATGAAGTGATAGGGACAAGCTGTCTCCAAAAGTCACATAATGGTTAACAAATGATGAGTACAGTCCACGAGGACAACATGGACCTTAGGAAATAATTAGCGTGTTACAGAAATATATGAAGCTACACTGTAGGAAATAAAAGAAAATTGATGAAAATATAGTGTAGTGGAAAAGCATTGCCCTTATTTTAGTCCTTGAGAAATTAGATAGGCAAAAATTAATAAGGATAACCTAGTAGATTAATAATACTATTATTATCAGGAACAATATGCTTTTTTGTTCAAACATCTTTCTAAAACGTGAGCTTATATTGGTCACAAGGGAAACCTCAGTAGATTAAAAAAGAAATAGCACAGATCACAATCCCTGACTACAATGCATTAAAGCCAAAAGTAAATAATACCAGTAGGAGTCACACTCATACTGAAAAATAAAACTGCTTCAGTAAAAAAGCCAAAAATTAAAATCTCTAACTATTTAGAAATTTAAATCTATAACTGAAGAATAACTGCCCCATAATGATGATGAAAATGCTCACTTACCAAAGGCAGTGTTGTAGAGATATAGTTATAATCAGGAAAATGCATTGCTCAAAAAGTTTTCACTCCTAAGAAAAAAAGAAAGAATAGAAATAATGGTTTAATCATTCAATTCAAGAAATTATAGGAAAACACAAAATGAACCCAAGTAACGATAGAAACAGAAAATTGAGAATTAAGGCAAAGAAAAATAATAGGATTCATTAATACATGCAAAAAATTCTTTGATGAAAAGTTTCAGAGTGAAAAGGATGGGCTACTAATTGCCATAACCAGAAAGAAAGAAAGAAAGGAAACAAATACATAATATAAAGAGAAGTTAGAGATAACCCTAGAGGGGAGAGAAAAAAGAGAAAATAATGTGCCTGATTTTATCATAAACAATTTGAAACCAAGGTGCAATGGAAACTTGCAGAAGAAAGCAAGAATGAAAATTACAACACCCACCTAAAGAAGCAGTAGAAAGCTGATGTGGCATCTAACACTGGAAGGAATTAAGACAACTGAAAGCTAGCATCCTTGACTCTGGGTAAATCCCATCAAAACTTGCAGTGACAGATGACTCCTCTAACATTTAACATGTTTAGAAACAAAGGAAAAGAAGAAAAGCTTTCTAGTCATTCTTTTAAATCCAGCAGAATTGATACAAAAACCAGAGGTCACAAAAAGTAAAAGACACGAGTGTTCCTCACTTCCAAACAATGGTTCAAACTTTCTGAATCAAATATTAGCAAGTAAAATCTGACAGTACATACAAGGGGATACATGATGATTATGTGGGGTTTGTTCCATAACAGGTAGATATTAAGAACTCTAATACATTACCCACTAAGGTCTTGTAGAGGGCTTCCCAGATAGCTCTAGTGGTAAAGAACCCACCTGCCAATGCAGAGAGAGGTAAAGAGACAAGGATTTGATCCCTGGGTCAGGAAGACCCCATGGAGGAGGACACAGCAACCTACTCCAGTACTCTTGCCTGGAGAATCCCATGGACAGAGGAGCCTGGTGGGCTACAGTCCATGGACTTGCAGAGTTGGACATGACTGAAGTGACTCAGCACACACACACACACATCTTGTTAAAGCTAAACATATTACTAGTTTGTGAAAGAAAAAATATACCTAGTAATTACAGTAGATGTTGAAAAAGTAATTGGTAATATTTCACAGCTATTCATGATTCTCTTAAATTTTAGGTTAAAATAAAACAGGGTTTTTTAAAAATTATTTTTTATTGAAGGATAATTGCTTTACAGAATTTTACTGTTTTCTGTCAAACCTCAACATGAATCAGCATAGGTATACATATATCCTCTCCCTCTTGAACCTCCCTCCCATCTCCCTCCCCATCCCACCCCTCTGGGTTGATACAGAACCCCTGTTTGAATTTCCTGAGATATACAGCAAATTCCCCTTGGCTATCTGTTTTACATACAGTAATGTAAGTTTCCATGTTGCTCTTTCCATACATCTCACCCTCTCCTCCCCTCTCCCCATGTCCGTAAGTCTATTCCCTACTGTTGCCCTGGTACTAAATAAATTCTTTAGTACCATTTTTTTCTAGATTCTGTATATATGTATTAGAATATGGTACTTATCTTTCTCTTTCTGACTCACTTCATTCTGTGTAATAAGTTCTAGGTTCATTCACTTCATTAGAACTGACTCAAATGTGTTCTTTTTTATGGCTGAGTAATACCCCATTGTGTATATATACCACAACTTCTTTATCCATTCACCTGTCGATGGACATCTAGGTTCTAGCTATTGTAAACAGTGCTGCAATGAACAATGGGGTACACGTCTCTTTCAATTTTGGTTTCCTTATCAAAAAATCTACAAACAATAAATGCTGAAAAGAGTGTGGAGAAAAGGGCACACTCTTGCATTGTTGGTGGGGATGTAAATTGATACAGCCACTGTGGAAGACAGTATGGCGAGTCCTTAAAAAACTGGGATAAAACTACCATATGACCCAGCAATCCCACTCCTGGGCATATACCCTGAGGATTTTTTTAAACATGGTGTGGGGAGTGAGAAGATTAGCCAAGATGGTGTGTTCAGACTCGCTCGTCCTTTGTTTTGTAAATAATAACTGTGTAACAGCATTGGATGGCATCACTGACTCAATGGACATGAGTTTGGTTAAACTCCGGGAGATGGTGATGGACAGGGAGGCCTGGTGTGCTGTGGTCCATGGGGTCTCAAAGAGTCCGATACGATTGAGCGGCTGGGCTGACGGAACAGCTGAGGTCATTTATAGCACTGTGCACACACGCCATGAGGTGCTCATTGGCCATGGGCAGCTGTGTGCAGTTGCTGAAATAAGCTCCACCTGGAAAAGCCCTGAAGGGCTGTGTGAGGTTATCTTGTCTTATGCTGTCTGCTGCTGTGGCTGCTGTGTCAGCCAGGAGAGAATAGACGCATCTGCAGTTCCTGCAGCTCTCCAAGCTCTCAGCTCGTGCCTGGCCTACCCTGGGTTCAGCAAACAGGGCAGGCTGTTCAGTGTGAACAGCAAGACAGCTGGCATCAGAAACAGGGTCAGCAATACAGCTGGCATAGTCGGCAGGATACCCAGCGGGTAGGGGAGCCTGAGGCTCCACTGGCTGGAGGAAGCCAGTGGCCACCAGAGAGCATGTGGTACTGGGTGACTGGTCCTCTCGACTGCCGGCTCTGGTGGAAGGCTGGGAGGCGGTGGACGGTTCACCAGCGAGCACTGGAAAGGTGTTATGAGGGTGGTGAGTTCTCCTTTGCTGAACAAGGCGGCATAGACTGCTGCTGGCACTCTGGGGTGGATTTTCCTGACTGCCCTGAAGGCTAACAAGGGTAGTAATCTCAGTGATGCCAAGCTGATGAGCAACGTGAAGGGACGCTTGGAAGAGCTAGAGCAATGTATATTGGTGTTCGAGCAGGAGCCCTGTGACCGTGAAGAAGCCAGCATCTCTAACAGCCGGGCGCTAAGTGTTGGTGACGACGGACCTTATGAGACAGCCCGCCGTGTGGTCCAATGTGGGAAAGCTCCCGGATACTATGACTAAATGGCATACTCATGCCGAGTTGGCCCAAGGGGTAAGAGAACTGGGCATGAAGCAGTCGGTGTTTAAACCAACGAGCTGAGGCCCAGATGAGGAGCATTTTGCTGGCGGCTTTCGATACACCGTTTTGAGCAATGCCCCGTCTGCTTCTTTTGGACCCCTGACTGCTCTTCTTGCACCCTATGGGGGGCGCCCCATCTGTGAAGGGACCTCAGAGGTGGCTCGCTTGGGGGAAATAGAGGGGCGGCAGCAGGCGAAAGGTGTCAGGAGTGTGAAGACCCTGCTGCGGGGCTGAACCGGGGAAGCCCCGTCCGGGTCACGCGGATGCAAGTGTGGGCTGGTTCGTGCAGGGGTGTACTGTAGAGGCTGCCAGTTTACAACAGTGTACGGTGTAAAGTGTAAAGGCTGTGTCCTGTGACGTGCTTCTGACCTCTGATTGATTCTCTTGCAGACTTAGAACAGTAGAACATATTCCAAACCATTTGGAAAAGGGTTAGGGTTAGCATTCCGGATATGTGGGTGGGCTGTGAGGCCACAAAAACCCCGTCTTTGGTGGCCCGGCACCTGTGGCGTGTTTTGCCGGTCCTTAATAAAAGTCCTGCAGGGATGGGGTTGCCTCTGCGGAGGCCTTCCTGCCCTCCCACGAGGACAGACAGTGGACCGGACTTGGCCATGGCAGCTAAAGGCACTCCACCCGTGGATGGTGGCCCTTCTAGCCCCGTGAGGGCGAGGACGGCAACATGCGTTCCGGGTGGCACCTGGAGTTGGGCTTTGCTACGTGTTGGGGATGTAACTGCTTGTTCTTGCAGCTGATGCAAGAAGGCAACCCAAGGGTCAGCGTTACTCCCCAAGGGAAAATCGCAGATGGACCGGCGTCGAATGTGAGGCGAGAGACCCTGAAGGGGTGGAGTGCGTGGAGAGGGCAAATTAGCCGGGCCGGCGTGTTCAGGCCCTCTAGCCCCACGTTTTGTAAATAATGACTGCAACAGTGGCGATGACTATGGCACTGCGCATGCACATCCCGAGGCGCTCGCTGGGCCAGGGGCTGCTGCGCGCAGAGCGCCGTGTAAGCCTCACCCGGGAGAGCCCAGAGGGGTTGTGCGCACTTATGCTGCTGTGCTATGTTTGCTGCTATGGATGCTGCGTCAGCCAGCCCAGAGGCTGTGTTACGGCTTCCATGCCAGCGGGGAGAGAATAAACGCATCTGCACTTGCTACGGCTCCTCTCATTTTCTTCCAGCCTCTTATCTTGCGCCTTGCCTACCCTGGCTCCACGAGCGAGGCGGACAGTGTGACCAGCAAGGCAGCTGGCGTCACAAACAGGATCGCAATGCACATGGTTAGAAATATATGTTACAAACTAGCTGCCAGCATATCACACTTTAATGGTGAAGCATTTGAGATTTTACCATTAAGTTAGGAACATTGTCAACACCATTATTTAACATTACTTTCAAAGTTCTGGTCAATATAACAGGGTAAGATAATATAAGAGACAGACATTTAGGAAGGAGGAGACAAAGTAATCATTCTTTCCGTTTAAACTCAGAATATACTAAAAAAGGCTAGATGACTCATCAAGAGTGTTCAGGAAAGCGGCCAGTATAATCATTTAGTATAGTGAGTAGAAGGAAAGATTCCATTTATAATAACAACAAAAATATAACACACCCAGGACTGTGTATATTCATGAATGTTAAGAGTGTATCCAGGGCTGCTGCTGCTGCTAAGTCGCTTCAGTCATGTCTGACTCTGTGCGACCCCATAGATGGCAGCCCACCAGGCTCCCCATCCCTGGGATTCTTAAGGCAAGAACACTGGAGTGGGTTGCCATTTCCTTCTCCAATGCATGAAAGTGAAAAGTGAAGTCGTTCAGTCATGTCCAACTCTTAGTGACCCCATGGACTGTAGCCCACCAGGCTCCTCCATCTGTGGGATTTTCCAGGCAAGAGTACGGGAGTACTGCCGGGTAAGAGTGCTTGCCATTGCCTTCTCAGTATCCAGGGCAGTACAAGACAAACACTGATGAGAGGAAATGGCTCTTAAGAATCTTAGGCGTACAGTTCATAGGAGAAATATAATTTGCAAGCTCACTAGTAATTATAGGGATTCAGAGAGCCATGAGGTGATACGAATTTCCCTCTTTATTCAGGATTCCAAAACTTTAACAGTGTGTGATGAGAATGTGAAGAAATAAGTTCCCATATGTTCCCAGGGAGATGTAATTTAGTACCACATTTTTGTTGCAATTGTTTAATATTGATTATAATTTTATATATACATTCCTTTGACCCAGAGTTTCCCCTCCTAGTGTTGCTATAAAAATACTTTTCCCTTGTGCTGTGAAGTTATTGCAACATTGCTCAGAATTGTGAAAAAATTGGAAACATTCTAAGTATTCATCTATAGAAAGTTGGCTAAATGAGTTAGGATACATTGGCATAGTGGAGTACTATACACCTGTTAGGAAGAATAAGATAGACACAAGTGTGGAATTAACAATAGTTAACAATAATCATTGACCAATCAGAAAGGATGTTGGTTTCAACTAGTATGACAATACTTGTCAGGGACAATTATTATGGACTTTCAAATAAGAAAGTGGATGAACAGCTAATATGAATATTAATAAAGGATGAATGAGGTAGATACATTTAGGAAGAATAATTAAGCCAACAATTGTTTTTAAAATTTAAAAACTCATACCAAGCAGGATATTAGAGATTAAATCATAATATTAAACTTGTCTAACTATTCAGTGCAAACCTGGCAGCCTGCTGCCAAACAAAATTTTATTGAAACACAGTTTTATAGGGCCAATTTATCCATTCAGTACAACAGGCATAGAGAACAGGGCCCACAGAAGTCAATGAAATGCCTTAATTTCTTTAAAAGATAGAAAAAAAATCAAATTTTTAGGGTCAAAATATTTAATTTTTTTCTCACATCAGGAAAACAGTGCAATGTTAGAGCCCAGAAAACTATTAATTTTTGCCAAAACAAACAAAAAATAATTCATGTCCATTCTGAAGGAGATCAACCCTGGGATTTCATTGGAAGGAATGATGCTAAAGCTGAAGCTCCAGTACTTTGGCCACCTTATGCGAAGAGTTGACTCATTGGAAAAGACCCTGATGCTGGGAGGGATTGGGGGCAGGAGGAGAAGGGGACGACCGAGGATGAGATGGCTGGATGGCATCACGGACTCACTGGACGTGAGTCTCAGTGAACTCCGGGAGTTGGTGATGGGCAGGGAGGCCTGGCGTGCTGCGATTCATGGGGTTGCAAAGAGTCGGACACGACTGAGTGACTGAACTGAACTGAACTGAAAGTTATTTAAATATAATTTTTAATTTCCTTTTGTATTGGGAGGAGCCCATAAGCCAGAAGTTCTTAGGCCCCACAGAAGGCCTAAAGCAGTTCTGAAACCATGCTGGTATGTCTGCATATTGTCTGTAGCTGATTTTGCAAGTGCAGAATTGAGTAGTTATATTGTACACACAGTCCAGGAAAAATTTCCTGATCCTTGGCTTAATGTATTAGTACTCATGCTGTTAAACAAAATCATCTTTATAAACTGAATTTTACTTTTAATACTATCCTGACCATGAACTTTTAAGAAAAAAGTTGTATTTTTAAAATTCTTTGTATTAAAGAAGGAATGTCAACTATGGCAGTTAAAATTTTTAATAGAAGGAAAATAACCAAATAACCTATATTTAGATTAAATTATCTTTATGCCAGACTTCACAAAAAATATAAAGAGAATGAAGACAAAAAGGAAATTTTAAGGGAAAAAAAAATCTCCCAATAGTATGCTCTTCCAAGTAGACATAAGTGGCAAAAAACATCTGCCTTCTGTGGCATGGACATAGCACAGTGACCTCATGAATAATTCAGCAGCTGACAGTGTTAAGAGTATTGTTCCTGAGATCTAATGCCAATTGTTTATAATGCTGCTGCTAAAGTTTAAAGAAAACAATAATAGCTCACAAGCTTGACACACAATTTCAGATTTATTTTTGGATTCCTCAAATTTGTATTATGATGGGTCTATTTTAGCTTCAGTTCAGTTCAGTTGCTCAGTCGTGTCCAACTCTGAGACCCCATGAATCGCAGCACGCCAGGCCTCCTTGTCCATCACCAACTCCTGGAATTCATTCAAACTCATGTCCATTGAGTCGGTGATGCCATCCAGCCATCTCATCCTCTGTTGTCCCCGTTTCCTTCCTCCTCCAATCCCTCCCAGCATCAGTCTTTTCCAATGAGTCAACTCTTCGAATGAGGTGGCCAAAGTACTGGAGTTTGGAGTTTTGTACTTTGGGCACCTTATGCGAAGAGTTGACTCATTGGAAAAGACCCTGATGCTGGGAGGGATTGGGGGCAGGAGGAGAAGGGGACGACCGAGGATGAGATGGCTGGATGGCATCACGGACTCACTGGACGTGAGTCTCAGTGAACTCCGGGAGTTGGTGATGGGCAGGGAGGCCTGGCGTGCTGCGATTCATGGGGTTGCAAAGAGTCGGACACGACTGAGTGACTGAACTGAACTGAACTGAAAGTTATTTAAATATAATTTTTAATTTCCTTTTGTATTGGGAGGGAGCCCATAAGCCAGAAGTTCTTAGGCCCCACAGAAGGCCTAAAGCAGTTCTGAAACCATGCTGGTATGTCTGCATATTGTCTGTAGCTGATTTTGCAAGTGCAGAATTGAGTAGTTATATTGTACACACAGTCCAGGAAAAATTTCCTGATCCTTGGCTTAATGTATTAGTACTCATGCTGTTAAACAAAATCATCTTTATAAACTGAATTTTACTTTTAATACTATCCTGACCATGAACTTTTAAGAAAAAAGTTGTATTTTTAAAATTCTTTGTATTAAAGAAGGAATGTCAACTATGGCAGTTAAAATTTTTAATAGAAGGAAAATAACCAAATAACCTATATTTAGATTAAATTATCTTTATGCCAGACTTCACAAAAAATATAAAGAGAATGAAGACAAAAAGGAAATTTTAAGGGAAAAAAAAATCTCCCAATAGTATGCTCTTCCAAGTAGACATAAGTGGCAAAAAACATCTGCCTTCTGTGGCATGGACATAGCACAGTGACCTCATGAATAATTCAGCAGCTGACAGTGTTAAGAGTATTGTTCCTGAGATCTAATGCCAATTGTTTATAATGCTGCTGCTAAAGTTTAAAGAAAACAATAATAGCTCACAAGCTTGACACACAATTTCAGATTTATTTTTGGATTCCTCAAATTTGTATTATGATGGGTCTATTTTAGCTTCAGTTCAGTTCAGTTGCTCAGTCGTGTCCAACTCTGAGACCCCATGAATCGCAGCACGCCAGGCCTCCTTGTCCATCACCAACTCCTGGAATTCATTCAAACTCATGTCCATTGAGTCGGTGATGCCATCCAGCCATCTCATCCTCTGTTGTCCCCGTTTCCTTCCTCCTCCAATCCCTCCCAGCATCAGTCTTTTCCAATGAGTCAACTCTTCGAATGAGGTGGCCAAAGTACTGGAGTTTGGAGTTTCAGCTTTAACATCATTCCTTCCAAAGAAATCCCAGGGATGATCTCCTTCAGAATGGACTGGTTGGATCTCCTTACAGTCCAAGGGACTCTCAAGAGTCTTCTCCAACACCACAGTTCAGAAGCATCAATTCTTCGGTGCTCAGCTTTCTTCACAGACCAACTCTCACATCCATACATGACCACAGGAAAAACCATAGCCTTGTCTAGACAGACCTTAGTCGGCAAAGTAATGTCTCTGCTTTTGAATATACTATCTAGGTTGGTCATAACTTTTCTTCCAAGGAGTAAGCATCTTTTAATTTCATGGCTGCAGTCACCATCTGCAGTGATTTTGGAGCCCAAAAAAATAAAGTCTGACACTGTTTCCCCTGTTTCCCCATCTATTTCCCATGAAGTGATGGGACCAGATGCCATGATCTTCGTTTTCTGAATGTTGAGCTTTAAGCCAACTTTTTCACTCTCCTCTTTCACTTTCATCAAGAGGCTTTTTAGCTCCTCTTCACTTTCTTGCCATAAGGGTGGTGTCATATGCATATGTGAGGTTGTTGATATTTCTCCCGGCAATCTTGATTCCAGCTTGTGTTTCTTCCAGTCCAGCGTTTCTCATGATGTACTCTGCATAGAAGTTAAAGAAGCAGGGTGACAATATACAGCCTTGACGGACTCCTTTTCCTATTTGGAACCAGTCTGTTGTTCCATGTCCAGTTCTAACTGTTGCTTCCTGACCTGCATATAGGTTTCTCAAGAGGCAGGTCAGGTGGTCTGGTATTCCCATCTCTTTCAGAATTTTCCACAGTTTATTGTGATCCACACAGTCAAAGGCTTTGGCATAGTCAATTAAGCAGAAATAGATGTTTTTCTGGAACTCGCTTGCTTTTTCCATGATCCAGCAGATGTTGGCAATTTGATCTCTAGTTCCTCTTAATTTTAAGATTCAGACTCTTGGCATTCAGGTGTCATAGGCCATGACTCATTTATTCATAAGATTTCTGGAAGATTATTTCTAAACTGGTGTGAGTTTTGTCTCTAGGGATGGGAATGTGTATTGTGTGGTCTACCAACATGGAAGGGCAGTGGAAATGGTCCATGTGGCTAAGAAGGGTCAGACTGTTACCAACACTGATTAGACCTGCCAGCTCACTGGGATGTTAGGAAGCAGGTCAGCTTGGGTTACTAATGTTTCTAAAATCTCTGTGTGCCCCTCTATGCCTGTTCCAGGTCAGACCACTCCCACCTCCCTGCCCTTGGTACACCATGCTCAAGGTCACATAATCTATCATCCGAGCTGGGCACTCAACTGTATTGAGGTATAATTCATATCCAATATAATGCATCCATTTTAAGTGTATTTTTTAAAGTTGTTTGGGCAAATGCATACTTCCATCTAACCACAGTCAATATAGAGAGCATTTTTATCATCTTTGGCAGATTCCTAATGCCCAAACAAGAGCTCTTATTTAGGCTCACAGCAAAACTGAGCAGGAGGTACAAGGAGTTCCCACATGCTCCCTGCCCCCACACAGGATCACACATGGCTGCCCCCATGCCCCCACCAAACTGATTCATTGGTTATAATTGATGAACATATTAATTGTATTGACTGTATTAATTGTATTAACACATCACTGTCACCCAAAGCCCATAATGTACATTAGGGTTTACTCTTGGTGTTGCATATTCTGTGGGTTTTGGAATGTGTATAATGACACGTATCTACCATTATAGTGTCATAGAGAATAGCTTCATTCCCTTCTCTCCACAAATGCTGGCAATGTCTCGTCTCTTCACTATTTCCATAGTTTCCTTTGCCAGAATGTTATAGAATTGGAATCATATAGAATGTAGCCTTTTCAAATTGGCTCTTTCACTTATTAGTATTCATTTTAGATCCCTCTAAATCTTTTCATAGCTTGTTAGCTCATTTCTTTTTACCACTAATATTCCATGGTCTGTTGTATCAAAATATATTTATCCATTGCACCAAAATGTATTTGTCCATTCACCTATTAAAAGATATCTTGTTTGCTTCCAGACTTTGGAAATTATGAATAAAACTATCATAAATTTATCCATGTGCAGATTTTTGTGTGAGTATAAGTTTTCAACTCATTTGGTTAAAAACTAAAGAGTGTGATTGTTGGATCATATGGTAAGAAAATGTTTAGTTTTGTAAGAAACTAACAAAATGTCTTCCATAATGGCTATACTGTTTTGCATTCCCATCAGCAATAAATGAGAGTTTGTTTAGCTTCATATCCATGCCAGCATTTTGGTTGTCAGTAATTTGGATTCTTGCCATTCTATTAAGATATGTAACAGTGGAGAAGGCAATGGCATCCCACTCCAGTACTCTTGCCTGGAAAATCCCACGGATGGAGGAGCCTGGTGGGCTGCTGTCCATGGGGTCGCTAAGAGTCGGATACGACTAAGTGATTTCCTTTCACTTTTCACTTTTATGCCTTGGAGAAGGAAATGGCAACCCACTCCAGTGTTCTTGCCAGGAGAATCCCAGGGACAGGGGAGCCTTGTGGGCTTCCGTCTATGGGCTCGCACAGAGTCGGACACGACTGAAGCGACTTAGCAGCATGTACACAGTGCAACCATTAAAAGGAATACATTTGAATCAGTTCTAATGAGGTGGATGAAACTGGAGCCGATTATACAGAGTGAAGTAAGCCGGAAAGAAAAACACCAATACAGTATACTAATGCATATGCACCAGGCTTCCCTGGTGGCTCGGAGGGTAAAGCATCTGCCTGCAATGCGGGAGACCTAGGTTCAATCCCTGGGTGGGGAAGATCCCCTGGAAAAGGAAATGGCAACCCACTCCAGTATTCTTGCCTGGAGAATCCCAGGGATGGAGGAACCTGGTAGGCTATAGTCCACGGGGTCGCAAGGAGTCAGACACGACTGAGCGACTTCACTTTTCACTAATGCATATATATGGACTTTAGAAAGATGATAATGATAACCCTGTATGTGAGACAGCAAAAGAGACACCGATGCATAGGACAGTCTTTTGGACTCTGTGGGAGAGGGAGAGGGTGGGATGATTTGGGAGAGTGGCATTGAAACATGTATAATATCATATAATATCATATAAGAAACAAATCGCCAGTCTAGGTTCCATGCAGGATACAGGATGCTGGGGGCTGGTGCACTGGGATGACCCAGAGGGATGGTATGGGGAGGGAGGGAGGAGGGAGAGGGGTTCAGGATGGGGCACACGTGTATACCCATGGCAGATTCATATTGATGTATGACAAAACCAGTACAATATTGTAAAGTAATTAGCCTCCAATTAAAATAAATACATTTAAATTAAAAAAAAAAAAAGAAACTAACTGCCGGGGTCCAGCCCCAGTGGATCCAGGGATATTCAAAGTGGGGACAGAGCAGGCGGATAGGACAGGATAGGAGAGAACAGGATAGCTCAGGATAGAATAGTATAGTAGGAAATTAGTGGAAGAAAAGAGGGCTGAATAACTTGGTTTATGTTAAGCATCTGAATGCAGAGTTCCAAAGAATAGCAAGAAGAGATAAGAAAGCCTTCTTCACCGATCAATGCAAAGAAATATAGGAAAAGAACAGAATGGGAAAGACTAGAGATCTCTTCAAGAAAATTAAAGATACCAAGGGAACATTTCATGCAAAGATGGGCTCGATAAAGGACGGAAATGGTCTGGACCTAACAGAAGCAGAAGATATTAAGAAGAGGTGGCAAGAATCCACGGAAGAACTGTACAAAAAAGATCTTCATGACCCAGAGAATCATGATGATGTGATGACTAATCTAGAGCCAGACATCTTGGAATGTGAAGTCAAGTGGGCCTTAGAAAGCATCATGACGAACAAAGCTAGTGGAGGTGATGGAATTCCAGTTGAGCTGTTTCAAATCCCAAAAGATGATGCTGTGAAAGTGCTGCACTCAATTTGCCAGCAAATCTGGAAAACTCAGCAGTGGCCACAGGACTGGAAAAGGTCAGTTTTCATTCCAATTTCAAAGAAAGGCAATACCAAAGAATGCTCCAACTACTGCACAGTTGCACTCATCTCACATGCTAGTAAAGTAANATCTTCATCTGCTGTTCTTCAGTCACTAAGTCATGTCTGACACTTGGGGACCTCATAGACTTCAGTACACCAGGCTCTTCTGTCCTCCACTATCTTGTGGAATTTGTTCAGATTCACATCCCTTGAGCTGGTGATGCCATCCAACCATCTCATCCTTTGTCATCTCCTTCTCTTCCGGCCTTCAATCTTTGCCAGCATTAGGGTCTTTTCCAGTGAGTCAGCTCTTCACACCAGGTGGCCAAAGTATTGGAGCTTCAGCTTCAGCATAAATTGTTCCAATGACTATTCAGGGTTGATTTGCTTTAGGATTGACTGGTTTTATCTCCCTAAAGTGCAAGGGACTCTCAAGAGTCTTCTCCACCACCACGATTAGAAAGCATCAGTTCTTCAGTGCTCAGTCTTCTTTATGGTCCAACTCTCATTTCTCACATTTTCATCTACCCTCATAAAAGGATTCACCTCCCTGTCATATGCCATAGACATTTAGGGCTCAAGTTGCTGGTGGATGGGCCTTCCAATCAGGCCTCAGAGACTTGTCAACCACCTTCCTCCCCATCCTTTTCATTTCAGATTGCTTTAGCCAAATTGAGTTGAGCATCTGAAGATCTAGCCCACTGTTGGCATGGATCTGCAACACTCACCCGGAGGACCTCTCAGGCTTATCTCAAAATTCAGATGCACAAACTCCAATAGGCCACACTTGCGTGCGTGCTCCATTGATTCAGTCATGTCCAACTCTTTGTGACCTTATGGATTGCAACCCTTCAGGCTTCTCTGTCCATGGGATTTTCTAGGCAGGAATACTGGAATGGGTTGCCATTTCCTTCTCCAAGGCATTACCACACACAGGGATGGAACCTGTATCTCTTCCATCTCCTGCATTGGCAGGTGGGTTCTTAACCACTGGTGCCACCTGGGAAGCTCAGGCCGCACTTGGTCCCACTTTACTAAGAAAGATACAGGAGAGGAAATAGAGCTCAGGTATTTATAGTTGTATACCTACGTGGTATTTATAGTTCATACACAGTTGCATATGTATATAGTTATACATATACATATATGTATATAGTTTTTATGTATATAGTTCATACACAGTTGTATGTATAGTTGTATACTTATGTGGTATTTATAGTTCATACACAGTTCTTTCAGCCTGGATGCTATTTACTGTTCAGTGGTCATATTTTTTAAATTACTTGCATTGGCCCTGCTGGGTCTTTGTTGTGGAACATCAGTTGTGGTATGTGGGATCTTAGTTCCATGACCAGAGATTGAACCTGGTCCGCCTGTATTGGGAGTATAGGGTTTTATGCCCTGGACCACAGGGGAGTCCCTTAAACAGTCATCTTTACCAGAAGTGCTTTTTTCTAAGAACACAGCTGACATTCCCCATGTTTCAGGTTTTCAGAAAAGAGATCAGATTAGTCCATGAATAAGGAGAGAAGTGGATTTGTTAACCCTTCACCCGTGAGGGGGTGGTATCACTGGTTGCGGCAGATGGCTGAAGTAGTACCAAACTGAATACTGATGTAGACTCAAGAATGTCTGTAGTTTCTGGCAGTAGCTCCTTGTTTACCCTTTTGAATAATTGTAGATGATTAAACTGACCAGTAAAACATTTTGAGGAGATAAGAGGACTGTCCTTTGAAAGAGAAATAAAGTATTCTGAGTGCAGGGAAAAGAGACCATGGTCATGTAGTTAACTTTTAAGACAATTGATTTAAAGTCTTTGTCAAGCAAATCAGTGCATGTGCTTCTTCGGGGACAGTTTCTATTGACTTCTCTTCTTCTCCTTTTTTTTTAAATTAATGGACTTTATTTTTTAGAGCAGTTTTTGGTTTATAGAAAATTTGAGTAAATAGAGAATTCCCAAATGTCCCTTTTCTCACTCAACACAATTTTCCCTATTATAACATCTTTCATTAGTGGTCTATTTATTATAATTGATAAACTGGTATTGATATGTTATTAACTAACATCTGTAACCTAGATAGCATATTAAAAATCAGAGACATTACTTTGCCAACAAAGGTCCATCTAGTGAAGGCTATGGTTTTTCCAGTGGTCATGTGTGGATGTGAGAGTTGGACTGCGAAGAAAGCTGAGTGCTGAAGAATTAATGCTTTTGAAGTGTGGTGTTGGAGAAGACTCTTGAGAGTCCCTTGGACTGCAAGGAGATCCAACCAGTTCATCCTAAAGGAGATCAGTCCTGGGTGTTCATTGGAAGGACTGATGCTGAAGCTGAAACTCCAATACTCTGGCCACCTCATGTGAAGGGTTGACTCCTTGGAAAAGACTCTGATGCTGGGAGCGATTGGGGGCAGGAGGAGAAAGGGACGACAGAGGATGAGATGGCTGGATGGCATCACTGACTCGATGGACTTGAGTTTGCATAAACTCCGGGAGTTGGTGATGGACAGGGAGGCCTGGTGTGCTGCAATTCATGGGGTCGCAAAGAGTCGGACACGACTGAGCAACTGAGCTGAACTGATACTTTACATTTGAGCATTACTTTACTAGCGTGTGAGATGAGTGCAATTGTGTGGTAGTTTGAGCATTCTTTGGCATTGCCTTTCTTTGGGATTGGAATGAAAACTGACCTTTTCCAGTCCTGTGGCCACTGCTGAGTTTTAGGGACGACAGAGGATGAGATGGCTGGATGGCATCACTGACTCGATGGACTTGAGTTTGCATAAACTCCGGGAGTTGGTGATGGACAGGGAGGCCTGGTGTGCTGCAATTCATGGGGTCGCAAAGAGTCGGACACGACTGAGCAACTGAGCTGAACTGATACTTTACATTTGAGCATTACTTTACTAGCGTGTGAGATGAGTGCAATTGTGTGGTAGTTTGAGCATTCTTTGGCATTGCCTTTCTTTGGGATTGGAATGAAAACTGACCTTTTCCAGTCCTGTGGCCACTGCTGAGTTTTCCAAATTTGCTTTCATATTGAGTGTAGCACTTTCACAGCATCATCTTTCAGGATTTGAAATAGATCCACTGGAATTCCATCACCTCCACTTTGTTCGTAGTGATGCTTTCTAAGGCCCACTTGACTTCACATTCCAGGATGTCTGGCTCTAGGTGAGTGATCACATCATCATGATTATCTGGGTTGTGAAGATCTTTTTTGTACAGTTCTTCTGTGTATTCTTGCCACCTCTTCTTAATATCTTCTGCTTCTGTTAGGTCCATACCATTTCTGTCCTTTATCGAGCCCATCTTTGCATGAAATGTTCCATTGGTATCTCTAATTTTCCTGAAGATATCTCTAGTCTTTCCCATTATGTTGTTTTCCTCTATTTCGTTGCATTGATCTCTGAAGAAGGCTTTCTTATCTCTCTCCTTGCTGTCTTTTGGAACTCTGGATTCAAAAGGGAATATTTTTCCTCTTCTCCTTTACTTTTCGCTTCTCTTCTTTTCTCAGCTATTTGTAAGGCCTCCCCAGACAGCCATTTTGCTTTTTTGGATTTCTTCTCCATGGCGATGGTCTTGATCCCTGTCCCCTGTACAATGTCACGAACCTCCATCCATAGTTCATCAGGCACTCTGTCTATCAGATCTAGTCCCTTAAATCTATTTCTCACTTCCACTGTATAATCATAAGGGATTTGATTTAGGTCATACCTGAATGGTCTAGTGGTTTTCCCAATGCTGGGCTGGAAGAAGCACAAGCTGGAATCAAGATTACCAGGAGAAATATCAATAACCTCAGATATGCAGATGACACCACCCTTTATGGCAGAAAGTGAAGAGGAACTACAAAGCCTCTTGATGAAAGTGAAAGAGGAGAGTAAAAAAGTTGGCTTAAAGCTCAACATTCAGAAAACGAAGATCATGGCATCCGGTTCCATTACTTCATAGGAAATAGATGGGGAAACAGTGGAAACAGTGTCAGACTTTATTTTTTTGGGCTCCCAAATCACTGCAGACAGTGACTGCAGCCATGAAATTAAAAGACACTTACTCTTTGGAAGAAAAGTTATGACCAACCTAAATAGCATATTGAAAAGCAGAGACATTAATTTGCCAACAAAGGTCCGTCTAGTCAAGGCTATGATTTTTCCAGTGGTCATGTATGGATGTGAGAGTTGGACTGTGAAGAAGGCTGAGTGCCGAAGAATTGATGCCTTTGAACTGTAGTGTTGGAGAAGACTTTTGAGAGTCCCTTGGACTGCAAGGAGATGCAACCAGTCCATTCTGAAGGAGATCAGCCCTGGGTGTTCTCTGGAAGGAATGATGCTGAAGCTGAAACTCCAATACTCTGGCCACCTGATGTGAAAGGACTCATTTGAAAGGACCCTGACGCTGGGAAAGATTGAAGGTGGGAGGAGAAGCAGATGACAGAGGATGAGATGTTTGGATGCCATCACTGACTCGATGGACATGAGTTTGAGTAAACTCTGGGAGTTGGTGATGGACAGGGAGGCCTGGCGTGCTGCGATTCATGGGGTCGCAAAGAGTCGGACACGACTGCGCGACTGAACTGAACTGAACTGACACTTTACATTAGGATTCAGTCATTGTGTTGCATTGTCCTATAGGTTTTGACAGATGCATGAGATCATATATCCACCATTATAATATCACATGGACGTAGTTTCAGTGGCCTAAAAATCCAATGTGCTCTGCCTATTCATCCCTCCCTCTAACTCTTGTCAATCGCTGATCCATAATGCCTCTTTAGTTTTGCCTTTTCCAGAACGTCAGCGAGTTGGAATGGTACAGTTGGTAGCCTTTTCTGATTGACTTCTTCCCTTAGCAATCTGAATTTTGGTCCCTCCATGGCTCCACAGGTTATTTCTTTTTGTTGCTGAATAACAATCCATTGGATGGATGTACCACAGCTTGTTTACCTTTTTTACTTGTTGAAGGACATCTTGTTGCTTTCAGTTTGGGGGCAGTTATGAATAAAGCTGTCAACATCCACCTGCAGGTTTTTGTGTGGACATAGATTTTCAGTTCATTTGGGTTAATACCTAGGAGTGTGATTGCTGGATCATATGGTGAGGCCATGTTTAGCTTCAAGTGAAAAACTGTCAGACTGTCTCCCAAAGTATCTGTGCATTTTAAAATTTCAACAGTTAATGAAAGTCCCTGTTGCTCCATATCCTCACCAGTATTTAGTGCTGTTTCAGGATTGTTTGGCCATTCTAATAGGTATGTAGTAGTTCCTCATTGGTGTTTTAATTTTCAGTTCCCTGATGATATATGGTATTGAGTGCCTTTTCATGTCCTTATTTATCCTTAATTTGGGTACAAGTTCTTTATCAGATGTGTGTTTTGTAAATATTTTCTCCCAGTCTATGGCTTGTCTTTTCACATTCTTAGTGTCTTTTGCAAAGCAGAAAATTTTAATTTTAATGAAGTCCAATTTAACACTTTTTTTTTCATGGATTGTGCTTTTGATGTTGTGTCTAAAAGTCATTGCCAAATTCATGGTCACCTAGATTTTACCCTATATTATCTTCTAGAAATTTTATAGTTTTGTATTTTACATTTAGCTTTATCATCTATCTTGAGCTAGACTGTCATTTTTTTTCTTTTTTGCATGTAGAATGTCTAGTGGTTCCATTAGTGTTTGTTAAAGAGACTAGCCTTTCTTCACTGATTTTTCTTTGCTTCTTTGTCAAAGATCAGCTGACTATATTTGTGTGGGTATATTTTTGAGCTGTCTCTCTAAACCATTGATCTGTCTGTCCATTCTTCTATCAGTACCACACTGTCTTGATAGCTATAGCTTTATGTAAGATTTGAAGTTGGGTAGTGTCCGTTCTCTAAGTTTGTTCTTTTAATTTTTTTCCCTGTGAATGGACAGTGCTTTCTTTTTTGTCCACATGCCTCAAGCTTGTTTTCTTCAGCCAGACAGTTTGAATATTATAATGTGGTAACTCTGGAAATACTAGAATGTGGTAAGTCAGATTTTCCTCTTTCCCAGGGTTTGTTGTTGCTGCTTGCTGTGGGGTGTATTTGTTTGTTTAATAATTTTTTTTCTGTTAGAGTATAGTTGCTTTACAATGTTGTATTGGTTTCTGCTGGACAGCAAAGTGAATCAGCTGTATGTACTTATATGCCCCCTCTTTTTTGGATTTTCTTTTTTACATTTTTATTTATTTATTTTTGGCTCTGCTGGATCTTACTGCTGCACATGGGCTCTCTAGCTGCGGCAGCTTATTGTGGAAGTTTCTCTTTTGAGGAGCACAGGCTCTGGGGGCACTGGCTTCAGTAGTAGTGGCACTCGGGCTCAGCAGTTCTGGCACACCTGCTTAGGTGCCTCGGGGCATGTGGGACCTTCCCAGACCAAGGATCAAACTCCTGTCCCCTGCATTGGCAGGTGGATTCTTAACCACTGGACCACCAGGGAAGAACCATGTTTAGTGATGTTTCTAATTTATTTTTGTAAAGGCTGTTTCCTTCTTGTGTGTGGCCATTGAATTCTCAGTTCCATTGGCTTAGTGGTCAGCTAGTGATTTGGCAGAGATTTTCTTAAACATCTGGGGAAACAGAACAAAACAAAAAAAACACCTGATCTTTGCATACTGGCTCTGTGTTGAAACACTTCTTCAGGGCTTGTCAGGCTGTTTACAACTCTGACTTAGCCTTTACTTCTTTCCCCTTGCACAGAGCCTGAAAGTCAACCAGAGGTGGAAGCTTAGGATTTTTTCAGGTCTTCTCTGAGCGTGCATCCAGACCTGGGCATGTTTGTGGCCTTCTCGATTGCTTGGTGTACACTGAGCTGTCCGAAGCCTTTTTTCTCCCCTGTATCTTCTTTCCTGGCTTCTTTCTTTCTGATTTTGGTGTCTGTGCTGCCTGCCCCATCCCTTATCCCTGGCTCCAGGTGGCTGTGGGTAGTGTACATGCCTTTAAGGGTTTCCAAACACTGTCCAGGAGGCTGCTTCAGCCCTGAGAAAGTTCTGAGTTGGAGTAAACAAAGACAGGCTCCTGAGTGGAACACACAATCACAGTTCTTTGATAACAATGTTTTCATTGCCTTTCCTGGCACCAGCAACTTGCATAACTGGGAAAAAAATGGCACATTAAATTATGGGATCAGAAATGATCCTGATAGTAAATGAAGAACTTGTTGAGATTTCATGTTTAGTAAGCCGAGGATTGAGAGTAATCAGCCAGTGTTTATACATCTTAACATATATTATATTTCTAGAATTGGAGGCACATCAGGATGTTCTGAAGATCACCAGCAACCCTCCGGGAGATAGTCACTTCAACGCCATGATCAAAGACAAAGAATCTCCTATCAGAAGCTGTCATTTTGTTTACATTGTGGCCTTAGTATTTGGAACCATAATCCAGTTCTCTGATGAAAGTGAATTTGTGGTAGACATGTCAAAAACAAGCCTTGTTCATGTTCCCAAAGACCTGCCACCAAAAACCAAAGTCTTAGACTTGTCTCAAAACAACATATCTGAGCTCACCTGTCTGATGTCAGCTTTCTCTCAGGGCTGAAAGTTCTGAGACTTTCCCATAATAGAATCCAGGGCCTTGATATTAGTATTTTCAAGTTCAACCATGAGTTGGAATATTTGGATTTATCTCACAATCAGTTGCAGAAGATATCCTGCCATCCAATCACCACGAGTCTCAAGCATTTAGACCTCTCATTCAATGACTTCGATGCCCTGCCCATCTGTAAGGAATTTGGCAACTTGACTCAGCTGAATTTCTTAGGATTAAGTGCTACAAAGTTAAAACAATCAGATCTACTACCTGTTGCTCACTTGCACCTAAATTGTATCCTTCTGGATTTGGAAGATTATTATATGAAAGAAAATAAGAAAGAAAGTCTTAAAATTCTGAATACAAAGGAACTTCACTTTGTTTTTCACCCAAATAGCTTTTTTTCTGTCCAAGTGAACATATCAGTGAATAGTTTAGGGTGCTTACAACTGACTAATATTAAAGTGAATGATGGCAATTGTCAAGTTTTACTTAAATTTTTATCAGGACTCACTGGAAGACCAACCTTACTAAATTTTACCCTCAACCATATGGAAACAACTTGGAAATGTTTGGTTAAAGTTTTTCAGTTCCTTTGGCCCAAACCTGTAGAATATCTCAATATTTACAATTTAACAATAGTTGAAAGCATTCATGAAGAAGCTTTTACTTATCATAAAACGACATTGAAGGCACTGAAAATAGAACATATTACAAATGAAGTTTTTATTTTTTCACAGACAGCATTATACACAGTGTTTTCTGAGATGAACATTCCAATGTTAACCATATCAGACACACGCTTTATACACATGCTTTGTCCTCGAAAACCAAGCACATTTAAGTTTTTGAACTTTACCCAGAATGCTTTCACAGATAGTGTCTTTCAAAATTGTGACACTTTAACTAGATTGGAGATACTTATTCTACAAAACAATGAATTAAAAGACCTTTTCAAAACAAGTCTCATGACTAAGGGTATGCTTTCTTTGGAAAACTGGATGTTAGCTGGAATTCTTTGGAATATGACAGACATAATGGAAATTGCACTTGGGTTGGGAGTATAGTGGTGTTAAATTTATCTTCAAATGCCCTCACTGACTCTGTTTTCAGATGTTTACCTCCTCGGATCAAGGTTCTTGATCTTCACAATAACAGAATAAGGAGCATCCCTAAAGATGTCACTGGTCTAGAAACTTTGCAAGAACTCAACCTTGCTTCCAATTCTTTAGCCCACCTTCCTGGATGTGGTATCCTTAGCAGCCTTTCCATACTGATCATTGACTATAATTCAATTTCCAATCCATCAGCTGATTTCTTCCAGAGCTGCCAGAAGATTAGGTCCCTCAAAGCAGGGAACAATCCATTCCAATGTTCCTGTGAGCTAAGAGAGTTTATCCAAAGTGTAGGCCAAGCATCAAGTGACGTGGTAGAGGGCTGGCCTGATTCTTATAAGTGTGACCATCCAGAAAGCTATAAGGGAGCCCCTCTAAAGGACTTCCACGTATCTGAGCTATCCTGCAACACAGCTCTGCTGATTGTCACCATTGTGGCCCCTGGGCTGGTGCTGGCTGTTGCTGGGACTGTCCTCTGTATCTACCTGGATCTGCCCTGGTACCTCAGGATGGCGTGTCAGTGGACCCAGACCCGGCGCAGGGCCAGGAATGTACCCTTGGAAGAACTCCAAAGAACTCTCCAGTTCCATGCTTTTATTTCATACAGTGAACATGACTCTTTCTGGGTGAAGAATGAACTGGTACCTTGTCTAGAGAAAGAAAATATAAAGATTTGTCTCCATGAGAGAAACTTTGTTGCTGGCAAGAGCATCGTGGAAAATATCATCAACTGCATTGAGAAAAGTTACAAGTCCATCTTCGTTTTGTCTCCCAACTTTGTCCAGAGTGAGTGGTGCCATTATGAACTCTACTTTGCCCACCACAATCTCTTCCATGAAGGATCTGATAACTTAATCCTGATCTTGCTGGAACCCATTCCACAGAACACCATTCCTGATAGATAAAGATGTCACTGGTCTAGAAACTTTGCAAGAACTCAACCTTGCTTCCAATTCTTTAGCCCACCTTCCTGGATGTGGTATCCTTAGCAGCCTTTCCATACTGATCATTGACTATAATTCAATTTCCAATCCATCAGCTGATTTCTTCCAGAGCTGCCAGAAGATTAGGTCCCTCAAAGCAGGGAACAATCCATTCCAATGTTCCTGTGAGCTAAGAGAGTTTATCCAAAGTGTAGGCCAAGCATCAAGTGACGTGGTAGAGGGCTGGCCTGATTCTTATAAGTGTGACCATCCAGAAAGCTATAAGGGAGCCCCTCTAAAGGACTTCCACGTATCTGAGCTATCCTGCAACACAGCTCTGCTGATTGTCACCATTGTGGCCCCTGGGCTGGTGCTGGCTGTTGCTGGGACTGTCCTCTGTATCTACCTGGATCTGCCCTGGTACCTCAGGATGGCGTGTCAGTGGACCCAGACCCGGCGCAGGGCCAGGAATGTACCCTTGGAAGAACTCCAAAGAACTCTCCAGTTCCATGCTTTTATTTCATACAGTGAACATGACTCTTTCTGGGTGAAGAATGAACTGGTACCTTGTCTAGAGAAAGAAAATATAAAGATTTGTCTCCATGAGAGAAACTTTGTTGCTGGCAAGAGCATCGTGGAAAATATCATCAACTGCATTGAGAAAAGTTACAAGTCCATCTTCGTTTTGTCTCCCAACTTTGTCCAGAGTGAGTGGTGCCATTATGAACTCTACTTTGCCCACCACAATCTCTTCCATGAAGGATCTGATAACTTAATCCTGATCTTGCTGGAACCCATTCCACAGAACACCATTCCTGTAGATGTCACAAGCTAAGAGCTCTCATGGCACAGAGAACTTACTTGGAATGGCCCAAGGAGAAGGGCAAGCATGGACTCTTTTGGGCTAATATTAGAGCTGCTTTTAATATTAAATTAAGACTAGTCACTGAAAATGATGATGTGAAAGGTTAAAAAAAATAAAACATCTGAAATCCAATTTAAGAAACCATCATTCACTTGGATTCTGATGGACATTGGTTTCAAATTATTTCTGGATGCTGCCTCCGTTATTTCCATGAATGCAGGGAAGACTTACTGAAACCCATGTTTCAGCTCAACTGGAAACCAGGCTGGTGATTGAGCTAGTGCTCAGACTTGCTGATTACAGGTAACTCAGTCTCTCTGGTTTAACCATTCTGTTTCAAGTTGAAACAGTCTCTGTCGAATGAATGCTCAATCATTCAAGGACCTTTCCCCTCTCTCTCCTTTCCCAAGTGGATGTTGTGTGAGCAGGAGTCTATGAGACTTGCTGGCCACAAGGAAAAAAGTCAGCCTCAGATCTGTATGCAGTGGTGCTTGGAGAGTCCTGTGGATCTTCATCAGCCTTGGGGTCAGTTCTGTCATCCTGCTCTACTTTGGGAGAAAATAGACCAGATACAGAAATTAAAGACCCTTTTTTCTTCACATCTGAGTAATACTTTACAAAATGTTTGACCTTGCTATACAAACACGGAATTAATCAGTGGCAACTTATGACATTTTACACACACATATATATGGAGCTTCCCACGTGGCTCCCAGGTTAACATTCCGCCTGCCAAGCAGGATATGCAAGTTCAATCCCTGGGTTGGGAAGATCCCCTGGAGAAGGAAATGGCAACCCGCTCCAATGTTCTTACCTGGAAAATCCCATGGACAGAGGAGCCTGGTGGGCTACAGTCCATGGGATTGCAGAGTCAGATGTGACTAGTGAATAAACAACTATATATATATATATATATAAATATATATATAAATATATATAATAGGCTGTTGAGGCTAAAGACATGATTCCTGCTTGCAAGGAAATTCAGAGCCAAAATTATTTATAACTGATTTTTGAATAGGAGTTTCTGGTTGTGTTAGAGTTTTGGTGAATGCCTCAAAACTGCAAAAAGGTGGTGAATATCACCACATTTTAAATAGATACTAGACAGAGCCAGGTTGGACTTACTAAAAAATAGCAGAAAGAGGCCAGTAACTATCAACTCATGTTACCCATCTTCAGAGGCTTGGATTCAAAATCGTGATTAAAGAGTCGTTAAGTAGAGGTTCTAGACCTGTAGGGAGATGGCTTTGGATTTCTTCTTGACTTCTGGACGTCTTTCTTGACTAAGCCACCGATATCTCTCACTTGTATGACTACAGTAACCTAACTGGCCTCCCTGCTTTTTACTCTTGCCTCATACTTTCTCCAAACAGCAATCAGAGGAATTGTTCTTAAAATAGAAATTATTTTAAGCCACTCCCCTGCTTAAAAATTCTAATGACCTCCCCTTGCAGTTATAATAAAAGTTGAGCCCCTTGTCAGGACCTGCTGTGAGGACAGGGATGAGGAATGGGATGAAGGAGGGGAGGGGTACTGCCTGACTCATGACCATCATTGAGAGGGATGGTGTATGGGTCTGATAGGACTGCTCTGCCACACACCACAGTCTGGGTGGCTTAAACAACAGTGATGTATTTCTCATAGTTCTGAAGTTCAGGAAAGGGAGAGATTGGCAGAGAGAATGGAATGGAGGGGTGTAAGAGCATGGTTAAGAGACATGACTAGGATGACTGCAATATAAATGGAGAAGAATGCTTTGATGCTCAGTCATGTCCAACTCTTTGCCACCCCATGAACTGCAACCTGCCAAGCTCCTCTGTCCATGGGATTCTCTAGGCAGGAATACTGGAGTGGGTTGCCACGCCATCTTCCAGCAGATCTTCCCAACCGTGGGATTTAACCCAGGTCTCCCACATTGCAGATGGATTGTTTACCCTCTGAGCCAGCAGGGAAGCCCTAATGAGAATGAGAACATAGCAAAGAAAAAAGGAAAAAACCCACACTGGGAAAAGAGGAAGTCAATTTCTTCTAGATTTCTGGAGATTGGTTTGACTAGAAGAGAATGAGAATAAATTATAGGCAGTGAAAGGGACTTCAAGGCATTTCTAAAGCCACAGTGACTTTCTGGGGATTTCTAGTTATAGTTTATAAGGAGTCTCAACAGTCAAGTCTAAGTATGAAGTAGTTTTTGTGAGCAGATTTCTGACCTCTTCAGTCCTTTTGAGGTATTAACAATGCAGTGTAGCTTAGCGTTTTTGATCTCCAATTCCATGTAAGCTCATCTCCTTTCCGCATATCACAGGGTGCAGCTTCCCATCACAGATGTCTCAGTGCTGCTGACCCTCTCTCTGCCCCCAGGCATGTGTGCCCGGGGAAAGTGTGAGGATGGCGAGGAGGTGGGGTTTGCACTATCTGATTCAACTGCTTCAGGAAGAGCTTGCCCCAGTGGTTGGCAGCTCTCCATAGAATAGGGGGTAAATTACACTTCCTTGTCCTTGGTTTTGGACCCAAGTCATAGGAAACGTTCTAGTCAATACCCTACACCATACTCTGTAGAACCAGCTGGTTTAATTAAGAAAAAGGAAAGTGAAAGTCCCTCAGTTGTGTCTGACTCTTTGTGACCCAGACCAGAGTACTGGAATTCCCCAGGCCAGAATACTGGAGTGGGTAGCCTTTCCCTTCTCCAGGGGACCTTCCCAACACAGGGATCTAACTCAGGTCTCCCACATTAAGAGGTTACAAAACAGAATACTTGGTCCAATGCCATCTGAGTGTGTGTGTGTGTGTGTGTGTGTGTAAACTGCACAAATTTACTGCCTAGTAATTTAGTGACTGGCATCAAGAGCTTAAAACATGTTTATATAAATATTAAAAAGTCTGCATGTTTGCTACAAAAATGATAGTGATGTATTATATCTCTATCTGGTAAGATTATTGATTTGAATTTTTATCTTTATTTATTTCCTGAGTTTTCTTCAGTAAACATGTTTCTTGGGTAATAGAACATTAAGTTAACAAAAAAATGACCTTTGAGAAGAACGTGCATGCATGCTTAGTTGCTCAGTCATGTCTGACTCTTGCAATCCCATGGACTGCAGCCTGCCGTGCTTCTCTGTCCATGGGATTTCCCAGGCAAGAATACTGGAGTGGGTTGCCATTTTCTCCTTCAAGGGATCTTCCTGATCCAAGGATCAAATCTGTGTCTCCTGCATTGACAGGCAGATTCTTTACCACTGAGCCACTTGGGAAGCCCCTGAGAAGAACACATACACATATATTTATCCGACCTTGTTATGAAGAACTCTTTTAACCTAAAAGCAAAATGTGAGCTGATTATAAAGACTTGTGAGAACCAGTGGTTAAATATTAAGGAATTTTGCAAGCAGGTCAGTTGGTAGCTAGAAATCAGCGATAGTGGAAATACTTGAACCATAGATATTGGCAAGTGCTAAAAAATAATGAGGCTTTTTGTTTTTTGTAGCCTGGTTTACCCTTGGTGGTTGTTGCTTAGTTACCAAGTCACACCCAACTCTTGCAACCTTGTGGGCTGTAGCCTGCCAGGCTCCTCTGTCCATGGGATTTCCCAGGCAAGAATACCGGAGTGGGTTGCTGTTTCCTTTTCCAGGGAGTCTGCCCAGCCCAGGGATTGAATTCATGTCTCCTGCTTGGCAGGCGGATTCTTTACCCCCGAGCCACCTGGGAAGTCAACCTGATTCACCAGCACACAACTAACTGTGAGAATAGCAAAGAGAAAGTCACCCTACTTGTTTATATGAAAAGGTACATATTTGTTGGTTTGAAAGATCATGAGATAAAAAGATGAAAAATGAGGGAAGATGTTTACAAAAAGTTTGATGGAAGGGGAGTGACAGTAACATAAATGAGAATGAGTAATTAAGTAGAGAAACATAAACCTGATATAGACATATGCAGTGATGCGAACAAGTAATTCACAAAAGTGACAAACTGTCAGTAAACATAAAAAGCTACCCAAGGCATTTACTCACTCTTTCCAGGAATTTATCTTAAGGTGACGATAAACACTTGGACCAAGACTGCGTACAAAGGTGCTTATCAATGTTTCATGAAGCCAAACATTCAGGTCGGTAGTTCGAGACAGATTGGTCTTGGTCTAAGATTTACTCAGGTGGCAACTTAAATTGCTGGAAATTTTTAACTAGCTAAGGGGGAATTAATTCGATGACAGATGTCTAATTGATGCCATTTTTCACTCCCAGCCAGCTTCATGGGGCACAATTTGAACTCTAGGGTCAGATGAGAGAGAGAAATTTTCCTTTCTGCTGGAAAAATATGGAGGGAGGGATGGAAGGAATGAAACACAGCTGTGAGTACAGCTCACCCTTGAACAAGATAAGTTTGAACTGCACTGGTCCACTTAATGATTTAGTACTACAGCACCACGCTGTTTGCGGTTGGTTGAATCCAAGGATGAGGAACTGCAGTTACCAAGGGCTAACTGTAAAGCTATAATCAGATTAGGCTCTCTAAAACCTGTTTTGTTCAGGGTCAACTGTATTGACTCTGCTGGGAGAGGCATCCCTCAAACTCGTTTTCTTCCTTGCTGAGTGAGAGACCATACTCTGGAGATTTCCCTGGTGGGAATCCACTTGCCAATGCATGAGACATGCGTTTGATCCCTGGTGTGGGAAGATTCCACGTGCCACGGAGCAACTAACTCGCACACCACAACTACTGAGCCTGTGCTCTAGATCCCGTGCTCCACAAGAGAAAGCACTGCAAAGCATACCACGCAAAGAGTAGCCTCTGCTGGCTGCAACTCAAGAAAGCCCACTTGCAGCAGTGAAGACCAAGAGCAGCCAATAATAATAATAATAATACAGAAAAAGAAACCGTACTTTCTACCTCTTCCTGAAAAAAGTACTCACAAACTAGAAATGGATGGGAAATTCCACAATCTGATAAGGAATGATACAAAAGAACTTATAAAACAGAAAGTGACTCACAGACTTAGAAAATTAACTCATGGTTGCCAGGGCTGGGTTGAATGGTCGGGCAGTGGTGGAGGGCGGGGGGAAGGATAGTTAAGGAATTTGGGAAGGACATGTACACACTGCTATATTTAAAATGGATAACCAATAAAAACTTATTGTATAGCACATGAAACTCTGCTCAATGTTATGTGCCAGCCTGAATGCAAGGGGGGTTTGGGGGGAGAATGGACACATGTATATGTATGGCTGAGTCCCTTCACTGTTCACCTGAAACTATTATGACACTGTTTATGGGCTGTACCCTAATACAAAATGGTTTTGGTGTTTAAAAAAATAAAAGCATAGATGGAAAACTCATAGCTAACCTCATACTTAATGGTTCTCAAAACTCTTCCCTAATATTCAGAACCTGCTCTCAGTAGGTTCAGAACCTCAGCATCGGACCTCTCTTATCACTTCTGTTCCACATTGTACCGGGAGTCCTAGCTAAGGCAGTTAGACAAAAGCCAAAGTGAAGTCACTCAGTTGTGTCCGATTCTTTGTGACCCCATGGACTGTAGCCCACCAGGCTCCTCAGTCCGTGGACTTCTCCAAGCAAGGATACTGGAGTGGGTAGCCATGCCCTTCTCCAGGGGAATCTTCCTAACCCAGGGATCAAACCCAGGTCTCCCACATTGCAGGAGGATTCTTTACCATCTGAGCCACCAGGGAATCCCATTAGACAAGAACGTGTTATAAAAAGTATCCATCTTGGAAAGGAAGAAGATGACGTTCTGCAAGTGACATGATCTTAATTATAGAAAATACTACTTAGGAATCCGCTGGAAAACTAGTAGAACTAATAAACAAGTTCAGCAAGGTTGCAAAGAAGATATACAAACAGCTAATTTACACGTGAAAAGATGTTCCACATCATTAGTTATCAAGGAAATGCAAATTAAAACCATAATGAGATACCAATTCATTCATAAGAAGACTATAGTAAAAGTCAGATGATAACAAGTGTTAGCAAGAATGTGGAGAAACTGGAGCTCTTATACACTGTTGGTGGAAAGATAAATGATGCAGCTAGCCTGGAACTCCTCAAAAGGCTAAACAGATTTACATAGAGGTAGAATTTCACGCTTAAATATCTAAATATATACCCAAGAGAGAGTGTCTCCCCAAAACTTGTACATGAATTTTTATATATTAGTAACAGCCATAAGTGTAAACAACACAAATATCCATTCACTGATGAATGGATAAATAAAATGTGGTATACCCATACGATGAAGTTATTTAGCAACAAAAAAATGAAACTCGATACATGCTGCAACATGGACAGATCTTGAAAACATTAAGCTAAGTGGAAAAAAGCACAAATAACCACATTTTACATGATTCCGTTTATATGAAATACTCAGGCAAATCTATAGAGATCATTAATACAATCTATAGGGGTTGTCTAGGTCTGAGGCAAATGGGGCATTGGAAATTGACAGCTAAGGGGTGTGGCTCTTTGCAGGGTGTTGAAAAAGTTTGGTTGTGGTAATGGTCACACAATTGTGTGACTTTACCTTAAGTCATTGAATTGTTCACTTCAAATGGGTGAAATTTTTATGATATATGAATTATATCTTAAAGTTTTTGTTAAAAAAGACAACAGTACGGGTCACATCTAATTGGCAGAATGTTTACATTGCCATGGATCCAAAAAGAAACACCTGGGTATGGAATTAAGAGTGGGCAAAAACTGCTGTTGAGAGAAGCAAAGAGGTGCCTAGAGTCTCAGATATGAAACCTCTATGTTGAGTTAGCTCCTTGAGTTGCTGTTGACTCGACTTAGGCTTGTACTTATTTGCATGGTTATGATAAATCCACCTAGACTCAAGCCATCCAGTATGGTAGCCACTAGCCACATGTGACCATGGAACACCTGAAACGAAGGTAGTCCAGATGAGATGTGCTGTAAATTTAGAACACACACTGAATTCTTAAAAATTAGTTAATTCATTAGTTTGGCTGTATCAAGTCTTAGTCGCGGCATGTGGGATCTAGTTCTCTGACCAGGGATCGAACCCAGCCCCTCTGCATTAAGAGCATTGAGTCTTACCCACGGGACCACCAGGGAAGTCCCATACACACTGGATTTGGAAACTTAGAATGAAAAAAATATATATTTAATAATGTTACATATTGTGGCATTTTAAATTATATTTTTGATATTTTGGGTTAGATAAAATATTTTTTAAATTTAAAAGAGGTATATTCTTTGAGAATTAAAGTTATTCTTTAGACGAGGTAGATATTTCAATGCCTGGGTGTACATGATTACAAGTGTGTTTGTCCACTGTTAACTGGTGCAGTGGTGAAGAATCCACCTACCAGTACAGGAGATGCAAGAGACTTGGGTTCAGTCTCTGGATGGGGAAGATCCCCTGGAGAAGGGAATGGCAACCCACTCCAATATTCTTGCCTGGGAAATCCCATGGACAGAGGAGCCTGGCTGGCTACAGTCCACGTGTTGCAGTCAAACACGACCGAGTGGGCACAAGCATGAGTACAAACCTACTGGATAACAGGGAGAATAAAAAGAGGTGGGGGGGCAACTCAGAGTGGGCATGAACTTGAAGGGAAACTTACAGGACTTTTTGAGTGCTAAAGTGCTTCCTTTCTGCCTTGCTGACCTCTCTCCTGGGTATCACTTTCTAGATCTAGTTCACAACGTCAAATGTCTTTAGGGAGCCAGAAACTGAATTGTTTCTCAAAGAGCACGCCTATCTCCAGTTATAGGTCTGGGGGAAGTAATGATAAGAGTGGAGGGAGAAGGAGGTTCATTCCTTCAGTCACAGAAACATATTTATAGGTACACCTCCCTTCTTGAACAAATTGTGAGGGGATAGGAGGAAGCCGAGAGAGAGACAGCAGCAGTTCAGTTCAGTTCAGTCGCTCAGTCGCGTCCGACTCTTTGCGACCCCATGAATCTCAGCACTCCAGGCCTCCCTGTCCATCACCAACTCCTGGAGTTCACTCAAATAGAACAAGTCAAAAAGCACCTCAAGGTTCTGAGTCTAGGGAAGCTGGCCTTGTTTGCTGTGGTAGAAAAGCTGATTCCAGCAAGAATTGCAACATCTTGCAACCTCAAGATATTGAGGACATCTGGTAGCACCAGCTGAGCACAAGTTCAGAGGAAGAAAGCTAGCATTTCTCAGCTCTATTTGCCCACTTGTTATTTTGTTACTGTTGTTGTTTTAAAAGACCAGAGTGGAGCTATCAGGTTGGATTCCTTGAGCATGCCAACAACAAGGAACCACCTAAAGTTTTATTGGAGCATAGAGATTATTAGCTAGCCTATTTTCCACATAGAGATTTAAAAAATCAATTTTTGAAGAAAGCTTGAAAAATTTGAGCACCAGATTTTCTCTGCAACCCAATTTGTCAGAGAAGACATGATTAGCAACCATTCTGTAAAAGCCCATGAGATTTTTTTCCCCTTATGAATTTTAATAAAGCTTTGACCTTGACCGCTGCTTCTTTCCACCTTCAGTCACTTTTAATAGTGGCCTGGTTGAAGAGTTAGAAGTAAAACACCTGAAACACCTCTACCCCCATGTCCATCAGCATGGTGACGATAAGCATTTTGAATTCAGCAAATAAGGCATCACTGACTAAATGGACGTGAGTTTGAGTAAACTCCGGGAGTTGGTGATGGACAGGGAAGCCTGGTGTGCTGCAGTCCGTGGGGTCACAGAGTCGGACATGACCGAGCAACTGAACTGAACTGGATAAATCATCAGTGGATTATTAATACCTCCTCCTTCACTTTGTTAGTGTAGACACTGTGAACTGATTGTAGGGAAGAGGGGCCACAGAGAGGTGATTCTATCTTATTGCTGGTCTGTGGATTCACAGACCATTTCTACACATGTATAGGAGAAAATAGGTTTACACTGACTGTGTCATGTAATTTCAGTGGGATTCAGTAGGTGGCGTAGAAGAGCTTCCCCAGTCCACCCACAAACACTAAACCAGCGAAATAAAATGTTTCAGGAAGTATTTGATTTTTCTACAGACTGCCAACAGGACAGAGGAACAGGCCAACTTGGTAAGCAACATCTTTTTAAATTCTGTAAAATAAAATAAATGGTATAACTAGTTATTAGACCCCCAAATCTCAGACATGTCTATGATTAGTTTTGGGTGTTTTTCTAAGTGCGTTATTTCTGATATGTACTTACTGTGATTTGAACTAGCATTTATTTATCGGTTGCTTGTTCTGAGTCAGAGAAAGGGTTTTTGTGTTTGTGTGGATTTTTTTTTTTAATGAACCTCATCTCAGGCATGATTTGCTTTCAAGAGATTTGAGTTGGTAGATGAATATTTGGGTCATGAACATCTCACGGGTTTCTGATAGAGCTGCTAGCAGTTGGTGCAGATGGCACTGCTCTTTTTATCCTATTGCCTCCATTTATCTCTTTGTAATGAAAATGCTGAGGACAGAGAGCTGTAGGTAAAAGACTCTTGGAGGTAGGGCCGCCCAGTGACTCCTGTTTTTATGGGCAGGTGCATTTGAGTTTTTTCCTCTGGGCAATTCTCACAATTTATATTTTTTTTTTCCTGTTTTCTCAGACTACGGAAACTGTCCTAGGGTGCAGCTACTGAGGTGGAATTGCAGGTTTTGAAAATGTTTCCCAGGCTACACCCAACTGGATCCAAAGAGTTGTGAGTTTTTCTTTACAACAGAAAGCAAAAGTTCACAAAACCGCATAGAAAACAAAGCAGAAAAGCTCTTGAACTGGTTTTGATCCTTTCAGCCTGTGGTTAACATTTATAGCTAGTTGCCCTCATGCAAAGAAAATTCTCAATAAATATTTGTGGGACTGAACTCAATGGGCCAGATTGATTGTATGAGTATTAGCTATTAAGACAAGTCAAAGTCTTGACTCCATGCCTCCAAAGTCTTCAGGCAAAGGCAATGCACATTTATTGATACACTGAATCATAAACGGTGACGCTAAACCTATCATAATCATGAAAATAGGCATAAACACATCTGGAGATATTTTTATACTATCAAATTACAGCAATCTAAAAAAAATTACAGCAATCTATTACTAGTTAACTTTGCAAATAATAATTTTGTCTGGTAGTAAAGTAATTTTGAGCTGCTACTATAGATGAGATTCTGTGCTGTTCATTAGGACCTTGACAAAAGGTTGATTTTCACTAATATAGCAAGTTTGGTATATGCAATTTATATTTCCTTTAAGTGCCTAAACCTGGTGTCTCAGGTGATAAAAGAATTCCAGGAGACCTGGGTTTCAACCCAGGGTTGGGAAGATCCCCTGGAGAAGGGCATGGCAACCCACTCCAGTATTCTTGCCTGGAGAATTTCCATGGACAGAGGAGGCTGGTGGGCTACAGTCCATGGGATCGCAAGGAGTCAGACATGACTGAGGTGACTAAATACATGTATGTAACACTTTGACTTCTTAATTATAGAAATATAAATGATTTGATAAACTGAGTGCTTCAAATAGTGACTGCAAGTAAAAGGGCAAAATGAAGGTTGAGCAAATAGAAGATATTTGAGTCAACCAATTCAGCTAGGCAGAAAACTGAAGTCATGCTTTCCTTCAATGCTTGAAGACAGGGAGTTTGATACTGACCAGGATTCTCAGCCTTCCCCAATCATTGGAAACTGACTAGAAGCCAGACAAGAAATTCAAGCAAGGCTTCATTGGGGCCCCTGCTGCAGCAGAGGGAGTGAGAACAAGTAACAGGTTCCTTTGTTCACTGGCCCTGAGGGGGAGGGGAGCTCGTTCCTTCTATGGGGGTGAGGTTAGAGGGATGTCCAGGGGTGGGGCTGGAGGGGTGGCTTAGCTGGTTTGCTGACCCCTTTGGTGTTGTGTGCAAGGGCACACACAGTCTGCTTTTGCTCCAGACCCCCTGTCTCTGCTCTAGGCTCTTGGGAGGTAGCAGATGGGCTTTTTTGGTCTTTTAGTGTCTTTTGTCCAGAATTTGTCTCAACTGCACACGCATGCAGTTATTTTTAGTCCCTTGTTTCTTTGTTTTTTGTTGCTTGAGGAGATGTTTGCTGAGATGCAAGCACTATAGCACTGCAGCAAAAGGTCCCTGGTCCCAGCCTATCTCAGTTTTATAATGTAGTTTTTTTGTGGTTGTTGCTGTTGTTTAGGAAACAAGCTGTCCTCACCACTTTGCTGTTGCTTATGGTGGTTCGCTTGTGCTAAGCACTCGTGTCTGAGCGTGGAGTCCCGTCTCTGCTGCTTGTCTCTCTGGCCACTCTGTGGTCACACCCGAGGGTGCTGACCACTGCTTCCCTGAACTCTGGTGTTTGGCTGGATGGTTAAAAGATCCCTAGATTTGGATTCAGGTTTAGGAATAAGTAAAGAATCCCATTTGAGCCTTAAGCCCAAGCTGCTCTTGCTTCAGCTTAACTTACACAGGATAGTTCTGTTTTGAGATATTAGGCACTGGCCCGGGCAGTAATTTGAGTATTATTTTTATTCTCATTGAAAAATTTCTCCGTGTGTGGGTAGCTTTTTCAGGGAGCTGAAGAGAAAGACTTGGGACATTTCTGGGTCTTTCAGCCAAATACACTCAATGACATAGAAATACCACCTGTACTTTTCACATACATTATAATGTCTCTGTCCCCTCCCCTCTGCAGGGTCTTCATGAGCAGTGGTGAAGGGGGCATACATGGCCCTCTCTGATGTTTGAAGAGGTCAGGATCACCAAGGCATCATTGGGCATCTCTGTGAAAGGGTAAGTCCAAGAAATTCCCCCGACTAGATAAATTTGCATGTCTTATTTGGGGAACTTTTACAACCCACGATTGTTTCTGGGACATGAATTATTTGGGTCCCTCAGCTCTCCTTGAGAGATCTGAGGGGACATGTGAAGAGGAATTTAACTCTTTGCTGATACTAATGGCCTGCTTATATAATGTGGTTCTAGGAGGTTTTGAATAAGTTCCTTAAAATATCTGCGTAGCCATGTAGCCCCCCTACTGAGGGGGTCTCTGGTGGTGAGAGGGTTCGCTGTCTAGGATTCATACTAACATGACACTTTAGTCTCATATTCTATGGGAATGCTGATAACAAAATAGTGTCTGAATAATGGTGGGCCGGTGTAATGACATAACCCAGGACAATACCTACTATATCATAGGAAATACATACATATTTGATGAATGAATGTGTTGCAGAAAGGAGGACCCCTGTCTAGGGCCCAAGGCGGGCTCTTGTCTAACATTCAGGAATGAATTGTCCAAGGAGACACCCATGCTGACAAAGCAAGAGATTTTATTGGGAAGGGGCACCTGGGTGGAGAGTATCAAGGTGAGGGAACCCAGGAGGACTGCTCTGCCACATGACTCAAAATCTCAGGTTTCATGGGATTAGTTTTACGGGATTAGTGATGGAATTAGTTTCCAGGTTGTCTCTGGGCAATCATTCTGACTCAGGGTCCTTCCTGGTGGTGTGAGCATCACTTGGCCAACATGGATTCTAGTAAGAAGGATTCTGGGAGGTTAGTAGGGCACATAGATGGTGTCTTCTCTCTCCTTTTGACCTTTCCTGAAATCTTCCGGTTGGTGGTAGCTTGTTAGTTCTGCATTCCTTACCAAGGACTTCCTGTTTAAGATAACTCCTGTAAGTGGTTACTATGGTGCCTGGCTAAAGCAAGTGGTTTCAGTAAGTGTTTCCCCTAACAAATGAATGAAGAACAGTTTTCTGAATAAGAGAGAGCAGGAAACTGCTCCCATCTAAAACCTTTCAGTGGTCACTGACCCCCTCATCACTCTCAGGATAGAATCCCAACTCCTTACAATGATCTGCCGCCTGTGTTCTTGGCCTGAACTCCCCTCACCCACCTCACTCCATGCTAACATTGGCCTTGTTACTGTGCCTCAGACAAGCCAAACTCAATCCTACCTCAGGACCTTTGCACTTGCCTTTTCCTTTGCCAGAAGGAAATGCTTCCCCCCCAGATCTTCCCATAGATGATTCACTCACTTCATTCTGATTTCTACTCCAACATCATATTCTCAGAAAGGCCCTCTCTGACTAATCAATCTGAAAAAGCCACCACCAACCACTGTTATGTACCTACCACTATTCTTGATTCATTTATCCTGCTTTATTTTTCTGTATAGTGGGTATCACTACATGAAATTATTATATGTTTATGTTCTGTCTTTCCTCTAGATAATAAGCTCTTGAAAATTAGAACCTTATCTTGATCATTGCTAAAACATGCCAGAAGGTTATCCATAAATACTGATTGAATAAATGAATGAATGAATGGATTTTCTTATCTTTTATCTTTTTCTGAAAGGTCTTTTATCAAAGTTATTGCAGTGTTACTGATCATATTCCTTATGCTGTATATTACAACCTCATAACTTATTAATTAAATACTGGTGGTTTGTACTTCTTAATTCCCTCACTCTCCCACCTTCCATCCCTCTTTCTGCTGGCACACACTTATTTTCTGTATCTATGAATCTGTTTTTGTTTTGTTTGTTTTGTTTTTAGATTCTGCATATAAGTGAGATGGTAGTTTTTGTCTTTGACTTATTTCGCTTAGCATAATACTTTCTAGACCTACTCATGTTGCAAATGGCAAGAATTCATTTTTTAATGACTAATATTCCATTATATATATATGTATATATATATACACACACACAAAAAAAACATCTTTATCATTTGTCTATTGATAAACACCTAGTTTTGTTTCCATATCTTGGCTATTGTAAATAACGCTCCCTCTTTCTCTTACAGGGATAATCGTCATTGGATTTAGGGACTACCTGGATTTGGCATCCCCGACCCCAGTGGTGCTGGTCCATGACCTATTACGAAGTGAGAGGCACAGCAGGAGGTGAGCAGAGATTAAAACCAAAACCACCCCCACCTCCGTCTGAGGAAAAATTATCTTCCACAAAACCAATCCTTGGTGCCAAAAATTTGGGGACTGCCGAGTCCTAGATAATCCAAGATGATCTTCTCAAGACTCTTAATGTAATTATCTCTACAAATACCCTTTTTCTAAATTGCTGCTGCTGCTGCTGCTGCTGCTAAGTTGCTTCAGTTGTGTCCATCTCTGTGCAACCCCATAGACGGCAGCCCACGAGGCTCCCCTGTCCCTGGGATTCTCCAGGCAAGAACACTGGAGTGGGTTGCCATTTCCTTCTCCAGTGCGTGAAAGTGAAGTCGCTCAGTCGTGTCCAACTCTTAGCGACCCCATGGACTGCAGCCCACCAGGCTCCTACATCATAGGATTTTCTAAGCAAGAGCACTGGAGTGGGGTGCCATCACCTTTTCCGTTTTCTAAATTAGGTAATATTCAGTTAGGAGATTAGGACATGGTTAGGAGGTGGACATATCTTTTTTGGGAGGAGGGTCACCATTCAATCCATTACATATCCATATTAAAAGTTATTTGATTAGAGGTAGTATAACTGTTGGAGAAGGAAATGGCAACCCACTCCAGTATTCTTGCCTGGAGAATCCTGTAGACAGAGGAGCCTGGCGGGCTGCTGTCCATGGGGTCACATGGATTCGGACATGACTGAAGCAACTTAGCAGCAGCAGCAGTATAACTGTTTATGCATATGTGTATTTTCCTGGTTTCAGGTTGTGTGACTCCCAAGAATGTAGCTTTCATTTAATGAGTCTCTAGTAAAGAAATGTTTAATGTCAGTCATGCTTAATTTAATATAGTCATTTAATGCTGACTTTTTTACCCCTAGGATCTGTACTGTATCAAGATGCTCTGAAGAATAACAACTACCCTCAGGAATGTCTACTGTTACAAAATGACTAAAAAAAATTCTAGCATCTTCCATTTTGCCATCATCTTTATATTAATACTTGAGATCAGAACTCAATTATCTGATGAAAGTGAATTTTTAACTGACAGGTCAAAAAGAGGTCTCACCTATGTTCCCAAAGACTTATCCCTGGAAACAACCATCTTAGATCTATCATACAACTATATTTCTGAGCTTCAGATGCCTGACATCCTCTCACTATCAAAGCTGAAGATTTTGATAATTTCTCATAATAGAATCCAGTATCTTGACTTGAGTCTTTTTAAATTCAACCAGGAACTGGAATACTTGGATTTGTCCCACAACAATTTGGAGAAGATTTCTTGCCACCCTACTCTGAACCTCAAGCACTTAGACCTCTCATTTAATGCATTTGATGCCCTGCCCATATGCCAAGAGTTTGGCAACATGTCTCAACTAGAATTTCTGGGGTTGAGTGCCACACAGTTACAAAAATCCAGTAGCAGTCAATCACGCATTTGCACATCAGCAAGGTTTTATTGGTGTTAGGAGATACTTATGGGGAAAGAGAAGATGCCGAGAGCCTTCAAGACCTTAAGACACAGAGCCTGCACGTTGTTTTCCCCACAGGAAAGGAATTCCATTTTACTTTGGACGTGTCAGTCAGCACTGCAGTGAGCCTGGAACTGTCTAATATCAAATGTGTGCTTGATGATAATGGGTGTTCTTATTTCGAAAATGTTCTGTCAAAACTTCAAAAGAATTCAAGGTTATCAAATCTTACTTTAAACAACGTTGAAACAACTTGGAATTCCTTCATTACAATCCTCCAGTTGGTTTGGCATACAAACATTGAGTATTTCTCCATTTCAAATGTGAAACTACAAGGTTACCTTGACTCCAGAGATTTTGATTATTCTGACACTTCACTGAAGGCCTTGTCTATACACAAAGTTGTCCATGATGTGTTCAGTCTTCCACAGGGTTATGTCTATAAAATGTTGTCAAATATGAACATCCAACATCTCACAGTGTCTGCTGCACACATGGTCCACATGGTCTGCCCATCCCAAATTAGCCCATTTCTGTATTTGAATTTTTCCAGTAATCTCTTAACAGACACGGTTTTCAAAAACTGTACAAATTTGGCTAATTTGAAGACACTTATCTTACAAAAGAATCAGTTAAAAGAACTTATAAACATAGTTCATATGACCCAGGAAATGAAGTCTCTACAACAACTGGATGTTAGCCAGAATTCCCTGGTGTATGATGAAAGTGAAGGAAATTGCCCTTGGGCCAGGAATTTACTAAGTTTAAATATGTCTTCAAATATACTTACTGACTCTGTTTTCAGATGTTTACCTCCTCGGATCAAGGTTCTTGATCTTCACAATAACAGAATAAGGAGCATCCCTAAAGATGTCACTGGTCTAGAAACTTTGCAAGAACTCAACCTTGCTTCCAATTCTTTAGCCCACCTTCCTGGATGTGGTATCCTTAGCAGCCTTTCCATACTGATCATGACTATAATTCAATTTCCAATCCATCAGCTGATTTCTTCCAGAGCTGCCAGAAGATTAGGTCCCTCAAAGCAGGGAACAATCCATTCCAATGTTCCTGTGAGCTAAGAGAGTTTATCCAAAGTGTAGGCCAAGCATCAAGTGACGTGGTAGAGGGCTGGCCTGATTCTTATAAGTGTGACCATCCAGAAAGCTATAAGGGAGCCCCTCTAAAGGACTTCCACGTATCTGAGCTATCCTGCAACACAGCTCTGCTGATTGTCACCATTGTGGCCCCTGGGCTGGTGCTGGCTGTTGCTGGGACTGTCCTCTGTATCTACCTGGATCTGCCCTGGTACCTCAGGATGGCGTGTCAGTGGACCCAGACCCGGCGCAGGGCCAGGAATGTACCCTTGGAAGAACTCCAAAGAACTCTCCAGTTCCATGCTTTTATTTCATATAGTGGGCACGATTCTGCCTGGGTGAAGAATGAATTAATACCAAACCTAGAAAAAGAAGATATAAGGATTTGTCTCCATGAGAGAAACTTTGTTGCTGGCAAGAGCATCGTGGAAAATATCATCAACTGCATTGAGAAAAGTTACAAGTCCATCTTCGTTTTGTCTCCCAACTTTGTCCAGAGTGAGTGGTGCCATTATGAACTCTACTTTGCCCACCACAATCTCTTCCATGAAGGATCTGATAACTTAATCCTGATCTTGCTGGATCCCATTCCACAGTATTCCATTCCTAGCAGCTACCACAAGCTAAGAGCTCTTATGGCACAGAGAACTTATTTGGAATGGCCCAAGGAGAAGAGTAAACACGGACTTTTTTGGGCTAACCTAAGAGCATCCATTAATATTAAACTGATGGGAAAAGCAGCAGAAATACATTACACAGAGATTTAAAATTTATCCTCTGCTGCGTTTGGGAAAATATTGCTGGTTTTGGAAGCTCTAACAATGACCTTATTTTGCATCGACATGGATATAAACATGATTTTGAATTTAGGATGTAGATAAACATACGAGGTTTCCATCAGGTTCAGTAGTAAAGAATCTGCCTGCCAGTGCAGAAGAGATAGGCTCGATCCCTGGTCTGGAAGGATCCCACATGCTGCAGAGCAACTAAACCCATGCACCACAACTACTGAGCCTGCACTCTAGAGCCCGGGAGCTGCGACTGCAGCGCCCAAGTGCCGCAACTACTGAAGCCTGTGAGCCCTAGAGCCCATGCTTCGTAACAAAGAGAAGCCATTGCTGTGAGAAGCCCTTGTACTGCAACTAGAGAATAGCCCTTGCTCACCACAACTAGAGAAAAGGCCACACAGCAACCAAGACCCAGCACAGCCAAAAATAAAATAATTATATATAATTAATTTAAAAAATGTGTATGTCTTTTCAGGCCCCCAATTCCTCATGATATAATTTCAATTGAAACAGTTAATTTCTAACACAAAAGGATTCATCTATTTCTCTGCTAGGACTGAATTTATTGAGTTTATCATGTAATCAAGAGAAGCACCCGTTCAAACAACTTCAGTTGATATATGTTCCTGTGTGCCAATCAGGGTCAATGTTAGAAAACTTCATGCCCTTTGCAACTGTAGCTGGGTTTCTATCAGTTCAGTTCAGTCACTCAGTCATGTCCAACTCTTTGTGACCCCATGGACTACAGCATGCCAGGCTTCCCTATCCATCACCAACTCCCGGAGCTCAAATTCATGTCTATCAAGTCAGTAAAGCCATCCAACCATCACATGCTCTGTCATCCCCTTCTCCCTCTGCCTTCAGTCTTTCCCAGCATCAGGGTTTTTTCCAATGTCAGTTCTTAGCATTAAGTGACTAAAGTATTGGAGTTTCAGCTTCAGCATCAGTCCTTCCAATGAATATTCAAGACTGACTTCCTTTAGGATCGACTGATTGGATCTCCTTGCAGTCCAAGAGACTCTCAAAAGTCTTCTCCAACACCACAGTTCAAAACCATCAATTCTTCAGCTCTCAGCTTTCTTTATGGTCCAACTCTCATGTCCATACATGACCACTGGAAAAACCATAGCTCTGCTAGACAGACCTTCATCAGCCAAGTAATGTCTCTGCTTTTTAATATGCTGTCTGGGTTTGTCATAGCTTTTCTTCCAAGGAGCAATTGTTGTTTAATTTCATGGCTGCCGTCACCATCTGCAGTGATTTTGGAGCTCAAGAAAAAAGTTTTTCACTGTTTCCATTGTTTCCCCATCTATTAGTCACGAAGTGATGGGACCAGATTCTATTATCTTCATTTTTTGAATGTTGAGTTTTAAACTAGCTTTTTTTCACTCTCCTCTTTCACCTTCATCAAGAGGCTCTTTAGTTCCTCTTCACTTTCTGCCGTAAGGGTGGTGTCATCTGCATATCTGAGGTTATTGATATTTCTCCTGGCAGTCTTGTTTCCAGCTTGTGCTTGAGTTTCTATAGCAGATTTCTAAAGAGATTGTGTCCTCCTCATTTCCATTCAGCATTTTTCTCTGCATGTTGAAGGCTGTTTATTGTTAATGCTGGAGATTCTTCACCTGAAGGAATTTCGTCTTGGCCATGAGGAGCCACTTGGTCCCTATGAAGGGCAATTCAGATATGCTGGAGATTGTCCTTGGAAGCTCCCCTCAGCCAATGTTGGAAATTGAATTGACAGATAAATAACTCAGCTTTCTCTCCCGTTTTGGGGGGACAAACCTGGGGTCTACTTTACCTTCTCCCGGAATCTCCCAGTAGAATGGAAAAGTTCTGATTTTCTATGGTAGAAATGACTTTATTGGCTTTCTTTCTCTTTTTGTTTCATAGTCTCATTCCTCCAAGGGTGTTTCCAAGATCACCTCTGAAATAAACTACTTGTAGATGCATACTTGTCTCAGGGTCCCAAACCATGGATGTGTTACCTTTCAAGCCAAATGGAACTTGAGTCTGGTTTGCTGTGGCCGGAGATCTTGCTGAGATTCTAGTTATCTGAACTGGCACGCAGAAGCACATTTGCCCTTTTGATCATAAGAAGAAATGAAGCCGATGTGTCCTACTTCTACACACAGCATCCCTGTCTTTTGGAAAACCATTAAATAGGGTGAGAACAGATTGGAGCAGTGCAAGGAATGGGCTTTATCAGGTTTTTTGCTCGGCTTTATTTTATCAGCTATTTCTATCTTCATCGGTCACACTGTATGACAGCCAGTTCTAGACAGGCGTGGACTGACTTGTCACAGCTGCACCTTGTCATAGCTGCCCCCTACTTCTCAGTTTATGCCCTATAATGTCACTAGTAGCGCTGTTACACGATGGTTATAGAAACCTGCTTAGCTCTTCTGGTATATGTACAAAACTGTAAGTACTGGATGTGTATCCTTTGAAGAGATCCTTGATCTCTAAAGGGATGGGAGCCATTTAATGAGGCATAGCCTAGACCATTCCTCAGAATCCCCACTGGAATTGAAATTTACTCACTCCTAGGAGTAACGACGGAGAAGGCACTGGCGACCCACTTCAGTACTCTTGCCTGGAAAATCCCATGGATGGAGGAGCCTGGCAGGCTGCAGTGTCGCTAAGAGTCAGACACAACAGAGTGACTTCACTTTCACTTTTCACTTTCCTGCATTGGAGAAGGAAACGGCAGTCCACTCCAGTGTTCTTGCCTGGAGAATCCCAGGGACTACTGAGTATGGTGGGCTGCTGTCTATAGGGTCGCACAGTCGGACATGACTAAAGCGACTTAGCAGCAGCAGCAGCAGGAGTAACCAGGTCAATAATTCACTCTCGGATGGTTTTCTATTCTTCCTGTTTCATTTTTCTCAGGCCCCTAATTCTGGAGCCCCGAGATTACTTCTTCAAAATGAATGACCTACACACAAAGCTCTTGTTTGAGTCTTCACTTTTGGGAGGAAAAACCCAAGTAACACTTACCTATACTAGTTGTTTCTTGCCCTAAAAAACTTACAATCAATCATCGGACATTACATGTATCCAGATAACTACAATAAAAATCAATGAGACAAAAATATAAATGGGAGTTCAGAGACCATTTAGATTGAGTGAAAAAAATCTTAGAAGTGATGGTTTTTTTCTCTAGGCCTTGAAAGAAGACTAAACTCTGGATTTTTCAATGTGTAGATGAAGAATGGAAAGGCCATTTTAAATAGAATGATGTATAAATAAGAGACAGGAATACCCAGGCTTATTCTGGGACTGTTGTCTTAATTTGACTGGACCATGAAGTTTATGAAAAGCAACAGTGAAATATAAGTACGCAAAGTTAGATTAAGATCATGTTGTCATTGGTATACCTATGGCTGATTCATATTGATGCTGATGTTTGGCAGAAATCAACAATATTGAAAAGTAATTATCCTTCAAATAAAAATAAATAAATTTAATTATTAAAAACAGAACATATTGTCAGGGGTTTGAAAGTCAAGCTATGGAGACTTGACTAGAAGCCTAGGGATTGACTAGAATAGCCTAGTCTTGACTAGAATATAGGGCTATATGAAAGTTATCATTTATACTTCTATGAGAATTAACAGTAGAAAGCAAAACCATGAAATATATGCTAAAAATTTATGAAATGCCAGAAATATATGCTAAAAATGTATGTTCTGTAAGGGATGTTGCAACAGTCATTAGAGCTGGATTTTCCTGTTTTCTCTAGGATGATTGCCTTTCCTGTATTAAACTTTAAGATTTCACAACCAAGTTTCAATTGCTTGGTACTAGTCGTGCATCAGTTTGGTAGGGCTCCAAACCTGGGTGGCCTGAACAACAGAAATGTATTGTCTCTCCTGGAAGGTAGAAGCACAATATCAAGTTTCCAGCAGGGCTGGTTCGCTCGAGCGGTGGAGGGAAGGACCTGCTCCAGGCCTCTTCCCCGTGGCTTATCGATGACTGTCTCTCTCTGTGTTTCTTCACATGGTCTTCCCTCTATGCCTGTTTGTGTCCAAATTTCCCTTTTTTATAAGGACACCAATCACATTGGATTATGGCCCATCCTGACAACCCAGTCTGAACTAATATACTACCTGTCTATGTTTCCAAATAAAGTGACATTATGAGGTACTGGAGTTTAGGACGTCAGCAGAAGAATTTTGGAGAACACAATTCAACTGTTTATTCTTGTGAGTCTAAAAAAAATCCTTAAAGGGAGTCATGAGGTCAGTTAAAGTTTATTTAACAAACTCAAGACTTGGAGAAGTTAGATCAATCCTTTATGCAAATAATTGATCTTGTCAGTGGTCCTAAGGAGTTTACTAGGAGCTTGAAATTGTGTTTGTAGAAACTCCTGCTGAAGAATTCCAAGTTGGGAGATGAAGAATCAGTTCAAAATGTGAACAAATATGTATGAATAGTAAGGAAAATAAGAAAGATGTTGCATTTAAAGGAGGAGAAACATTGCAGATTGAGTGAATGTAAGCTCTGCTTCTCAATGTCTGGGTTGTAATGCTAACTCTATTACTTATATGTGAATGGTGCTGGATAATTTACTTGATCTTTCCAAGCCTAAATTCATTATTTGAAAAATCTGTATTGTCAATGCTATGGTCTTCCCAATGGTCATGTACGGTTGTGAGAAGGCAAAACGCCAAAGAATTGATGCCTTCGAATTATGGTACTGGAGAAGACTCCTGAAAGTCCCTTAGACAGCAAGGAGATCAAACCAGTCAATTTTAAAGGAGATCAACCCTGAATATTCACTGGAAGGACTGATGCTGAAGCTGGAGCTCTAGTATCCTGGTCATCTGATACGCACAGATGACTCATTGGAAAAGTCCCCTATTCTGAGAAAGATTGAGGGCAGAAGGAGAAGAGGGTGTCAGAGGATGACATGGCTGGATGGCATCACTGATGTAACGAACATGAACTTGGGCAAACTCCGGGAGATGGTGAGGGACAGGGAGATCTGACGTGCTACAGTCCATGGGGTAGCAAAGAGTTGGACACAGCTGGGCAACTGAACAACAACAAGAACCCTTAGAGTTGCTAGCCAAGACCTTTAGATTTCCAGTTATGAATGAAAGATTGGTTACAATATGTTCCCCTAAGGGCAGAGTTCACATGGCCACCTTTCCAAGTGGTTCTGTTGAAGCCCCTTTTCCTAGGATTGAGGTAAGAGGGAATTCATAATATACTAAAAAGCTCTCCAAAACCCTCTTCCAATCCTTAACTCCTTTTAGATTCTCCAATCTCTTCTATTAACTAGAAGTCAGCGAAGGGTTGTAGTTATCTAGTCTCACACTTCGCTCCAGGATTCTCGACCAAATGGAGATTAAAATAGTTCCGTTTTTATCAGTTTCTTATATTAATAAGACTGCAGGGAAATGGACTTGTTTATATAGTGATAATGTGGGGCTTCCTAGGTAGCATTAGTGGTAAAGAATCTATCTGCTAATGCAGGAGACATAAAAGGTGCAGGCTTGATCCCTGGGCCAGGAAGATCCCCTGAAGGAGGGCATGGCGACCCACTCCAGTATTTTTGCCGGGAGAATCCCATGGACAGAGAAGCCTGACGGATTACAGCCCATGATAATAGGAGGGCCAAGTAATTTGGATTTTATATGTGTGTGTGTGTGTGTGTGTGTGTGTGTGTGTAAAATCACGGCCTTTGTCCTGTAATTCCACTTCTGGAAACCTATCCTGAGGAAATAAGTTGAAATGCGAACAAATATTTCTTCACAAGGCTTCCCTCATAGTTCAGTTGGTAAAGAATCTGCCTGCAAAGCTGGAGACCCCAGTTCAATTCCTGGATTGGGAAGATCTGCTGGAAAGGGGATAGGCTACCAACTCCAGTATTCTTGGGCTTCCCTTGTGGCTCAGCTGGTAAAGAATCTGCCCACAATACGGGAGACCTGGGTTGGGAAGATCCTCTGGAGAAGGGAAAGGCTATCCACTACAGTATTCTGGCCTGGAGAATTCCGTGGACTGTGTAGTCCATGGTGTCGCAAAGAGTTGGACACGACTGAGTGACTTTCACTTTCACGTTGATTGCAGAGTTATTGTTAACAGTGAAATTTTGAAACACTTCAAATTTCCAGCAGTGGAAGGATGTGCTGGGTTCATTTAGTGACATATTTTGCAATTATTATAAGTATTGTATACAGTTAAGATGGTAAATTTTGTGTTATGTGTTTTTTTACCACAACCTAAAAAAAAATGTAGAGATGTTTATTCATTAACTTAAGGGAATGCTTATATTACAACATAAATGAAAAACATAGGATGCCAAATAGTATGTACAGGGTGGTTTCAATATGTTTAAAATATGCAGAGAAAAAAAGTCCAAATGAAAATGTACAAAAACATTATCAGCACTTGCCTGTGGTTGATACTTGCTTTTGCTTTTACATTTTTCTGTACTTAAAAATTTTACAACCAACAACAGCAAAAAAGAAATGAGGTTTAGGAGAACAAAACTAGGTCTCTGTTAGAGGTGGAAGCAGTAGAGGATAAGTGTTATGAAGCTGGGTTCTGTGCATATGCATCCTGGAATTAAAGTGTGGCTCAATTTCTCTATAAACTGTGTCCTTGGATGAATTCTTCAACCTCTTCCAGCCTCCTTTTTGTCATCTGGAAAATGGCATAAAAACCATACCTTGCTTATAGGATTGTTAAGAAATCAGAGGCATAATGTGTGGAAAGCCAGGGTCTGGCTATCCACTCTCAGGCTGGAGGTGCACAATGGGCGGGAAGACACTCCCGGGACAGGCTAGCCCAGCCTGGGTTCTGCCTCTTCCACCTCCTTCTAGCCACCCTGAGTGGTTATGTAATGCCTCTCTGCTTTGTTGCCCTGGATGTAAAATAGTCTCATCCTGTTGCTAGGAGCATTAAATGAATTAATATGTGTAATGTCAAAAAACAGTGCCTGGCCCAAAGCAAAAGGTCAATAAATTAGCTCTTATGATGATGTCATTATTATTGCAGTTATTGTTCTCTTCATGATCTTATGTCACCACATGTGGAACTGGAGATGAGCTGCTCATCATGTTCAGTCTAGACTGTCCTGGGCTGTCTATGTAAATAGACATAGATTTCTATCTACATATAGATAGATAAAGGTATAGATTTTTTTCCCTTTCTTGCCCCTAAAGCCTTAAGGATAAATTTCTGAGGACACAGGTTCTGATAGATGTTTCTACAACAGGATCATTTGTAGATGGAACAGGGTTAGCTGAGAAAGGGAGCAAAGCTGGAAACAGGGAGGTGAGGAAATGAGAAATAGCATATTTGGCATTATCGGGAAATATTTTGTGGTGAATTAGAGTTTCAGCTTGTTGGTTAATTGTAGCATGGCCATTTATTAACTTAAAACTCTAACCCTATTTGTTCACTATGGCAGCCACTAACCATGTATCACTACTGAGTTATTAAAATGCGGCGAATCTGAATTGAAACGTGCTGTGTTAAATACACATTATTCTATGAAACAAATAATGTAAAATATTATGTTAGTAACTTTTTATATTACATGTGAACATTTTGATGTATTGGAGTAAACAAAATAATCAAAATTAATTTCACCTATTTTTGTCTTTTTAAACTTGTTTACTAGATAATTTAAAGTTACTTATATGACTTGCCTTTTTTCTGTATTCTATTGGACAATGCTTCTCTAGTCCTTAGTAATAAAAACCAAATCTCTGCAAAATTATTAGGCTTCGACTACCTATTTGTTTGGGGCTTCCCTGGTGGCTTCGGCTTCCCTCATAGCTCAGTTGGTAAAGAATACACCTGCAATGCAGGAGACCCCGGTTCGATTCCTGGGTTGAGAAGATCCACTGGAGAAGGGATAGGCTACCCACTCCAGTATTCTTGGGCTTCTCTTGTGGCTCAGCTGGTAAAGAGTCTGCCTGCAATGTGGGAGACCTGGGTTCGATCCCTGGATTGGAAAGAGCCCTTGGAGAAGGGAATGGATATCCACTCCAGCATGGATTGTGTAGTCCATGGGGTTGCAAAGAGTCAGACACGACTGAGTGACTTTCACTTTCACTTCCTCTGGTGGCTCAGTGGTAAAGAACACCCCAGCTTTTGCAAAATTTTAAAATTTCCTCCCCACCTTATACTTATCAAGTGAAGTAAATGAATGATAAACAATTTGAATTGCCTAATCACATAAGGATTTTTTTTTTTTTTCAGAAATTCAGGAAAGTATGAAGTTGCTCAGTCGTGTCCAACTCTTTGCGACCCCGTGGACTGTAGCCTACCAGCTTCTCCGTCCATGGGATTCTCCAGGCAAGAATACTGGAGTGGGTTACCATTTCCTTCTTCAGGGGATCTTTCTGACTCAGGGATCGAACCTGGGTCTCCTGCATTGGAGGCAGATGCTTTAACCTCTGAGCCACCAGGGAAGCCCACGTGAGGGTTTTTTTTTTTTTTTCAAAAATTCAGGAAAAACTTGTGACTATTTTCTCTCACTGATATTTATAATTAAGCTAGAGCTCTACCAAAACAACAACATATTTTCCACACCAGACTATGTGCTATACTGCAAGAGCTTTAGGGGGAAAGTAGCTCCTTCAGGTGGGCTGACTTGGGTCATGTGATTTTCCTACTAGTCTGCACTGGGGACTTAGGCCCTACCAAAGGCAAGACAGAAAATAGGCCTGTAGACTCTTAGGTGGTCCTGGGGTCCTCTAACCAATAGAGATGTTCCATTTTGGATGATAAGACAGAGAGCCAAGTCAGATTTCTTATCTCGGGGGAAGTACCCACACAATGAGGCTCAGCTCTGCCCTTACATCAGGACACCGAGAAAGGCAGAAAGTAGGAAGAAATAGAAGCAAAGGCAGCAGTAAAGAGAAGCTAGGAGTCAAAAGTGAAGCAGAAAGAGTCAAAGAGAAGCTGTAGAGTATAGAACAGCCCTTGCCCACTTCAGCGGGTACAGCAAGACAAGGTGGGCATCAGGGCTCGCTCAGGAGTCCTGGGGAGCCAGTGTTCCAGGTCTTTGTGAGGCCTGGCCGTGTGCTGCTGAGCCTCCTCACTTCCTGGGGGCTCTTTCTCTCTTTACCTGTAGTGTCTTTAAAATAAACCTCCACCACTTGAGGTAATCCAAAGCTCTCTGTTGGTTTCAAGTTATATACGAAGGCATAAATACGGCACGAAGAAGTTTGAGATCAGGGGAAGGCGTGAGGGAAGAAATGTATACGAGTGACTGACTGAGTGTGTGTGTGTGTGTGAGAGAGAGAGAGAGAGAAAGACAGAGGTAGAAGAATATCAGGTCAGATATTGCGAAGCCCAAAGTAAGAGGAGAGGGAGAAAAAGGGAAGGGAGAAAAAGGGAAAGAAAAAAAAGGGAAATATTTTTGAAGGGAATAGAAAATAATCACTAGCCAAAGATATCAGCACATACAGTTCTGAGCCTATTATTCTTACTACTAATTGCAAATAAAGATTTAAAGATTCTAGAAATTCCAGGGCAGAAGGAATATTATACAAACCCTTGGATACCTGAAGTAGTGAAAATTTGGGGCTTTGGAGTCAGAGAGACTCAGTTTTAAATCTTGACTCCATCTCTTAGCTGAGAATGGCCCTGGGGAAGTTTCCTATTCTGTCTGGACCAGATTCACCATTTTCTAAGTTGGCTTGACTTGTTTCTGAAAATTAAATTTAAACATAAGTAAAGAAAAATTCCCCATTCACTGGGAGTGTAAAATGTTTAAGAATGCTGGGCTCTGGGAAAGGGAAGAATATGTCTTTGGACACAAAAAACGAAAATGTTTATTTTATTTGATTTTATGAGAGAGGTCTATAGCATATGTGTACTGGAAATGGATGGTACTAACGATTGAACAGCTATGTAAATGTATCATACTTAATGCCACTGAACTGTACACTTAAAATGGCTAAACTGGCCAGTTTTACTTTATGTGTGTGTTAGTTGAACAGTCATGTCCGAGTTGACTCCATGAACAGTAGTAGCCCACCAGGCTCCTTTGTCCATGGAATTCTCCAGGCAAGAATACTGGAGTGGGTAGCAGTCAGATTCTTTACCATCTGAGCCACCAGTATTTCACTGCAATTCTTTTAAAAATAACCTAAGATTGTATGAACTCATGCAGCATGTAATGCCACCAGCATGCAGTAGAGGGCAAAGGAGGGTACGCTTCACAGAAAAGCTTGATTCAGCCACTTCTGCAGCCAGTTCTGGTCCTGTGCATGAATCTTCCATACCTGCAGCTCTGTGGAGCCGCTGCAAGCCTGAGGGTAAGAGCTCTAGCTTTGACTGCTGTAACACTGATGAAAAAGAGAGAAGGCTTGTGGGTCTTTTCTAAAGAAAATGGAGGAAAAGATTTATTCAGATTTTCAGATTTTTCATGCTTAGTCCATAGATGGGAAGAAAGTAGCCTTGTTCAGATTTTTAGTATTTATTACTTTGCCTATACTAATCTGAAGGTTAATGACTAGTGAGTGACCTTGGGCTTAGTATTGACCACTGCTGATCTGAGGAATTGTCCTGCAGTTGCTTGAGAGTTTGGGTTTCCTTTTTCTGGTTTCTTGAAATTCATGACCCCTAGCAGAGCATAGATAGCTTCGAGAGAGGCACGTATTTAGGAAGTGAGGAAGAGAACACAGTAGCACTAACCCTGCCAATGGAATTAGTCCCGGTAATCACACTCTATGCTATTTCATTTCAGAGTTTGAAATGCCTTCTGTTTGCACTCTGAAGGGACGAGATAGGTCTGGGTTCAAATTCATGCTCCAGCAATTATTCACTGGCTCACCTTGGGCAAGTGACTTAACCTCTGGTTTTAACTCCTCCATTTGCAAAATGGGGATAAAAATATCCATCATTTTGTTGGGTTGTTGAGAAGACTGAACAAAATAATGTATGGAAAGCATTTATCTCAGTGCCAGGGAAACAGGAAACACTCATAAAATGTCACTCATTCTTACTCTTATTTTGCAAAGATCTTCCAACACGGGTTTTAAACCCTTTCTCCATTTTGTTTTTTGCATCATTTGGAAAAGAGAGATTAGATTAAGTATTTGGCAAGCCACCGATTGTCATTTTATCTTATGGTGTCTTTTGACTTGGACTTTTAAATTATAAGCTATTAAAAAAAATCATTCTGTTTTTCACCTGCTTTCAGCAGCCAGTAAGAGTAGCATGACCATAATAAAAATGTGTTTATTGATTACATCCTTCATCAAAAGTTTACATCCTACTTTTTAAAATGTTTAAATGAAATGGCATAATTTATATTCATTCCCTGAGAGAGATGAGCTTTCTATTAAGAGAAGTTCAGAGTCAGTTCCGCTTACTTCTTTAGAATAGTTTCAGATGAGCTTGTGTTATTGGGTAAAAAAGAGAAGAGATGAGTAAAACATGAAAGCTATAATATCTCAACTTACAGGATTCCAGGTAAAGCAAGTGGGTTAGATTTTGCTGCACTTTTCAAGAGTTCTAGCTCCTAGACATAGGAGCAACTTAAGATGAGTTCTTATGAATTGAAGTACTCTTTGAGGTAATAATGTTAAAAACACCTCATCGTCTTAATGTCTATAAACTGCCAGTGTCCTACAAGCCATAGTGGAGCCTGAGAAGAAGAAAAGTCAAGGAAAAAAGTAGTGCTAATCCTGTCTTTATGAAAAATTTTTTAATATTTTGTTCATTGTGGGTTTTACATTAATTTTACTTTAAAAATTTTATTAAAATATTATTTATCTTGATTAACAAGTTTCTTAGTGCCTCTCAAAATCTGTGCTGAAACCACCCTAGTCTTGGCCCTGATAACTGCTACTATTTGTGACATACTAGGCATGATACCATCTGAGCCACCAGGGAAGACCAAGTGCTTTGTATATATTATCTCTTTAATGCCTTTGCACAAAACCCATGTTACAAATGAGAAAACAGAACCTTTCAGCAGATAAATGAATAATCTAAGTTATCATAGCCAGTGAGATGTTAGGATTGGACTGAAACCCAGACATATTAATTTCTGTCGCTAAACTCATTCTCTAATCATCATGTGCTACATTTTAACAGGAATTCATAATTCCAATTAATTCATTTGATATATATTTTTGAGAGCATATTATATACCACACTGTGCTAAGAAATATAATATTGAGGTCATTAATCTACTTATATACATATAATGTATATTTACTAAGCACATGCCATGTACTAGGCACTATCTCTCTGCTTGGAATGCAGAGGTGAGGAGACTGTCAGACCCCTCCTCTCGTGGGTGTGAGAGGTGGGAGTGGTAGTCAACAAATAAATAAATGAACAAAAATTTCAGATGGTGGTCAGTGCTCTATTTTGTAGAGAAATAAAATAGGATGAAGAGTTGAACAGCAAGTTAATCTCAATGGCCTCTTTAGATTAAGTGGTCAAATCAGGTTTCTTAGAGGAGATATACTTTAAGCCAAGACCTAAATGATAAGAAAGATCTGGCCAAGGAAGGATGAGAGAAGAGCATCCCAAGCTGAGGTCGGGGCAAGATGATGTAGCCAAGGAACAAAGAGAGGGGCAGTGTGATTGGAGTGGAGCGGGCCAAGAGAAGAGCGATATGAAATGAGATCCCAGAAGGAAGCAATAGCAGCACATGGAGGATGCTATGGTTCAGCGTTTGGAGTCTGGATTTCATTCTAAGTGCAATAGTATCAATACATTAGGTAGGACATAGGTAGGGAGCTACAACAAGTGACTCCTAAATACAGTAGCTTCAACAAGACAGTGCTTAACTAAATGGCTTCATCCAAGTCAGTCCTTGTAAGTAACTGATCTAAAACCTAAGTAGGGTGGCACTTGCAGATTTATTTACTGGATTTCTTGAACTGTGTTTAAGGAAACATTGAAGAATTGATATGACCTAGAGAGATACAATTTTATCATGATTCAAGTATTATAGCATATTTTGAAAGCAGATTTATCTTGACTCATCCTAGGAAGACAAGATAGCAGAGTGGTTAAGAGCCCAGGTTCTGCCCTCACCATGAATTAAGTTTGTGACTGTGGTGCAGTTTCAGGACCTCTTTAAGAACCACCTTTTATACCTATAAAGGCTGAATAGTGATAGCACTTATCTTACAAGGTGGTGGTTTTAAGGGTCAGTCTATGGAATACCAGTGAATGGTAGCTGCTGTCCAAAAAGACATCAAATGGCCACTGCCTCATTTGCAGGAGAGTCAATGTGGTGTGGAGATGCTACCAGACAAGACGGATAGATGTCATCATACGTTTGTCCAAAACCTTAGAATGTACAACACCAAGAACTAAGCACAGCGTAAACTATGGACTTTGGGTGACTACGATGAGTCAGTGTAGGTCCAGCAATTGTAACAAATGCGTCACTCTGATTGGGGGGGGGAGGTGATAATGGGGCAGGCTGTGCATGTGTTGGGGCAGGAGGGATATGGGAAAATCTCTGTACCTTCCCTTTAATCTTGCGGTGAATCTTAAACTACTCTTTAAAACATGTCTTAATTTTTAAAAATTTCTTTTAATCTTCCTAAACTTTCCGGATATTGGAAGAGGATGTAGTGGCGGTGGTGGGGTGGGATTGTTGAACATGACCTGGCAATGCCGTTCCTTATTTGAACTGGGTGGGAGGCACTTCTGCCAATTATGATGTATCTATCTCCCTTTGGGGAATCTTGACTTGTCTCAGTGATGAGGATGTAACACAGCAGCTGGCTTGGAAATCTATGAGCCAAGCTCTGAGATGAAGTCAAAGATTCAGTAAATGGGTTGGGACCCTATTCCAAATTCTTGGTGAATATAATCAGATGTTGGCATTAAAGAAAAGTCCTACAGGATTTAACAAATCCCATAACCACTTAACGGTATGTTGTCTTCCCAGGATTTGAATTCATCTTCCTCATTCATGTGAGGTAATGTGTGATAAAATTCATCTGAGGTGAACCAGTGATAAAATCCTTGGAATTACAATGAGACATATCAGAAGCATTTACATATTTTGTAGTATTGTTACGTCTGTGTTTAGTGGGGCTTCAGAGCTGCCAGAAGAAAGGGAATTGACTGCCAACTTCTCCAGCATGTCTTTAAAAAAGTTCCTGAAGACTTGACCCCAATTACAACCACACTGGATTTGTCCTATAATCTCCTTTCTCAACTCCAGCATTCAGACTTTCGTTCTCTCTCTAAACTGAAAGTTTTGATTCTATGCCACAACAGAATCCAAGAGCTGGATATCAAGACCTTTGAATTCAACAAGGAGTTACGATACTTAGATGTGTCTAACAACAGACTGAAGAGTGTAGCCTGGTTCTCACTGGCAGGTCTCAGACACTTAGATCTGTCCTTCAATGACTTTGACGCTGTGCCTATCTGCGTAGAGACTGGCAACATGCCACACCTGGAAACCCTAGGTTTGAGTGGGGCAAAAATACAAAAATCAGATTTTCAGAAAATTGCTCATTTGCATCTAAATACCGTCTTCTTAGGATTGAGAACTCTATCTCATTATGAAGAAGGTAGCCTGCCCATCTTAAACACAACAAAACTTCACATTGTGTTACCAGTGAACACAAATTTCTGGGTTCTTTTGCATGATGGACTCAAAACTTCAAAAATATTAGAAGTCACTAATATAGATTTGCAAAAGAGCCAGTTTACAAGTTATGGATCGCAACAAAATCCTATTTTAGAGAATGCCAAGACATCCATTCTGTTACTTAATAAAGTTGACTTATCCTGGGACGATCTTTTCCTCATCTTCCAATTGGTTTGGCATACGTCAGTAGAGTACTTCCAGATTCAACATGTGACTTTTGGAGGTAAGGTTTATCTTGACCACAATTCATTTGACTACTCAAATACTGTAATGAGAACTATAAAACTGGAACATGTACATTTTAGAATTTTTAATATCCCCCAGGAGAGCGTCTACTTGCTTTTTACCAAAATGGATATAGAAAACCTGACAATATCAGATGCACAAATGCCTCACATGCTGTTCCCTATGTATCCTACAAGATTCCAATATTTAAATTTTGCTAATAATATCTTAACAGATGATGTGTTTAAAAAATCTATCCAATTGCCTCACTTGAAAACTCTCATCTTGAAGGATAATAAATTGGAGACACTTTCCTTAGTGAGTTACTTTGCCAGCAACACATCCTTGAGCCACTTAGATCTGAGTGAAAATCTGTTACAACATGAAAATGATGAAAATTGCTTGTGGCCAGAAACCTTGGTCACCATGAACTTGTCATTCAACAGATTTGCTGATTCTGTTTTCAGGTGCTTGCCTAGAAACATTCAAATACTGGACCTGAACAGTAACAAAATTCAAACTGTTCCTAAAGAGATTACTCACCTGACATCTTTGCGAGAGTTAAATCTTGCGTTTAATTTTCTAACTGATCTTCCTGAGTGCAGTCATTTCAGAAGACTCTTAGTTCTGAACGTTGAAATGAACTTAATTCTTAGCTCATCTCTGGATTTTTTCCAGAGCTGCCAGGAAGTTAAAACTCTAAACGCAGGAAGAAATCCATTCCGGTGTACTTGTGAATTAAGAGATTTCATTCAGCTTGGAAAATACTCAGAAGGCATGATGGTTGGATGGTCAGATTCATACATCTGTGAATACCCTTTGAATCTAAAGGGGACTCAGTTAAAGGATGTTCATCTTCCAGAAATATCTTGCAACACAGGTTTGCTGATTGTCACCATTGGGGTTATCATGCTCGTTCTGGGGATGGCTGTGGCCTTCTGCTGCCTCCACTTTGATTTGCCCTGGTATCTCAGGATGCTACATCAATGGACTCAGACATGGCTCAGGGTTAGGAAGACAACTCAGGAACAACTCAAAAGAAATGTCCAATTCCATGTGTTTATTTCATACAGTGAACACGATTCTGCCTGGGTGAAGTATGAATTGATTCCCAGTCTAGAGAAAGAAGATGGTTCTGTTCTGATTTGCCTTCATGAGGGAAACTCTGACCCTGGCAAGAGCGTGACTGAAGATACCATAAACTGCATTGAGAAAAGCTACAAGTCCATCTTTGTTTTGTCTCCCAGCTTTGTCCAGACTGAATGGTGCCATTATGAACCCTACTTTGCCCACCACAATCTCTTCCATGAAAGTCTTGATTACATAATTCTTATCTTACTGGAACCCATTCCACTCTACTGCATCCCTACCAGATATCCTAAGCTGAAAGCTCTCATGGAAAAGAAGGCATACTTGGAATGGCCCAAGGATAGGCGTAAATGTGGCCTTTTTTGGGCGAACCTTCGAGCTGCTCTGCATGTTAATTTATTAGACACCACAGGGACATGTGAACTACAGACATTCACAGAACTGGATGAAGTGTTTCCAGGTTCTGCAACCTCTCTGATCAGAACAGACTGCCTGTAAAGCCCCACCCACTCCTAGGGAGACTGGGACCTACATATACTGTTTGGATATAAATTGATACAACCTTTATGATGGCAATTCGGCAATATCTATTAAAATGAAAAACTATTGCTTCTTCATGTCAGTTCCTTGAGAGAGTTCTAAGAATGTATCCTATAGAAACACATTTTGCAAAGATTCATGTAAAAATGGTGTTCATCCTGGCATTGTTTATAATCCTAAAAAACTGAAAACAGCTCAAATGCCCTCCAAGTAAGGGTTGATCTGCTAAATCACAGTACATTAAGACAACAGAATATTACATAGCCATTAAAACTGAGGTTGCTGAGTATTTATTAACTGGTATGGAGAAAAGTGTATTTTGGTTTGTACATTGAAGTAAGAGTCTAAAGGAACCTAGACCAGCACATTGGTGTAGTAACAGTGTGTTTGGGTCTGGGAGTTTGGATTACAGCAATTGGTTTCTATGTTGTATATTTCTATAATGTTGGAGTTGCTTAGAATGAATCTATATTTCTTTTGCAAGCAGAGAAAACAATAAAAATATTATTTTATGTATAAAGTATTTTTATTATTTATTTATTCATTTATTGTTGGCCGTGCTGGGACTTTGGGGCTTCCCCAGTATCTCAGTCACAAAGAATCTGCCTGCAGTGCAGGAGCCACTGGAGACACGGGTTCGATCCCTGGGTCAGGAAGATCCTCTGGAGGAGGGCATGGAAACCCACTCCAGTATTCTTGCTTGGACAATCCCACAGGACAGACGAGCCTGGTGGGCTACAGTCTGTAGGGTCACAAAGAGTTGGACATGACTGAAGCACCTTGGCATGCATGCATATGCTAGGTCTTGGTTGCTTCTCACAGGCATTCTCTAGCTGTGGCAAGTGGGAGCTACTCTTCATTGTGGTGTGCAGGCTTCTCATTGTGGAGGCTTCTCTTGTTGAGAAGCACAGGCTCTAGACACATGGGCTTCTATAGTTGTGGCACATGATCTTGGTTACCCCACAACTTGTGGAATCTTCCCAGGCCAGCGATCAAACTCGTGTACCCTGCATTGGCAGGTAGATTCTTTACCTCTGGACTACCAGGGAAGTCCTAAAGATAATTTTTAAAGCCTACATGTCCTACTCATTTTCTTTGATCTTCCCTTCTAGCCTCACAAATCATTGAAAGAGAAAAAGCTCTCTTGAAGTTTGCAAAATTTTATTTCAAAAATGAGCATCAAGAACAAACATGTTCTTTCCCCGATTAGGAAAATGTCTGTGGCTCACCCGCATGATAAAGGAAGAAAATGCCTATAAGATCTGACACCATCACCACATATGTCCTTGCTTCCTATCACTGAGTCCTTTTGAACTATTGGCCCTTTCCCAGAACATGCATCTCTCTTTATGTGCCCAGACTCTAGGACTTACATCTGCCTGCCTGTGATACTTTCGTGCCCTAGCTTGTTCAGGAAATCTTATACATCCTTCAGGCAAAATCCAAATATTGACTCTTCTTTGAAACCTTCCTCATTTCTTCCCCAAGCATGATGCTCCTTTATTCTCTATAACACTTTGGACATATTTACATCACCAAATTGATTACATATGTTTTTAAAACCCATTCTCCCTATGAGCTCCACAAAGGTAAGGACAGACTTCCCTCTGCCCTCATATAAGCAGCAGTTTGTTCAGTCTATGGTTCAGAAAAGATGCTCAATGAACTTTCATGGAATGGACATTGGGTTAACTAGAGAAACTTAGCAGGGACTCAGCTGGCTTCAGGATGTGCATGCATGCTCAGCTGCACGGTCAAGTTTAACTCTGTGTGACCCTATGGCCTGTAGCTTGCCAAGCTCCTCTGTCCATGGGATTCTCCAGGCAAGAATACTGGAGTGGGTTGCCATTCCCTCCTCCAGGGGAGCTTTCTGACCTGGGAAACTTGCATCTGCTTGCGTCTCCTGCACTGCAAGTGGATTCTTTGTCAACTGAGCCACTTGGGAAGCCTGGCTTCAAGACAGAGAGTGGAATTTGAAGGTGAATTCTGAGAAGCCGAAGAGTAAGATCAGGCATAGGTTAAAGTTTGGAAGAGAAGACAGAGAACCCATAATTGAAGGATTCCTGAATATAGCTTGAATCAGTAAATTTGCCAATATTTGGTTTTTCTTAACTTACAAAAGGCTTCCCAGATGGTGCAGTGGTAAAAAAGAATCTGCCTGCTAATGCAGGAGATGCAAGAGATTTGGATTTGACTCCTGGGTCAGGAAGATCCCCTGGAGGAGGGCATGGCAACCCACTCCAGTATTCTTACCTGGAGAATCCCATGGACAGAGGAGCCTAATGGGCTACAGTCCATGAGGTCTCAAAGAGCTGGACACACCGAGCAACTGAGCACACACGTACTTGACTTAGGAAAGCATCTATCTCAGCTCATTCAATCTAATAAAACCAATCTCCTAAGCAGGCTAAAACTGGGTTCTGCATCTAACTTTATTTCCTTATGATTTGTGGTTTTATGAATTCCTCACACTAGTGATCATTTAAAAAAGAGTTCTCAGGAAGGTCCCTGAGAGTGTAGGGAGAGGTCTGGTGTGGATCTAGAAGCCAGGGTGTGTTTCCTTTTGGCGCATGGCTGTCTACTCTGAGGTGCTGGAGTTCAGCAGCCTTGAGGCTGAATGTCCCTCTTTCTCCTTCCTGGTCTGTCTGGTAAAAGGGGAAACCCTAGGAAACCACAGTGGAGCCATGGCAGAGGACGGAGAGAATGGCTTTCTTCCCAGGCACCCAGCAGCTGGGCTGCTGTGTGTGCTTCAGGGCTTCTGGAGAAGTCAGACATACTGTATGAAGATTCTGTAAATCTTGCATAAATTACTCAGTGTAAGACTTTTACTTTTACAGATTAGTTAATTTGGAACAAACAAAGAGGATAACACCAGCCCTAAAGTTTTCAGGGTTGAATTATTCATGGCAGTTATTCCAGTTCTCAATTTAGTAGATAGTTTTTTTTTTTTAATAGACATTTTATTACAATTTTTAAAAAAATAACACATTAGGCTTAGCTCTCAGCAACTTCTAATTTCAGCAGCTGGACAACCCCTAAATCTTCCTCACAATTATTTGAGATTTGGATTCTTGTCTGCAGTCTCTCCCTACTCACCAAGGCATCCTGCATTGGCAACCCAATACACCTAAAACAAGTTCTTGTTTTATCAGTAACCCATGACCTGGGGCTGCTCCTCAGATTAACCGCCGTTTATCCACAACCCAGAATATGTTCTCTATATAAAGGGTGAAGAATAATTGGGATCCTGGTTTCCCCAGGAGGTTGCAAGGACAATTTTATCACTGATGCTCTGCTGGGGAAGCTTCCCACAGTCCCCTAGCTCCATTTCCCACCCCTCTGCCTCTGATACTGATCTCAGTTATCTCTGTTATCATTTTTCTACTTATTTTGCTTATTCTGTCTTCCTCCACTAGAATGCAAACTCCTTTAGAGCAAAGATTTTGTCTGTTTTATCCTGGTCTGTCTGGTAAAAGGGGAAACCCTAGGAAACCACAGTAGAGCCATGGCAGAGGACGGAGAGAATGCCTTTCTTCCCAGGCACCCAGCAGCTGGGCTGCTGTGTGTGCTTCAGGGCTTCCGGAGGAGTCAGACATACTGTATGAAGATTCTGTAAATCTTGCATAAATTACTCAGTGTAAGACTTTTACTTTACGGATTAGTTAATTTGGAATAAACAAAGAGGATAACACCAGCCCTAAAGTTTTCAGGGTTGAATTATTCATGGCAGTTATTCCAGTTCTCAATTTAGTAGATACAGTTTTTTTTTAATAGACATTTTATTACAATTTTTTAAAAAAATAACACATTAGGCTTAGCTCTCAGCAACTTCTAATTTCAGCAGCTGGACAACCCCTAAATCTTCCTCACAATTATTTGAGATTTGGATTCTTGTCTGCAGTCTCTCCCTACTCACCAAGGCATCCTGCACTGGCAACCCAATACACCTAAAACAAGTTCTTGTTTTATCAGTAACTCATGACCTGGGGCTGCTCCTCAGATTAACCGCCGTTTATCCACAACCCAGAACATGTTCTCTATATAAAGGATGAAGAATAATTGGGATCCTGGTTTCCCCAGGAGGTTGCAAGGACAATTTTATCACTGATGCTCTGCCGGGGAAGCTTTCCACAGTCCCCTAGCTCCATTTCCCACCCCTCTGCCTCTGGTACTGATCTCAGTTATCTCTGTTATCATTTTTCTACTTATTTTGCTTATTCTGTCCTCCTCCACTAGAATGCAAACTCCTTTAGAGCAGAGATTGTCTGTTTTGCTCAAAGATGTTGTGTCCACCTTTGCCCAGGACAGTGCCTGGCACATAGCTTCTCTCCAAGGATTTTCTGAAGGAAACACAGTTTGTCTGTAGACACTTCATTGATTGACCTCCTCTGCTCTTCTGAGGTCCAGTAGGGCAGCCAAGTTCAACCACCTCAGTGCTGGGTCTTGTTGTAAATCAGGCACATAGATTTACTAGTCAGGGAGCATTCCTCACATTCAGCAAGTATATTTTTGCTTACATTTTCTGGGACCGGGCTTCCCTGGCAGCTGAGCTGGTAAAGAATCTAACTGCAATGCAGGAGATCCCATTCCATTCTTGCATTGGGAAGATCCCCTGGAGAAGGGATAGGCTACCCACTCCAGTATTCTTGGGCTTCCCTTGTGGCTCAGCTGGTAAGAATCCACCTGCAATGTGGGAGACCTGAGTTCAGTCCCTGGGTTGGGAAGATTCCCTGCAGAAGGAAAAGGCTATACCCACGCCAGTATTCTGGCCTGGAGAATTCCCATGACTGTATAGTTCATGGGGTCACAAAGGGGCGGAGCCCACTGAGCGGCTTCCACTTTCTTTCATTTTCCTGGCCCAGCCGCCACTAGTCTGTCTCCCTTGCCCCCGCCTTTGGCTCTTCCCTTTACTTCCTCCTGTTGGATTCTGCTTCATCTGAGGGTCTTGCTGTGGATTGCCCTTGAATGATTTCAGAGTCTGCAATTATATGGATCACCACAAATGGGTTTTATGGGTCAATCCCCCATCACTGCCTTTGTTCTTATTGCTACATCAGCTCTTCAAGACGAGAAATGGAAGTTCTGGGTCGACAAGGTCTCTGCTGTGGCCCACACCTCAGACCCTGTCCGCTCTCCCCCACACCCAGATCTCTGGAGAGACTTCCTTGAATTTTCTCTTTCTCGTTGTAGTTCCCTGATAGCATGTCTGTAATGATGGGATAGCATGTCTGTAATGATGGTTTTATTCTTAGGGTCTGGTACTGCCAGGCCTGACAATGTCCTCCAAGCTGTATGTCCCTGGCCCAGATCCAGACCTGCATAGACCCTGGTCTTCACGTGATCCTTCAAGGTACCCCCTGACCCTCTGCCTCGCTCAGGAGGCCAACCAGGTATCCTACAGAGCTCTGGGTTTCATGCCTATGGGTGCTCTCAGGGCCTGGTGTTGGGTCGCCATCTCAGGTGGACAGTCTGGCAAGCGCTCACTTCTGCTGGTTGAAACTGTGGAATCACTCAAGACTGGGCTGGAATGGTACACACATGCTGGTTTGGGGTAACTCTCTTGACCACAGAATGACTTGGGGGGTCTGGGATACCAACAGTTTACCACTAACACTTGGGCTTGAGCCACCATGTAAGCCCGTGTCCCTCTGTGACGTGAGTGTGGTGCCGCCTCCTGTCTTCAGTACCTGAGGCAGTTTGACAGCGGATGCTACCCCCACCATGACCCCGGAGCCTCCGGCATCCAGGGTGATAACTACCATGCTGCGGGCTATGTGCCAGGTACGAAGTAGTCCTTGGAGGGTGGCTTTCAAGACTGAACACCAATGAGTCTTCTGGTCACTGTCTTCTCTTGCCTCCCGTTGACATGGTGAAATCATGCTCTCCAGCCGTAAGTCATGAGGACAAGGGAAGTTCCTATTTTGTAGCAGTGGAGTTGAGCCTCTCTCTTCATGCATGGACCCCTCACTACCCTCCTCACTGGCAGTGGGGTGTGTCAGTCAACACTGAAAGGACTCCCATTCTAGAAATGCAGTGATTCCTGCCTCAAGAGTCCAAGGCCGGTATCTCCCTTACTCTCTGTTCCCACCATAAAATTCTGAATGGTAAACTTAATAAGACCAGAAAACAAGTATTAGTTTACATTTCCCTGCCTACTTTTTGGAAGACTTGTATCAACAAGGCACAGTACCACCAACCTTTGAGAGAGAGTAGGAAAAGACTCTGATGCTGGGAGGGATTGGGGGCTGGAGGAGAAGGGGACGACAGAGGATGAGATGGCTGGATGGCATCACTGATTCAATGGGCGTGAGTCTGAGTGAACTCCAGGAGTTGGTGATGGACAGGGAGGCCTGGCGTGCTGCGATTCATGGGGTCGCAGAGAGTCGGATATGACTGAGCGACTGAACTGAACTGAACTGAATTGGAAGGCAGTGTGGACAGATGATGCAGGGTCATGAGTAATAATAGAACCATTGTTAGAGACATGCTAGCAGAGAACTGAAGACACAAAAAGATCTACGCTGTTTAATGGAAACAGGTCCTGAAGAGCCTGGTCCTGTGATTAATTACAGCATTGCTGCTATTTATTTCTGGTGGAAACTCTCCAGGAACATTACATAGGACAATAAAGTGCCTGAAGAGATGGCTCTTGGATTTGAACAGGAAGAGACAGTGCTTGGACTCTATAAAGAATTTTTTGATTTACCAAATAGACAGGAACAATGTATAGGTAATTCTTCTCTACCCATCTCCAGGAATAAGTCACTATATTTCACATAAGTCTGTACTTTTAGAAACATTTTAAAATCAGATTATTTATATAGACAGGAGCTCTGCAAAATTTTCCTACAGCCCTGCACACCCAAAGGCTGCTTTGAGAAGGAGAATATCCTGGCGTATGCAGCCAGAACATACATTGCTTCTTATTTCTTGGAGGCACGATGTCTTTTTCCAGTTTTAAAGTGTTATTGACAGCAGAACAGTCTTTGTCTTAAGTGCTAATGGGGATGTGGTGAAAGTCCTTGCTGAGGCTGATGGGTCTGACATATTGAAAAAGGCAAATTCCACCATATTAAGGTTATAGGAAGTTCCTCTTAGGGTTTTTATAAAACCTGAAAGAAGAATCTCATTTTATCTCATGATGGGTGAGAGTACCACATTATTAACTTCTGTTCTCCCCAAAGAGGAAGTTAGAGCCTTAGCTGTGCCCACAAACTCTCTAATCCTAAGGCACTGAAGTGTTTGTCATCCTGGAAGCACAGTACCTGTGACCCTGGGGGGAAAAAAATGGGCCAGAGAAAGATGCTGGAGGAACCTCTACCAGCTACTAGCTCTCATTGTCTTCTTTATTTTTTATTTTTAGTTGGAGGATAATTGCTTTACAATGTTGCATTGCTTTCTATACAATATACAATTGCATTTCCATACAATAACATGAATCAGCCATACGTGTACATACGTCCCCTCATTCTTGAACCACCCTCCCATCCCTCCAGGTTGTTAGAGAGTGCCAGATGGAGCTTCCTGTGTTATACAGCAACTTTCCACTAGCTATCTGTTTTACGGGGCTTCCCTTGTGGCTCAGTGGTAAAGAATCTGCCTTCAATGCTGGAGACCCAGGTCTGATCCCTGGGTTGGGAAGATCCCCTGGAGAAAGAAATGGCAAGCCACTCCGGTATTCTTGCCTGGAAAATCCCATGGATGGAAGAACCTGGCGGGCTATAGTCCATGGGGTCACAAGAGTCGGACACAGCTGTTTTACATACGGTAAGGCATATGTTTCAGCACTACTCTCTCAATTTGTCCCACCTTCTCCTTTCTCTGCTGTGCTCACAAGTCTGTTCTCTATGTCTGTGTCTCTATTCCTCCCCTGCAAAGAGGTTCATCTTTCTAGACTCTATATGTATGTGTTAATATAGGATATTTGTTTTTTTGTTTCTGACTTACTTCACTCTGTATAACAGGCTCTAGGATCATCTGCCTCATTAGGGCTCATTCTTTTTTTATGGCTGAGTATATTCCATTGTACATATGGACCACAACTTCTTGACCCATTCATCTGCTGATGGACATCTAGGTTGCTTCCATATCCTGGCTGTTATAAACAGTGTTGCAATCTCATTGTCTTCTTTTAACTCCTAGATTCAGTAGCCCCATGGAGATCCTGAGACCAATCAGCCCTCCTCCTGGTTCTTTTGTTTCTAGAATAGAGCTGAATCAGTCTCCATGATGCTGTTTTAAGTATCCTGGCACACTGTGTAATAATACAAATTGCTGACATTTTGGGGTTTATACATGTCTGTCACTGTTCTAAGGCTGTCATGAGTTTTACTTGTTAATTCTAATAGACCTGTGAATTAAATTTTATTATTATTCTCATATAATAAGGTACCCAAGGTACCAAAAGGTTAAGGTTTCATGGTTAGCCTGATTACAGTGAGAAACCCAGGCAGTCTGATTATAGAGCTGGCTTTCGTATCTTTTCTGCTATTCAGGCTCCCATGAGCTTGGAAACTAACTACTGTCCTGCTAGACCTTGTTCTTGGATGGAAGGATATTATTGCACAAGAGCAATTGGCATGATTCGGTGTATAACCTGAATGCTGTCAGTCTGCACTGCCTGTGGCTACAGAGAAGGCTCATCAACATCAAGTAGCCTCATTCTTGGTCCCCATGAATACATCTCTGAGACTCCAAGGGCCTTGCGTATGCTCACACTCCACACTGTCAGCCACATTCATGCTCTGGTGCTACTGCAGTCACTCCACTTCAGCTGTCTCAGGGGGTGAGCCTGGGGCCTGTCAAGGTCCAGGAAGGAGCCTTGCACTATTGATATTGCCGAATGAAGTGCCTTCCAGACTGTATTAATCTTCATGTTAAGAGTGCTTCTCCTAATAACCCCAAATCCATTTATCTTGAGGTGAGGAGCCACGCTGAGTTCCACGAAGTGATGGGTTCCGTCTCTTTCTCCCCAGAACTGGGTGTCAACATCTCAGCATCTCAAAGCTGCAATGCTAGGGTCCAGAGTCGCACCCAGTCAACAGGATCAATTCACACCTGTTAGGATGGCCATCATCCAAAAGACAACAAATAACAATTGTTAGTGAAGATGCGGAGAAAAAGGAACCTTAGTGCACTGTTGATAGAAATGTACATTGCTATGGCCATTATGAAAAACAATAGGGAGCTTTTTCAAAAAATTAAAAAGAGAACTGCCATATGATCCAGCAATTCCACACCTGGGTATCTGGGGAAAAAAAAGACAAACCCACTAATTTGAAAAGAATATACACCCTCATGTTCATTTTAGCACTACTTACAATAGCCAAAATATGGAACTAACCTACATGCCCATGGATAGTCAATGAACAAAGAAAATGTGGTATATAAACAATGGAGTATTATTTAGTCATTAAAAAACCTTGCCAATTGTGACAACATGAATAGACCTTGAAGACATTATACTAAGTGAAATAAGGTAGGCTGAGACAGACAAATACTATATGCTCTCACTTATACATGGAAGCTAAAACAAAACCAAAACAAAAAACAAAAAAAACCTAGCTCATAGATACAGAAAACAGACTTATGGTTGATAGAAGCAAGGGTAGGTGTGTGAGTGAAATGAGTGAAGGGGATGAAAAGGTACAAATGTCTAGTTATTTGTAAGTAAGCCGAGGAGATACAACGTACAGTATGATGGACTATAGTTAATATACTGTATGGCATATTTGAAAGTTGCTAAAATGTAGGTCTTGAATATTCTCATCACAAGAAAGAAAATTCATAACTCTGTATGGTGACATGTTAATTAGACCTTGTAGGGATCATTTTGCAATATATACAAATAGTGAACCATTCTATTGTACATCTGAAACTACTGTAATATTATATGTGAAGTATATCTCAATAAAAAAAATTGGGAAACATAAGACAATCCTATCAGTGCTTAGAGTTTTATCTGAAAATGACAAATGATTTAAAATGCAATGTCATATCAAATGACTCTGTTAAAGAAATAGATAAATAAACCTTCAAAAACAAAACTTATTATTGATTTGAGGGCACATAAATATACACTGTAAAACTACCAATTCTCTAAAAGTACCCAGTCAACTTTTTAAAATAAAAAGTAATTGTGGCTACATACACAATCTCAGAAACCTTCCTAATTAAATACACTAAGGAAAGAGGCCTTTTATAGGCACAATAAAGCATAAAAATGGTAGAGACCTAGTAGATGCTGAGGAGATCAAAAAGAGACGGAAAGAATACACAGAAGAACTATACAAAAAAGATCTTGCAGAGCCAGATTACTACTATAGTATGGTCAGTCATCTAGAGCCAGACATTCTGGAGTGGGAAGTCAAGTGGGTCTTAGGAAGCACTGCTATTAATAAAGCGAGTGGATACAATGAAATTCCAGCAGAACTATTCAAATCCCGGAAGGAGGATGCCATCAAGGTTTTGCGTTCATTATGTCAACAAATCTGGAAGACCCAGCAGTGGCCACAGGATTGAAAAAGGTCAATCCTCATCCCAATTCCCAAGAAGGGTAGTACCAAAGAATGTGCTAACCATTGGACAATTGCTCTCATCTCCCACACTAGTAAAGTCATGCTTAAAATCTTGTGTGCTAGGCTTCAGCATTATGTGAACGAAGAACTTCCAGATGTCCAAACTGGCTTTAGAAAAGGAAGAAGAACTAGAGACAAATTGCCAACATTCGCTGGATAATAGAGAAAGCAAGGGAGTTTCAGAAAAACATCTAGCTCTGTTTCATCAACTACATTAAAGCCTTTGTGGGATCATGACAAACTGTGGAAAGCTCTTACCTGTCTCCTGAGAAACCTGTATACGGGTCAAGAAGAAACAGTTAGATCCTTGTATGGAACAACTGATTGGTTCAAGATCTAGAAAGGAGTATGACAGGGCTGTCTACTGTCACTTTTTTTGTTTAATCTATACACTGAGCACATCATGAGAAATGCCAGGCTGGATGAGTTACAAACTGGAATTAAGATGGGCGGGAGAAACATCAACAACCTCAGATATGCAGATGATACCACTCTAATGGCAGAAAGCAAAGAGGAACTAAAGAGCTTCTTGATGAGGGTGAAGGAGGAGAGTGAAAGAGCTGGCTTAAGACTAAATATTAAAAAAACTAAGATCATGGCATCTGGCCCCATTGCTGCTGCCACTGCTGCTGCTAAGTCACTTCAGTCGTGTCTGACTCTGTGTGACCCCATAGACGGCAGCCTACCAGGCTCCCCCGTCCCTGGGATTCTCCAGGCAAGAACACTGGAGTGGGTTGCCATTTCCTGCTCCAATGCGTGAAAGTGAAGTCGCTCAGTTGTGTCTGACTCTTCGCGACCCCATGGATTGCAGCCCACCAGTTTCCTCCGTCCATGAGATTTTCCAGGCAAGAGTACTGGAGTGGGTTGCCATTGCTGCATGGCAAATAGAAGGGGACAAGGTGGAAGTAATGACAGATTTCCTCCTCTTGGGCTCCAAAATCACTGCAGACCGTGACTGGAGCCATGAAATTAGAAGACGACTGCTTCTTGGCAGCAAAGGGATGACAAACCTAGACAGTATATTGAAAATCAGAGTCATTACTCCACCAACAAAGGTCCATACAGTCAAGACTGTGGTCTTCTCAGTGGTCACGTAGGGTTGTGAGAGCTGGACCGTAAAGAAGGCGGAACACCAAAGAATGGATGCCTTCAAAGTGTAGTGCTGGAGAAGACTCTTGAAAGTCCCTTGGACAGCAAGGAGATCAAACCAGTCAATCTTAAGGGAGATCAACCCTGAATATTCACTGGAAGACTGAAACTGAAGCTCCAGTGTTTTGGTCATCTGATGCATACAGAAGACTCACTGGAAAAGTCCCTGATGCTGGGAAAGATCAAGGGCAGAAGGAGAAGAGGGCGTCAGAGGATGAGATGGCTGGACAGCATCACTGATGTAATGAACATGAACTTGGGCAAACTCTGAGAGATGGCGAGGGAAGGGAGGCCTGGTGTGGTGCAGTCCATGGGGTTGCAAAGAGTCAGACATGACTGGGCAACTGAGCAACAACAAGGAAAGAGGAAAACACCACATAGTCATTCCAACAAAAATAGTACCATAAGTATGTGTAATCAAAATAATAACAAAAAATTTAAATTTCTGCCCACTTAAAAATATTGTCAAATATTCTGTTGGCTTCTCTTCTATAATATTTTTCTGAAAAGTGAAAGTGAAGAAAAAAATCTTCTGATGTTTAATAATAATACATTATGAAGGTGAAATTGTGAATCATTAGCCTATTGGGCAAAAATAAACTTTGGTTCTTTGCTGTTTCCTTTCCCAGTTTTTGTACATGATTGTTTCAGGATTCTTAAAATTGTGTCTTTTTTCTTAGCCTTTACAATTTATATAGCAAGTTTGAATTAGAATTTTAAAACATTTTATTCTTTAGAAAAAGTTCCAGATATCAGCTTCCCCAAGGCAAGTATGTGGTTTATATAATCAAAACAAATAGTTGAACTACATCTGCTCGATGAGATTAAAAACAACGAAACCTCTTTCCTCAAAACTGGGTGTTAACATCTCAGCATTTCAAAGCTGCTATGTTGGGATCCAGAGTTTCACCCAGTCTCTAAGGAAATCCATTTGTTCAGCACTCATTCCTGTCCTTCCTGGGAGCTCTAAACCAGTCCAGGGGGGCAAGGAGTATGAAACGGCACCCTGTCCCTTCCTCTATCCATACTCCTTCCCACCCCTCCTGGTGACTCCCCAAAATACAACCCCCTATTTATGCATATCAATTTATGCCCACATATAGAGAAGAGTGAACATCACCCAACAGCCAAACTTCTCTTCCCAGTTTGGGTTTATCTAGGACACCCTGCCGCATGTGCTGTGCTTAGTCGCTCAGTCGTGCCTGACTCTTTGCAACCCCATGGACTGCCAGGCTTTTCTGTCCATGGGAATTTTCCAGGCAAGAATACTGGAGTGGGTTGCCATGCCCTCCTCCAGGGAAACTTCCCGACCCAGAAATCAAGCCCAGGTCTCCTGCAGTGCGGGAGGATGCTTTACTGGCTAAACCATCCGGGAAACCCAAAAATGTTGGAGTAGGTAGCCTATCCCTTCTCCAGGGGATATTTTCCACCCAGAAATCGAACCAGGGTCTCCTGCATTGCAGGCAGATTCTAAACCATCTGAGCTACCAGGGAAGCCCACCCTGCTGCATATTTTATGCCCATCGGATGGGCAGGTTCGCCCCCTAAGGAGGCTCAGGAGAGGATGGAGAGCCAACATCTTCTTGAGACTTAGAGCCAATCTTCTTGAGACTTTACAAGTAAAAAGCTGGCTAAGCTTTACACTGAACTGACAGATCAAAACTGAATAGATAGCCCTTTGTTTTTCATTTTGAAATCTCTGTCTTAAAACCAAAGGACTTTGGGGGCTTCAGGCCCCAAAAGGACACAAATGATAGGCGAAGATCACTAAAAAAGAAAAAACCAAGCCAGATTTTAAAAAAAAGATAGGGTCAAGAAAAAAGCAGCAACTCAGAGGCACTGTAACTTCTCTTTTTGCAGCGTGCATCTAACCTTGAAGCCAGGGCCCCAGAGAAGTCGGGTTAGAAGCAGTTTCACTTCGTCGATTGCTCCCCGCGGGGCCTTTCCGGAGGCAGAAAGCAGAAGTTCATGTTATTAAAATAGATCCCATTGTGCATGCTAGAGCAACACCATCGGCCGAGCGTCTCTTCCGGCTAGTCCACCGCTTCATTTCTCAGGTTGGCTTACCCCAACCCATTTATATGAACTCTGTTGGAAACTCGGCTTTTGCGGGGAGCTATGGAGTGTGTGTTGAAGCATTTGGCCCTTGGTGTATAAAGCAAGTGAAACACTAAGTTCTGCGGTAAGTTATTTAATGAGCCCTCGTGTCAGAGAAAGAACGTTCTGGGAAAACCCTTTCTGACCTTCTTTACCGCTCACCTTGACTGGGGCGCCTGCCACGTCAGTCACTCTTCTGAGCACGAACTGCAGGAGGCTCGTGAGACTGGCACGTTAAAAGAAAACTGCTGCCCTCTTTTTCTTTTGTTGTTTCTCATTTTGATTTCTTCTTCCTCTCCACTACCTCTGAAAGGCAAGGAGTAGAATGGAGCCTGCTTTTCGGGTCTATTTAATTCTTACTCCCAGGCCACATCAAAACAACAATGCAGAAATGCTGAAAGCTCCAGCTTCGGCACTACCTGAGAACTTGTTAGAAATGCAGGATTTCAGGCTCCACCCCAGGCCTATTGAATTAGAACAGGCATTTTAACAAGACCTCGGCTGATTCAGTTTGCTCGGTAGGGTTTGGGAAGCACTGGGAAAGAAAGCTTTGAAAATGAAGGGAGGTCTTGCCCTCCGGCCCCCGGGGGTGGAGGGATGGAGGGGTTGGGGCTGCGCGGGTAGCCCTGGTGTGAAATTTTGGGTCACAGCGACCTCCTGTGGTTACTGTAGTGGTAGCGGTTGAGTTTTCCGGTGGGCAAGCTGCTATTGATTGAATGTGCAAGCACGCTCAGTCGTTCAGTCGCGTCTGACTCTTTCCGACCCCTTGGGCTGCGGAGAAGGCAATGGCACCCCAACTCCAGGACTCTTGCCTGGAAAATCCATGGACGGAGGAGCCTGGTAGGCTGCAGTCCATGGGGTCGCTAAGAGTCGGACACGACTGAGCGACTTCACTTTCACTTTTTACTTTCATGCATTGGAGAAGGAAATGGCAACCCCCTCCAGTGTTCTTGCCTGGAGAATCCCAGGGACGGGGGAGCCTGGTGGCTTGCCCTCTTATGGGGTCGCACAGAGTCGGACACGACTGAAGCGGCTTAGCAGCAGCAGCAGGGCTGTAGCCCGCCAGGCTCTCTGTCCATGGAATTTTCCAGGCCAGCGGTTAATTGTTCATCCCTGGAGGGAAAAGATGAATGCTGCACTAGAGTCCAGAGGTCTCTGGGTTCGGCCTCTCTCCGCTAGGCTGTCAGTCAAAGAGATACGGGCTCTTTTCCAAGGATGCCTTCTACCAGGGTTGAGAACGGTTTATAGGCACAGGGATTTTCTGCATTAGAAGCAGCAGGATCAAAAGATTTCGAAACATTTCTTTCCTCTTCACAAGATTTATGATATAATTCATAAAGCTGTTAAAACTCCGTGGCACAAGAATGGTTCTAGAGATCATAAAAAATGAGTAGTTCCCCCCCTTTCAAGCATGACGCTTGCTTTAAATAATTGTTTGTATTTGCTGAACTTTTAGACTGTTTCAAGAACTAAGAGCCTGCATGTGCTAATCAATTAAACCTCACATCAATCCAGTGAGACTGTTCGGTTTAGTCGCTCAGCCACGTCTGACTCTTTGCAACCCCATGGACTGCAGCACGCCAGGCTTCCCTGTCCATCACCAACTCCTGGAGTTTGCTCAAACTCATGTCCATCTAGTCAGTGATGCCATACAACCATCTCACCCTCTGTCGTCCCCTTCTCCTCCTGCCTTCAATCTTGCCCAGCATCAGGGTCTTTTCCAATGAGTCAGTTCTTGGCATCAAGTGGCCAAAGTATTGGAGGTTCAGCTTTAGCCTCAGTCCTTCCAATGAATATTCAGGACGATTTCTTTTAGGATTAACTGGTTTTATCTCCTTGCTGTCCAAGGGACTCTCAAGAGTCTTCTCCAACAACCCAGCTCAAAAGCATCAATTCTTCAGTGTTCAGCTTTCTTTATAGTACAACTCTCACATCCATACATGATTACTGGAAAAACCATAGCTTTGACTAGATGGACCATTGTTGGCAAAATAATCTCTCTGCTTTTTAATATGCTGTCTGATTTGGTCATCCTGGAGAAGGAAATGGAAACCCACTCCAGTGTTCTTGCCTAGGAAATTTCATGGACAGAGACCCTGGCAGGCTACAGTATGGGGTCGCAAAGAGTTGGCCATGACCGAGCACATCAGCAGGTTGGTCATAGCTTTTCTTCCAAGGAGCAAGTGTCTGTCAATTTCATGGCTGCAGTCACCATCAGTGAGACAGGAGCTATATTTAGTTTGAAGACCTACCTGGCAGTAATACTTATTGGTTGAGAAAAGTCTATACTAACATGAAACTTATGACTCTAGTAACTCTTGAAAGTGAATTTGCATTGAATTAAATCCAAGCACTTCTTCATACATTTAGGGAAAAGTAGTGCAGACATAAGGGGACGACAGAGGATGAGATGGCTGGATGGCATCACCGACTCGATAGACGTGAGTTTGAGTGAACTCCGGGAGTTGGTGATCAGGGAGGCCTGGCGTGCTGCAATTCGTGGGGTTGCAAAGAGTTGGACACGACTGAGCGACTGAACTGAACTGAGTGCAGACATATACGATATGTTATCTACCCAGCCTCAGACTGTGGTTGGGATGTTTATATACTTGGAGCCTCTTGCAACAGCTCCAAGGCTCTCCAGAGGATTCATGGCTCACAGTCTGAGAGCTCCTGATGTAGAAACACTGCTAGTCCTTCACTGATGCCATCACAGGCAGTCATGAACACAGCTGATTTCATCTAGTCTCTGATAATTAGCAGAATAGGGCTTGACTTGGCTTCAGATAGGAGACTTCTGGGGAGTTGGAAACTGATTTCCAAGAAGTTCCCCATGATTACACTTCTAGCTTGAAAAGCTACATTATAGAGACAAACAGACTTCAAGCCCAGTTGTTCCCTTCTCTTCTCCCACCCATAGAGCCTAAAAAGAATAATTCTTCTAAAACAAAGTTCTGCTTGAGTTTTTCCCCAACACGAAATTAGTCCAATTATGCCTGGCTATAAAATGTGAGCCAAAGCCTGTTCTGATATCTAGGTTTTCAAAGTAAAATCTAATACCAACCAGCCTGCTTCCTGCTCTTCTCTTGACTCTGTCTAGTCTGTTCCTCTCGTTCTTCTGTTGGAAAATGGTGGCCTCAGTGGAGACATCGAGGAGGCCACCTCGTGGCTAAGTGACCCTCCCCAGGAAGCATTACCGTAATTAAGTCACTTGGAATGCAGAGGTCCTACACAGACACAGGAACACAGTTCTAGCAAGGAATGGACAGCATTTTCTCAAGACCACGCATGAGTTTACTGTGAAAAGTATCATTATTGACAAGTAAGTATTGTTGCTGTCATTCAGTTGCTAAGTCATGTCTGACTCTTTGCGACCCCTTGGAGTACAGCCTGGCTTCCCTGTCCTTCACTATCTCCCAGAGTTTGCTCAGCGCTGACTCATGTCCATTGAGTCAGTGATGCCATCCAACCAGCTCATCCTCTGTTGCCCCCTTCTCCTCCTGCTTTCAATCTTTCCCAGCATCAGAGTCTTTTCCAATGAGTTGGCTCTTGGCATCAGGTGACCAAAGTATTGGAGCTTCAGCTTCAGCGTCTGTCCTTCCAATGAATATTCAGATTTGATTTCCTTTAGGATGGACTGGTTGGGTCTCCTTGCAGTCCAAGGGACAAGGTAAGTATAAACAGCGGTGGGTATTCTCTGCTGCAGGCCCTGCCTCAGTGCAAGAAATAGCATAACCAGAAGCTTGCTTGGTCAGTGTGAGTCATGGCCATTTCTTGTTTCTGGCTGCCCAGTTTCAAACTCCTTTTTTCAAAAGTACATCATTTACAGACTTGCCTGGTGGTCCTGTGGTTGTGACTTTGTGCTGCCAATGCAGGGGGAATGGGTTCCATCCTTGGTCAAGGAACTAAGATCCCACAAGTCACGCGTTGCGGCAAAAAAATAAAAATAAAAATAAAAGCACATGATTTCCTTTTGGGCATTCTTTCTTCCCACTGGATGTGTCTGGGAGACAGTGACCAAGATTCCAGCACTCCTTCATTAATGGATAGAGAGATGGCACAGGCTAGGACAGTTACATGCTCTCTACTTGGTATTTGAATCTTGACGGGAGGATCAAAGAAACAGAACGGAGTTCATTTCACTCCTGCCTTATAGAACCTTTTAGACTTCCTGCTGGCGTTTGAATCCTGTCCTCCAGAAATATCCTAATTCCTGCCTATTTCCAAGCCTCCATTCTGCTATTGATTCTGTGAAGCCTCAATATCCATCCAAAATATTTTTTAAATTAAGTTAATGTGCTACTCAGCCATTGCTTAATTTAAAAAATATTTTGGAAGGAGTTAATGTGCTACTCAGCTATTGCTCGGAGAAGGCAATGGCACCCCACTCCAGTACTCTTGCCTGGCAAATCCCATGGACGGAGGAGCCTGGTAGGCTGCAGTCCATGGGGTCGCTAAAGAGTCGGACATGACTGAGGCACTTCACTTTCACTTTTCACTTTCACGCATTAGAGAAGGAAAGGGCAACCCACTCCAGTGTTCTTACCTGGAGAATCCCAGGGACGGGGGAGCCTGGTGGCTGCTGTCTATGGGGTTGCACAGAGTCTGACACGACTGAAGCGACTTAGCCGCAGCAGCAGCAGCAGCTATTGCTAAAATAATGCTGTATAAAAATATCACCCTCAAAATCTCAATGGTTTGTAGCAACAGAATTTTATTTTCCTAAGCCACAGTTCTGTCGATCGGCCAGGGTGGCTCTGTTTTAGACCTCAGGTCTGGTTAGGTCTGTTCCATGTACCTCTCACTTGAAGACACCAGAAGCTATTCATGGCATATTCTTCATATGATAAATGAGAGTGGGCAAGGTAAATCGCACCAGTGCATTTAACATCTCTGGTTGAGCAGCATGTATGTTATTCTGTTGGCCACAGCAAATCACGTGGTCAAGTTCAAGCCCGGTTGTGTGGACGTGCATTCTACCTACTTGAAGGCAGGCAATGAAAAGCTGCCATAAAAAGGGCACCAATGTGTTTGTATTAGTCTATTACTAAGAAAGAGTGGAAAGTCAGGACCATTAACCTGCCTTGGTTAACCAGAAAATAATAAAATATTAACAGAAGTTAATTTTAACCCAGATATATTCACCAATCTTTTCCTTATGATTTGTGCTTTCCAAGTCTTGTTTAAGAAATTTTTCCTTGCTGTGTATCAATTATATTTCAATAAAACTGAAAGAGAAGACAGAAAAGAAATTTTTCTGTGACCCAAGAACATGATAGTTTTCTTTATTTTGTTTTTCACTCTTAAGTCTTTAGTCCAGGCTATGGGTAAGGCAGGGATTCAACTGAGTTTTTGTTAATGGCTGATCAATTGCCCTAGCATTGCTTTTTGAATAATTCATCCTATTCCAACTGATCTGTAAAACCACTTTTTCTGTGTATCAAGTTTCCATAAATGCAGGAGTGTCTTTCTGGACTCTTTTCTGTTTCTGCATTCTATTGTCAGCCTCTGCTAATACTCTACTGCTTAACTATTTGGTCTTTAATCTTCATTTATTAATAGAACCAGCTTGTACAACTCCATATATATATTACGCTCTAAAAGTACCCCTTCAGCATTTTGTTTGGAATTTCTTTGAGTTAAAGATTAATATGGGGAAGAAAAAAAAAGGTCTTTAGATAAGAAATCTTCCTCTTCACTTATTTGGATCATCTTTAATTACATTCTATAAGATTTTATAATTTTCTTCTTAAAGCATGCTATTGTTAATTAGATTTATAACTATACATGGTGTCCCAGGTGGTGCCAGTAGTAAAGAACACGCCTGCTAATGCAGGACACATAAGAGACTTGGGTTTGATCCTTGGGTTGGGAAGATACCCTGGAGTAGGAAAGGGCAACCCACTCCAGTATTCTTGCCTGGAGAATCCAATGGACAGAGGAGCCTGGCAGGGTATGGTCCATGGAGTCACAAAGAATTGGACACAACTGAAGTGACTTAGCACTCACATAACTATACACCTTATTTTATGCTTGTTAAAATGATATAAATGTAATCTTTTAAAAATAATATCTTTTAATATCATTAACATTTGCTGCAATGTGTTGCATATAAACAGTTTTTGTATAGTGCTCTCAAAGCCAGTGATTTTTATCATAGTAGGTAACGTCACATAGTCCCACTATGTGCCAGACACTGTTCGAGGCATTTTGTACGTATGGAATGCACTCAGTCTCCTGATGACTCTGTGAGGGAGAGTCGTGCCCTTTTATAGATGAGGGAACTGAAGTGCAGAGAGGTTAAGTAAATTGTCTAAGATCCTAAGTGGTGAAGCCAGAGTTCAAACTCGTCCAGTATCCAAAGCTATAACCAAACCTATATTTGTTGTGGTTATCACTATATTTACAGCTATATATATATAACTATATTTGTCTCTTATCATTGTTAAGCTCTTTCATCAGCTCGAATAATTTTCTGGTTAACTCATGGGAAACTCTTAGGTTTCCTGTGCAAATAAGAACAACAAATACTTCAATCATCAACTAGCAAACACATGGTTAATGCCCTATTAAAGCAGGACAAGGTGTGGGGGGGGTGTGTGGTTGTGTGTATATCTCTCTGTGTGTGTATGTGTGTGTTTGGAAGCGGTAGGAGTAGGAACTCTCTGAAGAGCAGCATTCTCAAAGCTAGTGGAATTCACCGAGCCCTTGGGGTGACTGGTGTACTTTCCGAGGGCCCAGGAATTTCTGGCATGGCAGCAACTAGCCGAGTAGGGGCATCCTCAGAGAGGCTTGCAGGCTCCAGGGAGGCCTGAATAGGGAAAGGCCCAGGGCCAAGCCCAACAGAGAGTGTCAAATGACAGGGCTGCTCCTTCCCCACCCTCCACCCCCAGATCTGGGCCGAATTAAAGGGCCATTCAGGCCCCTCCCTTTCACAGGCTGAGGCCACTGGGGCTGTCCCCTGAGGCTGAAACGCAGCAATCCCACGGGCTTCTGCTCCAAACAGGCTTGTGTTTGAAACCACAATATACTTGGCTCCGGTTTTATACACATTACTTTCCTAGTGCTGAAAAAAAAGAATTAGAAGAATGAAAGTGAGAGGCCTTGAGGGATGGGAATTCTTTTTTCCAGTCTAGTGAATGAGGTTAATAAGTAGAAAAATAAAACTACTCTCCGTGAAGGGTCTTTGGAAGGGTTACCAGCCATGATAATTAAAAGCAAATTAAAAGGCTATATCATTCATTCAGCCTCAGTCGCCTCTCTCAGCCCTGAGGGAACTGAGTGTGCTTCAGGGCAGTGAGAGGGGGAAGTAGGGGGGCTGGAGGGGGCTGAAGGGGGAAGGACTGGCTTCCTCAGCCATGTGGGGTAGAAGCATTTGAGGAGAAGGGACAGCCACCTCTGCATCCATCTGCAGTATCCGACCCAAGTGAGTGAGTGACAGTCGCTCAGTCGTGTCCGACTCTTTGCGACCCCATGGACTATACAGTCCATGGAATTCTCCAGGCCAGAATACTGGAGTGGGTAGCCTTTCCCTTCTCCAAATATGAGGTCAATTAGGGAATCGACTGACTGATAATCCCCACCAGACCCCGCTGTTCACTGGACACTTGCTCACACATTTCAAAGGAATATTTTCTAGTGCTTTGCATACTGTAAACAAAACAAAACAAACCCAAACTAACCTTGGGTGTGAGTCATCTACCACTAGCCCCTTGTACCTCTCTGGTTCTCAGTTACCTTTCTGTAAAATGAAGATGGCAAACTTGATCTTTTTTCAAACAGGGGTCTCCTGAGCCCTTTTGGAAGCCTGGACTGGAGGAGGAGGGGGAAGGGAGCTATGAATTGAGCCATTAGCCCATGTCTGATTCTGCCATCTTTGACCTCAGACCATTTTCAGCGTAAGCTGGTGGAGCAATTAATTCTGACAGGACCATTTCTATGACCTACTGACTCTGTCAACTGTTCCAGGTAACCCCAGAGATCAGAGCGGCTGCCTCTGCACTGGTTTGGTCCATGTTGCCACCTTGAAGGAGGTGTGGGAGTTTTCTGCCAGCATCATATCTTTCTCAAGGAGACCGGGAAAGACTTGTGATGACCCAGGTGGGTGGCGTGTGACCCAGGTTCTGTGCTAGTGGTTTAGGAAGTAGCCCCGAGGCCTGGGTTGAAGTCAGATCCCACAGAACTACATCTGTATTTTCACAAACTCAGGTGAGATTTTGCATAACTTCTGCAACAGTTTCCCTGAGAAACCTTTTGTGAGCTCCCAGTTTGTGTTGTGATGCTTTTCTGAAGCACCTCGGTTTAAGTTCTACCCTAGAACTTAAAACGTTAATGGTATTGCCAGTTCACCTGGTCACTGGTATCATTTCTCATGCCCTGCAGTCAGAAACCGTAGTTTTTCACTATAAATTCCTAGGATCTGGCAAAGTCCCTGCCACTCAAAGGCGATTCATGTTTTCACCCGTGATGCTGCCAGCCGACAGCCAGCTTCAACTGCTAGACAGACGAGCCTTCATGATTCCAGCCTCCAGCCTTCAAGTCCTCTAGCTGAGGCCTGCAACATTGAAGGGCAGAGACAAGGCCTCCCTGGTGTACCATATCCAAACTCTTGGCCCACGGATTCTTTGAGCATAATAAATGTTTCTACCGCATCACTAAGTGTTGGGTATATTTGTTCAACAGCCATAGTAATTGGAACAGTGGTCCGTGATAGACACTAAGAACATTAATAAGTGCCTGGCCATGAGTTCTTTTAGATCCCTGGACCTGCCTAGATGGTAGAAAAGAGAAGGGCTATCCCAGGAAAAGAGCAGAACTGTATAGTGTTCCTCTAAAGTTTTAAGGCATAAATATCTATAAGTATCTACTACAGTATAGTAGAAAAGATTATTTTAAAAATCAGGATCCTATCAAGCCATGGAGGAGACTTAAATACCTATTACATAGTCAAACAAGCCCATCTTAAAAGTCTATATGTTGTCATATTCCAACTAATATGACATTCTGCTGCTGCTGCTATGTCACTTCAGTCGTGTCCGACTCTGTGTGACCCCATAGACGGCAGCCCACCAGGCTCCCCCATCCCTGGGATTCTCTAGGCAAGAATACTGGAGTGGGTTGCCATTTCCTTCTCCAATGCATGACAGTGAAAAGTGAAAGTGAAGTCGCTCAGTCGTGTCCGACTCTTAGCGACCCCATGGACTGCAGCCCACCAGGCTCCTCCGTCCATGGGATTTTCCAGGCAAGGTACTGGAGTGGGGTGCCATTGCCTTCTCCATGACATTCTGAAAGAGGTGAAGCTACGGAGACAGTACAAATATCGGTGTTTGCCAGGGGTTAGGGAGGAGTGCATGAACAGAGGGTGGGGGTTTCTAAGGCACTGAAGCTATTCTATATGATACTCTAATGATGGGTACGTGTTGTTTTACATTTGTCCAAACCCACAGAATGTATCACACTACAAGTGAACGCTGATGTAAACTGCAGGCTTTGGGTGATAATGATGTATCAATGTTGGTTCATTGATCCTGACAAATGTACCACCCTGGTGCTGAGGTGGGGGAGCCTGTGCTTATGTGGGGACAGAGGGTATACGGGAAACCTCTCTACTTTCCATTCAGTTTCTTTTTCTTCTCACTCAATTTTGCTGTGAACCTAAAACTGCTTTGAAAAACAAAGGCTGTGTTTTTAAAAGGGGTCATTTAAATGTGGTTGTATTTGTTTAAGAGCCTAGGATTTCCTCTTTCCCCTACCCCAGCCTCCTCAAGAATCCACAGACTGTGCAGTCCTTGGTGGAATTTTTCGGGCATCAGTGCATTGGAGCTTGGGGATAAAACCTGATGCTGTACATCAGGGGTTAATCTACCTCAGGACTTATTCTTTCCTTCCTTTCTGTCTCTGCTGGAGTGTATGTTATCGGGGAGCTGATCTGTTTCTAACATAATTTAAGGAGGCTTCTGTTTTTGCCTTGAGTGACTGTGAAAAAACTTCAGCCTTAAAAGACATAGCCCAAAATGAATGGTTCAGGACCAGATTAAATCCAGGACTCCAGGGCAGTTTGAATAATGAATTCACTATTCATTATTCTTTTCTCTCTCTCTCTCTGGCATTTATTAATTAGCAACTGTTTTCCATAAAAATAATCAGTGGGGTCATCCTTACAATGGGTCAAAATAAATGTAATGTTTAATTTTGTGTTTTAATTAAAACTCGATGTTATAATGGGGTTCTATCCTTACATCTATGTGTTTAATAGATTTCTCCTCAGAAATATAGCAGCTGACCATGTAGTTCCAGAGTGATGATTCAGATGGAAGGTGATTGTATAGAGCCTTCATAGTTTTAAAAACATCTATAATGATGATTGTTAGTGATTTTGGCTTAGTGGTTTACGCTGATGAATCTTTAATCTGATTTATGTGTGGGTATACGGCATGCTTGCTAAATACCTTAGAAGAAAAGTGCCACAGAACTTCCCGAAATCCATGAAGGGGGAACTGATGGCAGTTTCCTTGGGCTGGGGACCTACAAGACAGGGAAATTGATCACCAGAAACCTAGGCTGATAGGACTGAAGTCTGAGAGCTGCTTTCTGTGGGTTTTTCACAATAGTTGTGTCAAGGTGACTGTTACAGATGCTCTGCGGTCAAGCCAGAGTTTTGAATGACTTGGTCGTTTTCTCTATAAGCTGCTCATCAAACCAGAAGTAAAGAAATTCTGTTCAAAATCTAGTCAAGACTCAGTTCATTGGGGTTGAGAGAGAAGCAGGCAAGCCAGGAAGTACCAGAAACTGAACCCAGACCTGGACAATGAGGAAGATGAGGGCAGGGATCAAGGCCAGGGCAGCTGGTAAATAAGACTCTCAATAGGGAACAAATTCCCCTCCCTTCCCATAAATGCAAAGGTTTCCTGAAGAGAGTAGTGTTCTGATTTTCAAAATATATCAGTACTTCCCAAGAAGTACCTAATGTTTAATAGGAAGCATCTAATCCAATTTCCTTTTGATAAAATCTCAGCTGGGGTTAGCCCAGTTCCATTTGTTCCGAAGTCAAAGTTGATGACGATATCTGATATACCGACCCAGAGAGGCAAGTGCAGTGGGAACTGTAGGAGAGCATGGGAGCTCACTGGTCTTTTTTCCCCCTCAATCATTCCAGTCCTTCCTGAGAGAGATCAACATCTTAGTGTATGGCCCTGTTGGAAGTCAGAAGTACGTGATTGTTTCTCAGAATCTTGGGTTCTCTTTTGTTTTACCTACTCATTGCTTCAAAGGTTGATGCCATGGAGTTTTTTTTAACTCTAGCCTAGTGGTTGAGAGCACCGCTCCTGAAGCCGGTGCTGGGTTCAGTGCTGGTGGTGGCGGTGGTCTAGCTGCTCAGTCGTGTACGACTCGGGACCCCATGGACTGTAGCCCACCAGGCTCCTCTTTCCATGGCATTTTCCAGGCAAGAATACTGGAGTGGATTGCCATTTCCTCCTCCAGGGGGCTTTCTGACCCAGGGATCAAATTTGCACTGCAGGCAAATTCTTTACTACTGAGCCACCAGGGAAGCCCTCTGGGTTCAATACCAATGATGAAACTAACGTGAGTCTATTTGATTCCATCTATAGTCACAGCAGGTTTGAAGTGAAGGTCAATAACTCTCTTCCTCACAATGTCGCTTACCAGGTTATAATTCTGCCCCACAGGCAGACTACTTATTAAGCGAACATTTATTAACCAGTACAGAACTGTTTCTGTAAATTGTTCTTTAGCTGGAAGGAAGCCCTAGCTTTCTGTCCTATCATAGGTGCTTTACCCATCACCTCACATGATACATTGAATGACGCATAAGTCATTCAGAGCAGACTCACCAAATATCCATACTCAGGGGGCTCTTCCCTTGAGAGCTGGCAGTGACTGGAGAGTGAGCTAGGTTCCTCTGAATTCCGTGCTGTACAATGGAGCCAGTTAGAGTGAATCCTTAAGGGTGAAAGCTACAGATGTCAAGGGTCCATAGATTTCATTTGTGCAATTGTGGGGAATTTCTCTAAAATATTTTAGCTGAGTCACATGTTTTAAATACCTTTAATTGCTCCAATCAGATCCCGTGTCTAAAGTCCATCATGCTAGTGAACAAGCCACTATGATCACAGATGAAAACCCATTTCTGACTCTTGCTATGCTGACTGACAACACATCAGATACTGATTAAGATACAAATACCTGAAGTGGGTATGGTAACCAGGAGCACAGACTTCCTGATGAGGATGCTGCTGTTACCCACTGAACTGCTGATTAGTCATCAGACTAGACACTGGGGTTTGTTGCTTACCAGATATCACACACATCACAGTATATACATGGAAGTATTTAAAACTAAAATGCAAACATTGAAACAATCATGTCTGCCACATCCTAATAACCTGGACCCGTTATTCAACATTTCTATACCTTAGTTTTCTCCCTTGTCTATACACATGGACTGTTCGGTCAATAAAATGAGATTGCATACGTGAAGTATCTAGGGTTGTACCCGACACACAAAAAGCAATAATAAATGAAAGCTGCTGTTATAAGCTACGTACCACATGCCATGGTACAGATTCACTTGCCTCACAGAAGGCCCTGGCCCCCTGTCCAAGTTGGGGTAGAAATAGATGAGACTGGGGTTCAGGTAGGTGAGCTGGATGCCATTGCATGCCAGGGACTTGGTTGTTGCATTAACTAGCAACAACCTCTTACAAACCAGGAAATTGATTTTCCTCAGTATTGCCAGAGGTGACTCATAATAATCAAAGTCACTGGAGACTGATGTATAAGTCAACTTTCAAAGTGTAAATAACAATGAGAAATATAGCTACCAAGTGCATTGGCATATCTGAGTTCCTGGGAGAAGGTGATGATATCTTCACTGGGGGTTCGTTTTATACAATGGATGCATTCCTGAAGACTTTGTGTTATTCAAAACCCATGTGATTCAAAGCAAATTTTCCCACTATCTAAAGCATGGAAGAGTATGTTCTCAGAGCACATCAGTCAACACCCACTGGCCTGTAACTTCCTTTTAATGGTGCTTTTCATTTCTTTAGATGATCTCTGATATTCTGCAGAAATGAATCTGCTAAATTGCAAGCGTAGCGTATCATAATGGCTGTCAGCTCTTCTTTCGAGCCTTCCTATGATATCTAGTGTATGTGCTGCCACAGGGAGCACTTTTTATGACGTCTTATGAAGGGAATAAATGTGTTGCTCTTGGTGCCTTTCTGCATCACCACATTATGAATACTCTGATGACATGGTGATAGGTTGTTTAAAATGCATAATAACTACACAACTGTCACCAAAATCAGTTGTGAAGTTTTGAGCCTTGTGGCTAACAGCGTAGTTTACAAGATACTGACAAAATGAAGACAGAATTTCTGTTTTAGAACCAAGGTGGCAGCTTGTAATTCACTTGGCTGAACAGGCTTTGAAATTGAACAATTCTTGATTTTTAATTCTGGGGATTTGTATGATTTCTTATTTTGAGCACAAAATGAGACCTTGTGAATGTCTTGTATCACAGTTTCAGATACATGTAATTCAAATTCACTTACAGTGTAACTGTGCCGGATTGACAAATTATTGCTTTTTGGATCATTTTCTTTTCAAGGCGGGTATAGTAGAAAGATGTTGGCTTTGAAGTCACCAGACAGATCTTTGTCTAATTTAGTTTTTGTTACTTATTTGCATGTGGGACTTAGTTTCTTCATCTATAAAACTGGAATTATAAATGCCTGTCATATAGGGTGATTCTGAAGATGAATAGTAATATTTACCACTTATTAAGGGGATAATCAATTTATACATCTATATTATTTTATAGTATTACAGAAATTCCACAAAGTAGAAATTATTATTCCATTGAGAAAAAAGGTTCATGGAGGTTAAATTATATGACCAAGGCCTAATACCTGATAAGCAGCAGAACTGGGATTCAAAGTCAGGTCTGAATTGACCTCACATCAAGAGACATTTCACTTCTTTCTAGAAGTAAATGAGATAATATGTTTAAAATGACCAAGAACTGTATCCGACATAAAGTAGACAATAAATAGCAATTGCTGTTATCATTATAACCTCCTCCTCTAGGTCCAACACACACACACATGTGCATGCACACCTGTATGAAACATTAATAGCAAAGACTCTGTATCTTACATTGCTTTAACTTTCCTTATTCTCTTTCCCTCTCTCCTATATAAATATATAATACAGAAGGGGAAATGGAACTCCTTTCCAGAGAGATTACAGAGATGGAGAATAACACTTAATGCTTTTCTTCCTAGAAGAGATAACTCTGGCAGAGTCACCAAGTTACCTGTCAAACTACCTGTCATTAGTTTCCTATAAATGCCATAGCAGAGAGCAATGCACTGGCTGACTTCAGAAACGTGCTCCTTGGTTCACAGTTCTGGAGGTCTGGACGTCTCATCAGGGAGTCTGCAGGGTCCCTTCTATGGGCTGTGAGGGAGACTGTTCCACGCCTCCCAGGTTCTGGTGGTTTGCCATCAGTCTTGGGCGTTCCTCGGCTTGCAGAAGCATCACCCAGTTTCTGCCTTCTTCATCACGTGGTGTGTTCCCTGTGTCTCTGTCTCTTCACATTTTCTTGTGCTGGGTATGTTCGTTTCCCCTTTTTATACGGTTGCCAGTCATATTAGACTAGGGCTTAATCTAATGATCTCATTTTAACTTGATCTCCTCTGTTAAAAGGCCCTGAAAAATGAAAGTGAAAGTTGCTCAGTCGTGTCCGACTCTGCAACCCTATGGACTATAGAGTCCATGGAATTCTCCAGGCCAGAATACTGGAGTGTGTAGCCTTTCCCTTCTCCAGGGGATCTTCCCAACCCAGGGATCGAACCCAGGTCTCTTGCACTGCAGGCAGATTCTTTACCAGCTGAGCCACGAGGGAAGACCATTAAAGGCCCTATTTAAAAATAAATTCACATTCTGAAGCCCTGGGGGTTAGGTCTTCAGCATATCTTTTATGGGGGACACAAACCCATAGTGTGTGTGTGTGTGTGTGTGTGCGCGCGTGCAAGAGAACATGAATATGGCTAGCACTAGACACAAAAAGACTTGCTGTTGATCCTATCTGCCTTCTAGAATGTCTGGCATGTTGGATGTATGAAGTTGTCACTCTGTGAGTTGCAACTGACAGATGACTTGAATTAAGTGAAGCAAAGAGAGAAAGTATTGGGTTATACAATCAAACTACAGAAATGGTGGGGAAGGACTAGCCTTAAGGATCCAAAAACTGAAGCTGTCCAGTTTCATTCTCCGCGTGCTCCCTTATGGTTCCAGCTGTCTCCACGAGGCTGCAGGCATGACACCAGACTGCCCATACTTCCCTTCTTAAGTCTTGTAACCAGGGACAGGAGAGCCTTTTTAACTGGTTAGGGAAGGAGGCCAATAGGCTCTCCTTGGATCACATGACCTTCCCTAAACTGACCCCTGATTCTTAGAGGATGAGGAAATATGCTTGGGTCTATTCAGGACATGTGCCCACCTCTAGCTATGGGTCTAGGGGTGCTCAGACTGGCGAGGTTGAAGGTAGAGGGGAGTATTCTCTCACACAAGAGGATAAAACAATCAAGGCTTATTACAGAAGGGCTTTGGGCATGCTTGCAGCTTGAAGTGCAGCTGAAGGTTTGATTTCCTACAAACTCGTCTAGGGACTCATGTCCCCAGCAGAGGTCACATGGGGGCTTTTTCTCTGTCCTAGAACCTCATGTTCCTTGTAGGATATGGGTGGTGGCAGGGACTGCCCAACTTGACCAATTTCATTTCCCTTTCTTCCAGGGCGCAGAGCTATTCTACATTTTCCAGCCTCCCTTGCAGTTTCTTGGTTGCTAAGTATTGGCAATGAAGTAACTGAATTCTAGCTGAAGATATGTGCTTGGGCATGATGTGTGCCACTTCCAAGTCTGACTCAAGACCTCCACGCTCTCTCCCCCACTGCCGACCTGATGAAGATGTATGTGGCGGCTTGAAGTCACATTTTGAGGCTGGTGGAACCACAGGATGGAAGGAGTGTAGGTTCCCGAATCGCTGCTTGGAGGAAAGCCAGCTGCTCAGCAGACTTTCATGCAACTTTAGATTGTACACAAGGAGGAAATAAACTTTGATTGCTGGAGCAATTACAAATTTCAGAGTCTTTTATAGCAGTGAGTGTTTCCCTAACCAACAGGTAGATTGCCTTCCCTTTCATCAACAGTGGTTCATTGCCCCCGTTGTCCCAAATAGCTGCAGGGGATCCTGGAACCAACAGAACTGAATCTTGACTCTGCTACTTTCCAGCTGTGTGACTTTAGGGAGGTCACCCACCCTCTTTGAGGTACAAGTTTCTGATCTGTAATCATACCCATTCACTGAGCTGCTCCTGCAAGCCTTGTAATTGCCTAGTAGGAAGACCAAGGAAACCGGCGACATCAATGATTTATTGGATAGGGACTCCTACGTGTCCAAAGCAAAAGTCCTGGAGTGACACTCAACTCTGTACAGCAAACGGCAGGCAGGACGTGGCAACATGCTTCATTACTGGGAGGAATGGGAGTTTATCATTATAGGGGGACTTGATGTCAGATTGGCTCATCAGTTACCAGGGAAACCAGCAGCTGGGGCAGGGGACAAGCACGTAGGCAGTCACTGACTGAGCCTTGTGATGAGGAGGATTGGATAGCCATGTGAGTAGGGTGTGAGTGGAGGTGAAGCTGGGCTGGTCCAGCTGGGGACACACAGAGAGCAAGAGCACCGCCATCTTGAGTGGCTGCCCATACACTGCTTCACAAGGTGTTAGAAGTCTGAACCATAGAGAGAATGTGAAAGTACTGATTGTGGATTCTAGGTGTTGATAGTATTGCGTTTTATTTAAACTGCTGCAGGGTGACTTTGTCCAAAAGTGATTTCCCATCCGCCTCTGGCTTCACTGGAGATTATCTTGTCAGCTAGGAGATTCCCCAGTCTCAGAAGAAAGACTTGCTGACTCAGAACACTAAGTTATGTGTTATGCTAACACATCAGTTCAGTCGCGCAGTCGTGTCCGACTCTTTGCGACCCCATGAATCGCAGCACGCCAGGCCTCCCTGTCCATCACCAACTCCCGGAGTTCACTCAGACTCACGTCCATTGAGTCTGTGATGCCATCCAGCCATTTCATCCTCGGTCGTCCCTTTCTCCTCCTGCCCCCAATCCCTCCCAGCATCAGGGTCTTTTCCAATGAGTCAACTCTTCGCATAAGGTGGCCAAAGTACTGGAGCTTCAGTTTTAGCATCATTCCTTCCAAAGAAATCCCAGGGTTGATTTCCTTCAGAATGGACTGGTTGGATCTCCTTGCAGTCCAAGGGACTCTCAAGAGTCTTCTCCAACACCACAGTTCAAAAGCATCAATTCTTCTGCGCTCAGCCTTCTTCACAGTCCAACTCTCACATCCATACATGACCACAGGAAAAACCATAGCCTTGACTAGATGGACCTTAGTCGGCAAAGTAATGTCTCTGCTTTTGAATATACTATCTAGGTTGGTCATAACTTTTCTTCCAAGGAGTAAGCGCCTTTTAATTTCATGGCTGCAGTCACCATCTGCAGTGATTTTGGAGCCCAAAAAAACAAAGTCTGACACTGTTTCTACTGTTTCCCCATCTATTTCCCATGAAGTGATGGGGCCAGATGCCATGATCTTCGTTTTCTGAATGTTGAGCTTTAAGCCAACTTTTTCACTCTCCTCTTTCACTTTCAACAAGAGGCTTTTTAGCTCCTCCTCACTTTCTGCCATAAGGGTGGTGTCATCTGCATATCTGAGATTATTGATATTTCTCCCAGCAATCTTGATTCCAGCTTGTGTTTCTTCCAGTCCAGCATTTCTCATGATGTACTCTGCATATAAGTTAAATAAGCAGGGTGACAATATACAGCCTTGACGTACTCCTTTTCCTATTTGGAACCAGTCTGTTGTTCCATGTCCAGTTCTAACTGTTGCTTCCTGACCTGCATACAGATTTCTCAAGAGGCAGGTCAGGTGGTCTGGTATTCCCATCTCTTTCAGAATTTTCCACAGTTTACTGTGATCCACACAGTCAAAGGCTTTGGCATAGTCAATAAAGCAGAAATAGATGTTTTTCTGGAACTCTCTTGCTTTTTCCATGATCCAGCGGATGTTGGCAATTTGATCTCTGGTTCCTCTGCCTTTTCTAAAACCAGCTTGAACATCAGGGAGTTCACGGTTCACATATTGCTGAAGTCTGGCTTGGAGAATTTTGAGCATTACTTTACTAGCATGTGAGATGAGTGCAATTGTGCGGTAGTTGGAGCATTCTTTGGCATTGCCTTTCTTTGGAATTGGGATGAAAACTGACCTTTTCCAGTCCTGTGGCCACTGCTGAGTTTTCCAGATTTGCTGGCAAATTGAGTGCAGCACTTTCACAGCATCATCTTTCAGGATTTGAAACAGCTCAACGGGAATTCCATCACCTCCACTAGCTTTGTTCGTAGTGATGCTTTCTAAGGCCCACTTGACTTCACATTCCAAGATGTCTGGCTCTAGATTAGTCAACACATCATCATGATTATCTGGGTCATGAAGATCTTTTTTGTACAGTTCTTCCGTGCTAACACATAACTATACTAAAATGCTGCTGTTGCTGATCCTTCTTTCTGCTGGGAGACAAACCACACCAGATGTTAAATCCCAGGTTCTGACTCTGCCTCTTTGAACCTCTCACATAGGAATCATCCTCAGTTCCAGACTCGCAGGTCTCTCTGCTTCTCTTATTCATTTTCTCACTCATTTGCTTGTGCATTCATGCATGTTCCATCGAGCGTTTATCCATTCATCCACGGAACAAATATTCATTGCATGCCAACTCTGAGCAGGAGATACAGGGGGAGAAAAAAGGCATGGCCTCCCTCCCATAACAGTGATAAGTATTGGGTGCTGCAGTGGCTCAGAGAAGGTGCTCAGTCCAGGTGCTGAGGTCAGGAAGGGTGTTTCACAAGTATGATGCCAAGGACAAATTTTTCGAGGCGAAGGGGTGGCTAAGCTCTTTCTACCATAACTACCAGCTACCCCTAAAATCAAGCTCTGGAAGTGGCAAGTGGAAGTTCCGTCCTTTAGATACACCGTCATCACTGGCACCACCACTTTCTAAGCCCTGCACAACTTTTAAATTCCTTAAGAATACAGTGCTTTGTGCAGACCTATAACTATCAAAAATTCTTTCTTCACTCCTCTCTCCCTCCCCATGACCACTGATATTGCATTCAAAGGGGCATAACCATATTTAAAAAAAAAACAAACCATGTGTATTTTTAAAAAATTGTATTTAATTGTATTTATTTTTTGACTGTGCCAGGTCTTTGTTGCTGTGCAGGCTTTTTCTAGCTGTGGCAAGTGGGGGCTACTCTCTAGTTTCGACTCTCGGGCTTTAGAACTTAGGTTCTGTAGTTGTAGCGCACAGATTCCTTAAGGCATGTGGAATCTTCCGGGACCAGGGATTAAACCCATGTCCTTTGCACTGCAAGGCAGATTCTTAATCACTGGACAACCAGGGAAGTCCCAGGGGCATCAACAGTTTTAAGACATTCTGCATGAAACATATGTAGTGCATACACACTTAAAACTCTTCACAGTAAATGTGTATATATGCAAATGCCTTAAAATGTAATATATAAGTATACCTGTTCACATACATACACAATATATGTATGTATGTATGTATGTGAATAAATATATGTATAATCTCCAAATTTCTAAGAAAACTAATTGTTTCGTTGTGATTACCTGTTGCTACCTCAGACACTAAAACTTTATTAAATTTCCCCAAAAGCAGAAATAAAAGAGAGGCTATAGCTTTTTTGCCATCACAGAGAAAGCCAGCAGACCCAGCAAATGTTGAATGTGTCTGGCTGACAAAAAGTTATCCCACCTTTTCCTCTGAGAAAGCTTTCTTCTTGGTAGAGTGTTAATGACGTCTTCCTTTCTTTCTGTGTCTAGAATGATGTGTCCCGTGACAGATGCCAAGGTTTGAATGACTAGAAGCCAACAGTAGCTGAATGTTTACTGAAGGGTGGGATGGGAGATGTGGTTTATCTTTATCATATCCTATCTCTGCCACACTGTCTGTGCTATCTCCCTGTTAACAACCCCACAGACGCTTTAACCTCTGAGCCACCAGGGAAGCCCCCCCTAAATTGTTAGAACTTGGGAATTCTCTGGTAGTCCAGTTATTGAGGATCTGTGCTTTCACTGCAGGGAGCAGGAGTTTGATCCCTGGTTGGGGAACTAAGATTCCTCATGTTGAGTGGCATAGCAACACCACCCCAAAATTATTAGAATTATTGATGACCATGAGAATGACCCTGAGGACTGAGAGAGAGAGGATGGAAGCTTTCTTTTAGACTTTATTAATAATAATGGTGAAAATAGTGGTGATAGCATTTATGAGCAATAATCAACATATATTGTTGTTATTGTTATTTCCTAAGTCTTGTCTGACTCTTTGCAATCCCATGGACTGCAGCACACCAGACTCCCCTGTCCTATCTCCCAGAGTTTGCTAAACTCATGTCCATTGAGTAGGTGATGCTATCCAACCATCGCATCCTCTTCTGCCCCCTTTTCCTCTTGCCTTCAATCCTTCTCAGCATCAGAGCCTTTTCCAAACAGTTGACTCTTCCAGGCTCCTTTGTCCATGGAATTCTCCAGGCACGAATACTGGAGTAGGTAGCCGTTCCCTTCTCCAAGGAATCTTCCTGACCCAGGGATGGAACCCTAGTCTCCTACATTGCAGGCGTACTCTTTACTGTTTGAATCACCAGGGAAACCCTCATATATTGTGTAATTAACTATTATAATACTCACTTTCAGATGACACCACCCTTATGACAGAAAACAAAGAGGAACTAAAGAACCTCTCAATGAAGATGAAAGAGGAGAGTGAAAAAGTTGGCTTAAAACTCAATATTCAAAAAACTAAAATCTTGGCATCTGGTCCCATCATTTCATGGCAAATAGATATGGAAACAATGGAAACAGTGACAGACTTTATTTTCTTGGGCTCCAAAATCACTGCAGATGGTGACTGAAGCCAGAAATTAAAAGATTCTTGCTCTTTGGAAGAAAAACGTGACAAACCTGGACAGCATATTACAAAGCAGAGACATTACTTTGCCAACAAAGGTCCATCTAGTGAAAGCTATGGTTTTTCCAGTAGTCATGTATAAATGTGAGAGTTGGACCAAAAAGAAGGCCGAGCGCCAAAGAACTGATACTTTTGAACTGTGGTGTTGGAGAAGGCTTTTGAGAGTTCCTTGGACTGCAAGGAGATCCAACCAGTCCATCCTAAAGGAAATCAATCCTGAATATTCATTGGAAGGACTGATGCTGAAGCTGAAGCTCCAATACTTTGGCCACTTGATTGCGAAGAGCCAACTCATTAGAAAAGACGCTGGGAAGGATTGAGGGCAGAAGAAGAAGGGGACGTCAGAGAATGAGATATTGGATGGCATCACTGACTCATTCAACATGAGTGTGAGAAAGTTCTGGGAGATAGTAAAGGACAGGGAAGCCTGGCGTGCTGCAGTCCATGGGGTTGCAAGAGTCAGACAGGACTGAACAACTGAACAACAACAAAAAATACTCATTTACATACTTTACTTCATGTATTATCTCATGTTTGAGATATTACTTCATTTATGTCTTGTAACTGCTCTGTGAGGTGAGCTCTAGTATTATCACCCTGATTTTACAGATAGGAAGGTAAGGCACACAGAGGTTTAATGATCTACCCAAAGTCACACAGCAACAGCAGACCAGGGTTTGAACCTAGACTGTCTAAACTCTAGAATCCACACTGTTTACCACTAAGCTATGTTGCTTTTCATTACTCTCATGCAATTGAATCTCGGTAAAACCAGAAAAAGAGCCATCTAGCCGAGGGGAGAAGAGGTGCTCCAAAAGCCCCCAGAAGATCCCAGGCTCTAGATTTCTAGCTTTCCCTTTCCAGCAGGGGGCGCCCATAGTCCATATATTCTGGGTTCCCTCTTAAAGCCTGATGCCTCCCCTATTGAGAACCACAACTCACGACCCTTCAGTAGAAGCCCTGATCTTCAATGTTGTGTATCATTCTTGAAGTATTTATAGTGCATTATCAAGGCAATGACCCAATACGTGGAAGTAATCAAGGGAATGATCCAGTGTATTTCTTGGAGGACCTGCAATGGGCATTACTGTTGTTATTTAGTCCTTGAGTCGAGTCTGACTCTTTGCGACCCCAGGGACCGTAGCCACCAAGCTCCGCTGTCCATGGGGATTTCCCAGGCAAGAGTGCTGGAGGCTTCTCAGCCTAGGGACAGCAACAGGTCTGATGGCCCTGGGGATGCAAGTTTCTCCAACATCTTGCATATTCTCCAGTGCCCGGAGGAGCCCTTGCAGGTTTCAGGGGGACCCTCCTCAGCTCTGCCAAGTCATCCTTTTTCTGTGTATGCTTTGATATTAGAAATCTGATTCCAAATTGAATGAGAGAGAAAACACAAAGACAAATCCTCCAGGCCAGCCTCCAGGAAGGTGACTGCCTAACACCACTACCTGAGTGACCCTGGACTTTCCCCATCCAGGGATCAAACCCATGTCTTCTGCATTGGCAGGCAGATTCTCTTTTAAAATTATTTTAACTGGAGGGTGATTTCTTTACAATATTGTGGTTGTTTTTGCCACACATCGACATGAATCACCCATAGTGTACATGTGTCCCCCATCCTGAACCCCCCCCTCACCTTTCTCCCCACTCCATCCATCTGGGCTGTTCCAGAGCACCAGCTTTGAGTGCCCCGCTTCATACATCGAATTTGCACTGATCACCTATTTTACATATGGTAATATACATTTTTCAATGCTATTCTCTCAAATTATCCCACCCTCCCCTTCTCCCACATAGTCCAAAAGTCTGTTCTTTTACATATCTATGTCTCTATTGCTGTCTTGCATACAGGGCTGCCATTACTGTCTTTCTAAATTCCATATATATGCTTTAATATACTATATTGGTGTTTCTCTCTCTGACTTACTTCAATCTGCATAATAGGCTCCAGTTTCATCCACTTCATTAGAACTGACTCAAATGCATTCTTTTTTATAGCTGAGTAATATTCCATTGTGTATATGTATCACAATTCCTTATCCGTTCATCTGGCAGGTGGAGTCTTTACCACTGAGCCACCAACAGCCATATGTGTGTGTTTAGTCACTCAGTTGTGTCTGACTCTTTGTGACCCTATGGACTATAGCCCACCAGGCTCCTCTGTCCATGGGATTCTCCAGGTAAGAATACTGGAGTGCGTTGCCGTTTTCTCCTCCAGCGGCATGGATAACCACAAACCCAGTAAACCTGCAGAAACCCCAAGCAGATAAGCCACAAAGACACTTGAGGCAGGGTTTTTTTCTTATCACACTCTGAAAACTACCCCAGCTCTCAGGGTGGCCTTGACCACGTGAGTCCTATGCCACTACTTTAGGCTGTTAAGGTGAGGGGCCATGCTATGCAGGCTGCCTCGCCCTTGTGAAACTTGTGCCCAGGTGTTTTCTCTCTAGTGAGCTTTGTCACATCCTTTGCAAGAAATTAGCTCCAAGGAGCAACTACAGAAAACCAAACTTCAACCTGCACCATAAACAGAAAGGCCAGGAGACCAGATTTGGCAGAATTTGTACGTTGGGGAAATAACTCTGAGAGGTCTGTCCGCAAGCCAGATGCTCCCTCCACCCTCAAAATAATCTGCAGTAAAGATCAGATGAGGGCCTCACCTTAATTGGGGGCTTCTCATCTAGGGACAGCAGCAGAGTTGATGGCCCTGGGATGCATGTTTCTCCAACATCCAACACATTCCCCAGATGCCCCTGAGGAGCCCTCGCAGGTTTCAGGGGGACCTTCAACAGCCCCTCCAAGTCATCCTTTTCTGTGTATATCTTTGTATTAGAATTCTGATTCAAATTGAATGAGGAGGGAAAACACAGAGGGAAATCCCCGAGGCCAGCCTCCAAGGAAGTGACTGTCTAACCCAGGAGATTGCCTGGGTTCAGTTTCTAGCATCTGCCTCATAGAGGCTGAGAAACCCTGGGGCAGTTTATTTACCCTTTATCTGCACCACGGTTTTCTCATTTGTGAGATGAAGATAATAAAATCCACCTCCTAGGGTCGTGAGCACCTCCAGTGAGTTAAGGCAGGTAAAGATTAAACACAGTGCTTGGTGCCCAGGAAGCCCTCCATCAATCAGTCTGAGCTGCTGTAATGAAACCTAGTCATGCAGACAGCTCCGGCCAAGAAAGGGTCTTGCACTCTTTCACAACTGCAAATTTCACTGGGACCAGGGCAGTTTTCTGCTCTGAGTGACACTGGGAGACTGCCTGCCTTTCCCCCAAAACTTAATGCCCCCTCACCTCCTCCAGGCTGCAAACCCCTTCCTTCAAGGTAGTTAACTAGAGGCCACGCGGAAGTTTTCTCTCCTGGAATCGGTTCCTGAGCATTGGCTCTCATGACTAACTGGCTGGGAGTGGAGGTCAGTTGAAGTTCAAGAGGGCCTCTGTTCTGACTTTTACTGCTTATTGATTTGTGGCATTTATAAGCCTGAGCCCTGGGCCTCCAGGGCCAAGACCGCAGGCACAACAATGCCACCCTTCTCTGGTGGCCCTGTTTACCTTCCGGGAGCAGACAGGGTGTGGCCAGAACTTCTGGGCTGGTGAGAGCACAGCACAGGGTGTGGTGAGGATGCGGGGTGTGGCTGCCCAGGACAGGCCCTGGGGAAGGCAACCGGGCAAACCAGCCAGGGCAGCCCAGGTCTGAGTGCGGAGGCCCTGGGTTTACTGCTCTGTTGTGGAGCAATTGTGGGGACTCGGGTTCTCTGTTCCTCAAACATGACAACTGCAATAATAATACCTGTGTAGGTTGTTCAGTCGTGTCCTACTCTTTGTGACCCCATGGACTGTAGCCTGCCAGGCTCCTCGGTCTGCGGAATTCTCCAGGCAAGAGTACTGGAGTGGGTAGCCATTCCCTTCACCAGGGGATCTTCCTGACCTACTGATCGAACCCGGGTCTCCTGTGTTAAAGGTAGATTCTTTACCATGTGAGCCATCGGGGAAGCAATAATAATGGCATCCCTTTTATGAGTACTTCTAACCACATGTGGCACCCTGTAGCTCTCCCTTAATTAGGATTATGGGCTGGTATGCCTCACAGAATCACTACCACTAGCTGAATGACCCTGGAGACTTGACTTACCTTTTTCCTCTACAGCGTCCTCACCTGTACGGTGGGGAGTGGGGGTGGTTAAAGGTACTTTCCTTGAGGGTAGAGCAGAAGGTGCCCAGCTGGCATCACAGCCAAGGTGCTGGAGCCTGGTGGTCCCGGGAAGGGGCAGGTGGTATTAGATCACATGATATCGGAGGAAAGGGATTTATCTTGGTGATTTAGGATGCTGGTTCCATGTAGGAATGCAAAGTTTAGAATCCAGGAAAGAACTGACAGAGAAGGATTTAAAATAAGATTTGATATGAAAGTGCCAACCTTGATCTTGAAATAAAACAATTGGCAATGGCAGACCCTGAGTAGAGTCCCGAGCATAGAAAACCAGTATCTGACTCACTGAAATCAGTGTGAACAAAGTTGAGATCAACTACATAAAACATTTTATGGACCATAGAAGGCTTTCAACCAAGTAAATAAAGTATGTGGGAGGAAAAAAGGCACCTTCCTTTTCAGATTGTATGAGGATCAAGTGGAAAGCCCTAGAACAGCCTCTGGCCCCAGGTAATGTTGAGCAAGCATCAGTAATCGCTAATGTAGATTTCACATGTGTGATTTCATGCCATCTCATGGCAATCCTGTGAGGTAGTACCTTTACTGAGGAGTGGCTCAGGGCATGCAAAAAGAAGCAAGCAAAACTGGGACTTGATTCTGGGATTACCTGACTCTGAATCCCAAACTGTGGGTCCAAATAGTTCTGCCTCAGTGCTTTTTGTTTACCAACTCCACGTGAAGAGACACTGGTTGAATGCCTTACTATGAGCCAAGCTGTTGTGACCTTTTTTAATCCACTGAAAGTTCCAATAACTCATTTCATAACCACACACAGAGCTCAACCAGCTGGAGACTGTGCTGGGTCCTGGATCTATCTCTGTGAGCAGAACCTTGGTCTTGCCCACAAGGAGCTCACAGGCCAATGTGCAAACGAAGAAGAGCCCCTGCGTGGCACATTTACACATCTAATGACTCTTTCTGCTTGCAACGCCATCTGGACAGTTTCTTTTTTGTTTTTAAGTCTTTTTTTGACTGTGTTGGGAGTTCCTTTCTCTGCATGGGCTTTTCTCTAGTTGTGGCTATTGGGCGCTACTGGATTTCCCTGGTGGCTCAGATGGCGAAGCGTCTGCCTACAGTGTGGGAGACCTGGGTTCAATCCCTGGGTAGGGAAGATCTCTGGAGAAGGTAATGGCAACCCACGCCAGTTTTCTTGCCTGGAAAATCCCATGGATGCAGGAACCTGGTAGGCTACAGTCCATGGGGTCGCAAAGAGTCGGACACGACTGAGCGACTTCACTTCTCCAGTTGCGGTGCAAGGGCTTCTCATTGTGGTGGGTCCTCTTGTTATGAAGCACAAGCCCTGGAGCTTGCAGGCTTCAGTAGCTGCAGCACGTGGGCTCAGTAGTTGCAGCTCCCAGATTCTAGAGCACAGGCTCAATAATTGTGGCGCAGGGGCCACAGGTGTGGAGGTAGCATGTGGATCTCCACATGTGAGATCTTCCCAGACCAGGGATGGAGCCCGTGTCTCCTGCACTGGCACATGAATTCTTTACACTGAGACACCAAGGAAGCCCCGGACAATTTCTTGAGCTCCCTTAATCTCTTTTGAGGGCCTTAACTAAACCATCAACCTGTACTTTGCATGAAATTCCCACTTCTAGGTTGAGGTTTTAAATGGACTGTTAAATAGGAGAAGGAAAGAAATTAGAAGAGATATTGGTCATCTATTCCTCAGTCTTCAGTTTATCCTTGAAAGACAAGGAAGATTTGATAAGGGCTTGAGGAAATGAAAGACCACTGTAGGGTACACATACCTCTGGACATGGGTCTTCTCTAAGTTGTGGGCTTTAGGAAATTGCTTCCAGATCCTGGAAACGAGGTCAGGAAAATGTCACTCACTGAGAAATTAGGTAGAAAGTCATTGATGAGATGGACTAAGTGTTCCCCACTCCACAAGATGTGCTGCAGGGGAGACTTGAAACACCAAGATCAAACCCTTGCCTTTATGAAACAGATATTTACGGAATACTCTATAGGCACTATGTGAAACAGTGGGGATTTAAGGATGAAGCAAACCTCCAACCCTGCACCTTAGGTGCCTCAGAGTGCTACCTGGAACTGGATGTAAACAAGAAAGGAATAACCTAGTCAACTGAATTAATCTGAGTGGTTAAAGCCTTGATGTGACAATAAAAATACACAGCCAGCATGGTGTCCTAGAAAGGAAGCATTCAAGCCCACTCTTAGTCTTTATCCAGCCCCCAGGAGGGCCCAAGATCCCATCAGGAGACGTGTGAGCTGTTTGGGTCAGAGAAAGCTTTTTAGGACACTCCATACTTGGGTAAATCTGTCACATTGGTACTTACAGAGGCTTTCTCTGTGTCCTGGGCTGTTCTTAGCACTTGACATCTAACGGTCCATTTAATCCTCGCAATAAACCAATGGAATATGTATACCATCCCTCCAACAATTTCAAAATTTGATGCCTTGAGAAGTGTAAGTAACTTATTGAAGGCGACCATACAGCTGATCAGGTAGCGGAGAAGGGCCACGTGGCATCGGGGCCCCTGCTCTTACCCACAGCCCTAGTAGTCCTTCTGTAGGGACAAAAATAGTCCTCTCATGAGTGGTTTGGATTCCTCGGTCACTGGATCTTGTGTGGGTAGCACACAGTGCCTGCAGGCCTCTCATTGTGATTTAATTATGTGGCATTGGGTTTATAGCCTGCTGCTGCTGCTGCTGCTAAGTCGCTTCAGTGTCTGACTCTGTGCAATCTCATAGACGGCAACCCACCAGGCTCCGCCATCCCTGGGAGTCTCCAGGCAAGAACACTGGAGTGGGTTGCCATTGCCTTCTCCAGTGCATGAAGTGAAAAGTGAAAGTGAAGTCGCTCAGCCGTGTCCGACTCGTCTCATGTAAATATCGGCCCCACATTTCCTGGAGCCTGAAAGCCTCCAGGTGCTCCAAGAAAATAAAATTCTCTCCAAAGGACCAACCCCAAAGTGAATGGGTCAGGGTCCCCTCAAAGAACTCATGATACTGAAACAGATCAGGACCCTATGGTCCATCCCCCCATGTCCTCTGCCTGCCTTTTGTCTATGGAAGATTTTAGTCAATGAATCAGTTTAATCAGAGAAACGAGAACACATGGAAGCAAAGGAAAACAGTCAAAGGAGACCAAATAATAATAATGTAGCCATTAAGCACAGTCACGGAAAATGCAATGGCACCCCACTCCAGTACTCTTGCCTGGAGAATCCCAGGGACGGGGGAGTCTGGTGGGCTGCAGTCCATGGGGTCGCTAAGAGTCAGACACGACTGAAGCGACTTAGCAGCAGCAGCAAGCTTAGTCACGGACCTTTGGTTTTTCCCAAGGGCTATAGATAATATTCTGAGCCATAGCCTGTGAGCTGTCCTATAGAGATTAATACCAGGTAGAAGAAGTTAACTACATGATGAGCACACTGTACCCACAACATGAACAGCTACAGTTCTGAGAACTGAACTCAGAGAAATGGGAACAAACGGACCCTGGAACCGAAGATTAACTGTACCTAAAACAATTGAGATGATGCTGGTCAGACCACTGATGACCAATCTGAAGATGACTGTCGGAGCTGACTGTGCTTTTCCTGCATATGGCCCCCTCCTTCTGTCTATAAAACCTTTTGCCCCACTGGTTGCCAGTTGTGGGGAGTTGGCTTTTGAAAAGACGTCTGCCCTTCTCCCTGAGTTGTTGGCACCTGAAATAAAGCAAACTTTCCTTTCCACCAACCTGGCTGTTTACTGGCTTTTGAACAGCGAGCAGCCAGATGCCACACACTCTTTCGATAACAATACAGGGACACGCACCAGCAGAACCAGGGGTAGAACTCCGTTGCCTTGGCTTCAGTCGTAGTTCTTTATGCTTGGAAAGGAAAAAGAAAAAGGACATAAAATACATAGGAATCAAGTTCTGAGGAAGTCTAAGCCGACTTAGAAACATACTTTTAAAGTATCCCACAATTAGGGACTTAGTATGTCTCACAGAGTGTGTTTCCTATCAGCATCCTTGCTCCCTCAGGGTGGGGACTTTGAGGCCCCTGTAGAGTGAGGGGAAGCCCAGAGCCCAGTGAGAATGGAGCCTGGTTTAGAATCTCCAGGTAAGTGCTGAGCCTAGAAGGTGGATTCGAGGAACCTACAACCTTTTGTAGAGATTTGGAAGTGGGTTGAGTTAAAGAGAAAACGCCTGCTAGGCCACCAGAGAAGTTCTTAGACTTCTCCTATTTGAGTCTTAGGACTGTGTGTGGTCAGGGAGAGAAGGCCTGGGGCCCTAGCAGTGTTGTCATGGACCTGGCCTGGGATTTTACTAATAGAAAATTGATGGCTAGGCTCCCAACCCCGCTCATTTCCAAGCCCTCGAGATATTACAGCAGGACCCAGAGGATGCAATTCTAGTCAGAAAGGATCTTAGATTTGACCTTATTGATGAAGTCGTATAAGAACTGGGGCCTCCAGGTTTTGGGAAAAAGTCCCTCTGGAATCAAGAAGATCTGAAAGATCTGTTAAATCTGTTTCGATTCAACTCAGTTCAGCTCAGCTGAATTCAACATATTCAACTCAACATTTACTGTGTACCAGGCACTGTGTTGGGGCTTCCCTCATAGCTCAGTTGGTAAAGAATCTGCCTGCAATGCAGGAGACTGGGGTTCGTTTCCTGGTCGGGAATATCCTCTGGAGAAGGAAATGGCAACCCACTCCAGGAGTCTCACCTGGAGAATCCCATGGACAGAGAAGTCTGGTGGGCTACAGTCCATGGGGTCACAAGAGTCAGACATGACTTAGCAACTAAATCACCACCAACCAGGTGCTGTGTTGGGAGCTAGGAATACCACAGGGAACAAGATAGGCAAAACTGCCTGCAAGAAATTCATAGTCTAAAGTCGAGAAGAGCTGCTTTTAAGACAGAGTTCTCCTCCTCCGAGGAAGTGACTCTTTTTCTGCAGCTCGTGAGATGAGGGGCCCCTGGGGAGAGTGGCTGCCAATTAGCCTGCAGTTTCCTGTCTTCAGATTCAGCACTGCCCAAGACTTATTACTTCATTCAGCCCTCTGACACTGTTGAATGATTTTTTTAAAAAAATCATATCTAGATTTTCCAGTTTTTCCTGGCAGAAGCTTTGGTCTCCTGTAGGCTACTCTGTCCTAAATGGAAGTGGAAGTCACATGACTTTAACTTTCATGTCCTTTCTCAGTTTTTTTTTTTTTTTTTGATGATTTAAATGGAAATCCAAGGTCATAGTTATAAATATCAAGTCTCTTACCCTCCAGCAGTGTAGAAATAAAGGCTTCTTTTTTTTTTTTTTTTAAGAAGGAAAACCGTCCTTAGGTTTTGAGGAGCTTCCTTCCTATACACTGTAGGTGGCTGGCATTGATGTGCTCTCTCACCTCAACTGTCTGGGAGATGTGTGGAGGTTTTATAACAGGAAGGAGACCAAAGGTTTCCAGTTTCCAAGTGGCCAGTCCAAGATTCCAAGCGATAGCTTCAGTTCCTGACAATGTTTGCCTGAGTAGTAGGAACTTAGAGGAAAATGCAAAGTATGTGTGTGTGTGAGTGTGTGTGTGCGTGTGAGTGTGTGCATGTGTGTGTTGTGGCTTATTTAAAAAGGGTCTAAATATGTGGAGAACAGGCTTGTGGTTGCCAGCATGAGAGAGGGATGGATTGGGAGTTTGGGGTTAGCAGATGCAAACTGTTATGTATAGGATGGACAAAAGCAAGGTTCTACTATACAGCACAGGGAACTGTATCCAATACCCTGTGAGAAATCACAGTGGAAAAGAACATGAAAAAGTGTATGTATAACTCACTTTGCTGTACAACAGAAATTAACACATTGTAAATCAATTATACTTCAATAAAATAAGTTTTTGAAAATGAATACATGAAAAGGGTCAAAAAGAGAGTAAAAGGAGAAGGAGGTTTGTGGCAGAAGGTCAGTGACAGCGATTTGAAGAAGCTGGTCCTGGTCACCGTCTCTTGAAAAACCAGGAGACTAAAAGATGAGAAGCGGCTCATCGGTTGCGGGACCGGCCCCAGGGTGGTTTTTTTTTCATTTATTTAAGATGAGATGATGAAGGCTCAGGGGGTGATTTCTGTCCTCTCCCCGCTACCTTCTCCTCGCTGACTTCACCCCACCCCACTTGGCTTACAAAGACACCACTTGCCTTTCCACTCTTGAGAGGCCTTCAAGTCTGTATTCCCTAACCAGGTCTGCAGCTGAGCAGGACTGTCAGCCAGGTTTGCAGCCCTGTAGAGCCCCAGGTGGATTTGCTGAGAAGTCAAGGAAGTTTCCAAGGCTCTACTAGCATGGGCTCGTCCAAGTCCTGGGGGGTTGTGATGGGTGGAAAGTGGGCACCAGTGTCCTGCTCCCTCAATATTTGCTCTTGTGATATTTGCAGAAGTATAATGCTTCAACTAAGGTTGGTCAAGACAGCTGTCTTCTTCCTTTGTGACTTCGACTTGGGTTATGGGATGAGAGCAGCTTTGGATACTTTGGGGATTTGCTGAAAGGACTACTAACTGAGGAATTTCATTTTTGGGGGCTTAGAAGGATGTATTTCTGGTTTTGTTGTTGTTGTTATTGTTACTTCTATGCTGCGTTGTTGTCAATGTGGGAATAACATCCAGGAATATTTTTATCGCCCAGAGGGCTGGCTCAACCGGGTGGCTACACGCAGCTGCAGGGCCCAGAGGTTGTGGAGCAATAAGAGGAGATCCTGCAGTGTCTGGCCCAGATGTGCCAGTGGGAGAGAAGTGAGGTTTGAAATGTACAGGGTCAGAAGCTAACCCAGGGGAAATGCTCCCAGGCATCAGGTGTGCAGAATCCTAGGCACAGGACTCAGTTCTCCTCAATATGTGATCCAAACAAAAGTTCCTTCCTGTCAAGAATCTACTCAATAATGCAACGAGTATCATTCTAAGTGAAGCATCACATGAAATAGATGTTTTTCCAGAATTTCTGTATTTATAGGGCACAAACCTGTAACATTCTTACAAAAGCGTGTATATTTGTGTGTGAAGTCATACATACATCCAATAATTAATATAAAAATCCAATTTTAATCAACCATACCAGAGGAAAGACTGACTTGTCTTTCTGTTCTCACTCTATAAAAAGTTATGAAATTATTATCATAGAAAAAAGCTATGCAGCCAAAAAATATGTAGAAAAGCAAGCATTACTGAAATGGTCAAGATGGTTTGTGAAGAGACAGTATGATATTGTTAGAGATTTTGTAATGTTTAACATATCTATGAGCCTTTGAAGTTTACTGAGATTTCTTTTCTCATTTGAAATAAATGTTCACAATCATAACTGATTTCATATTTTTAAATTTTGTATTTGTGTTCATAGTTTTATGTTTTTTTAAGCCTCTCCCCTCTCAAATATATATATCTCTACAAAACTATATCTACTCTTGAGTCAATTACGCTGCATTTCTGAGACTTATTTTCCATATGGCTGCCAGCCCATCCCTCTCTCCCCACCCCTTCCAATAAGGTTGTACTTCTCCCTGACTTTTTTGTCATTCTCACTTGCCAAGATAATCTCTTATTTAATCCCAGCCAACATGTCTTCCCATGTCTTAAATTCTTGTAAAATCAGCAGCAAAGATCTTTGCAATGCCTGGCAGGCAAAATACTTGTAGGCATATTAAATTTGGTCTAATTAAAAGCTCAAATGCAACCAATTGTTTCACTCCATGTTTTATTAGGGAAGGGAAGCCTTTAAAAGAAATGAGCCAGAGGAGTCTTCTATTTCGAACACTCAGTTCAACTATTTCCTTACTGTTATTTGTAATAAAAAGAAAGTTCTGATTAGGAAGGGTCAACGATTCTGCTGATTGAAAAAAATATGTACAGTAAACCTAGTCTTGGTGGCACGGTCTTACGTGAGTCTTTGAGGTGGTGCTGGGGAGGGAGCTAATGACTGGTCCATGAGTTGCTAGACTAAACATCTGACAAAAGTTTTTTAGTCTAATTTTTTCTTGCATAGAATTGAGTACTCATGTTTAGACTAGTGCTCTGAGCTGAAGTGTAAGTTGTCTTTCTTTCTTTCCCCCTCTTTCTCCCTTGCTTTCTACTGTCATTCTTCTCCATCCAATATACACACTTTAAGTCATGACTTTAAATATGTCTATATTCTTATAAAACGTGTCGTTTTGTTTCGCGTGCGTACGTGCATCTATTTATATGGATGGCACGCGTGAGTGCTGATTTGCTTCAGTCATGTCTGACTCTGTGCGACCCTATGGACTGTAGCCTGCCAGGCTCCTCTGTCCATGGGATTCTCCAGACAAGACCACTGGAGTAGGCTGCTGTGCGCCCCTCCAGGGGACCTTCCTGACCCAGTGATTGAGCTTGCATCTTTTAAGTCTCCTGCATTAGCAGGCAAGTTCTTTACCACTAGTGCCACGTGGGAAGCCCCATGTGGATGACATGCAATATTAATATTGCTTCCTACTTTTCTCACTCAGCACTGATTTTGAAGTCTACAATAATGTTTATATGTGTTTTGTATAGTTTTTGTATAGGTACTAGAAGTATCTATTTCTGTTTTGTTAACTATTGCTAACTTTGTTGAAAGAAATGAATTTTGGTACAGTGAAAGCCACTAAAATTTTGCCATATAGTTTATATATTTCCAGTCTTGTTCATAAAATCTCTCCCTACCTGGAGCTCACAATGATGGTCTCCTATATTTTCCTGGTAGCATTTAGCTGTTTTTCTTTTACATCAGACATTTGTTTTTGTATATAAGTAGAAAATCTAGCTTAGTTTTCTCTGCCTAGTGTTCCAGTTTTTTCTAATCATTTTCTAAATAGCTTTTCACTTCTCAAGAGGTCCATGGTGGCCTAGTGGTTGGTATTCCAGGTTTTCACAGCTGTGGCCTAGGTATAATCCCTGGTCAGGGAATTGAGATCCCATAAGACATGTGGAATGGCCAAAACAAACAAACAGAAACAAAAAAACCCCCAACCTCTTAATGTGCGTTATTATCTTTCTTATGTGTGATATTATCTTTCTTAGGTGTGATGTTATCTTTATGTATCAGGTGCATGGGTCCAATGGTGAACTCTAATGGGAACAAAAGCAGCCTTCATATATATATATATATATATATATATATATATATATATATATATTCCTAATGCTTACTAGTAAGTCTCCTACATATAAACCTTCAAGTTGCCAGCTTTCAAAGATGAGCATGGGTGTTTGCATGTCCCATCACGTAAGGCAGTTCCTGTGACTGGCGTACATTGTCATGCGTGTGTATCCTCTACAAGTGGCTGTGCTTTGTGTAGCTTACTAATGAAGACCTTCTGGAACTGGAGGTCCAGAGGAAGGATGAAGAGCGACAGAGGAAGAAGAGTAACTGGGGAGCCAAAGAGATTCATGATGCAGGAAATGGCAAGGGGGTTTTCTTGACTTGAGGAGGCATTACTAGTTTTTGTGGAGAAGGAAGTGGCAACCCACTCCAGTATTCTTGCCTGGAGAATCCCATGGACAGAGGAGCCTGGCGGGCTATAGCCCATGGGGTCGCAAAGAGTCGAACACGACTGAGCAACTTCACTTTTACTAGTTTTTGAGGCACAAGACCCAAACCTAGAACTGTACATGAGGGTTGCAGCAGCCACTGAGAATGCAACCCAGGGCTACTGTGGTATCTATGATGAGAAAGAAAGAGCTACTAGGCAGACATCACTGGATCGTTTTTTCAAGAGGGTAGACAGAACTGAATCCAGCAGGGAACCAGGAACCATCAATGTCAAGCGTGAGTGAAACTGCAGTTTGCCCCCTCCATCTCTTATTACTGATGATCCTTCAGCGCTACCATCGGCCACCTCCCCTCCCTCCTCCAGTGAGTAACTCTTCTTTCCTGTGGACTCAATGCAAGCCCCTGTATGCCAGCTGTTGTATAGTACTATACTTTTCAAGGTACTGTACTGTATGATTAAGCATGTTTTCTTTATTTGTTTTTAACCTATTATTTGTGTGAAAAGTATTATAAATCGATTACAGTATAATACTATATGTGTGCTAAGTCACTATACAGTCAGTTGTGTTTGTTGGGTAACTATGCTAACTTTGTTGGATTTATGAACTATTGGACTTACAAATGTGCTCTTGGAATGGAACTTGTTTGTGTGTAGAAGACTCACACTGTATATTAATAGCACATATAGTGTGTGTGTGTATATATATGTATATAATGGCTCCAGGAATCCTTCAGTAACATTAGGCTTGTCTTGCTCTTTAAAGAAGATTTTCCACTATGGAAAATACAAACCAATATCAAGAATTTAAACACAGGGACTTCTCTGGTGGTCCAATGGTTAAGACTGTCTTCCAATGCAATGCACGGAGTGGGGATTTAATCTTTGGTGGGTGAGCTAAACCCATATACCTTGCTGCCAAAAAACCAAAACATATTTTATGTTTTGTAACGAATATTGTAACAAATTCAATAACCACCCCCCTCTCCCCCACCACACACAGAAGAGTTGTGGGCACAGATCTCTTGACTTTGTGTGTGTTTACACCTACTAGTACCCAAGGGCATGTCCATGTCTTCTACGTATTTAAAAGGAAGGTAGCAATCTTCATCCCAAGAGCCTCCACTCACCGCTCAGATAGGCCTGATGGTGCATGCGTTACATTATGTGGCTCACCCTGTCTTTGTGCCAAAATTTAGGGAACCCATTTAAAGCAAACAGAAAGAAATTCATAACTTTAACAATACATTGAAAAAAATAAACAAACAAGGGAAGTTGAAAACAAATGTTAGGCAATTTTCTCAAGAAGTTAAAAAATGGCAACAGTGCAAACCCAACAAGAAGGAAGGAAGTAACAAAGAAACTAGTGGAATCAGATACTAACCAAACTAACACAAGCACCCAGAAGATTAATTAGCTAAACATATTTGGCTGTTTGAAAAATTGGAATGACAGATTTCTGGCAAGGCTGATCAAGGAAAGAAAAGAAACACATTAAAAAGTAGGGTTATGGAGATGAAAATGACTGTGAAATGCTACCATGATGAACTGTTTCAAGCAAATATGATAACTTAGATAAAGCAGATATGTTTTGGGGAAGGTAAGAAAGGCAAAAATTGGTGGAAGAATAGACATTTAAATAGTGTACTGATTGTTTGGTTATTTAAAGACTATTGAAAACAAAGACCTCCACTGTCCAGGATTTGGCCTGGGTAGTTTCTCAGAGGAATTTTCCCAAACTTTCAAGAATCTCTATCTTCTATAAGTTGTTCCAGAAAATTGTAAAAGAGGGAAAGCTGCCAAAGTCAGTGAAGGGTCTAAATATACAAACAGATGATGACTAGATCATATATAAAAATACAACTCTGACTCAAAATAGGCAATAATTGGCCCAGGAAACTAGTCCATAATCTATGGTAACCAGCCTAGGAAGCTGACTGTCTCCAAGTCAGACTTGTAGAAAGTTAGACCACTGTCTCTAGCAAACAGTCCAGGAAACCAACAATAACTTTTGCAATCATCAGCCCTGAATAGCCAGGACTTGATTAATAACTAACAGCTTCTCTAATTTTTGTCCCTATTTCTAATTTAGGACCAACAGGAGAAAGCCAAAGGTGTACCCCTAACCCATCACACAGAAGGGCCCACTAGTTAGCCCTCCTACAGCCTCCCCATGTCAACGACCTCCAAGCAGGGCAAACCTTCAGCCTTTCATCTTTCTTACTAAGGTTTTCCCCTTCTTCTGCCTGCCTTTAAGTCTTTTCCCAAATGCAAGTGATGGTCGCTGACTCTCTAGCTTCAGCAAGCTCTGGATAATAATAACCCTGTCTATTCTCATCTGGTTGGTCTTTATTTCTACACAGTTTAGGAAGTAAATGAAACCTTAAGCAATTATAGGATCATTTCACTTATTGTCACAGATATAAAATCTTAAACACAGTTTAATTTTATTAAAATATGCATATTTGTATATCTTGCGCATAAGCAGGCTTTACATGAGAAATGTAAGAATGGTTTCACATCAAAGAAATCTATCACTGTAAATTACCATGTTAATCTTCTAAAGGAGAAAATCCATAAGGGTATCTAAGTAGATGAAGGAAAAACATTTGTTGAAGTTTAACACCTGTTTACATAAAAAATGCTCAGAAAACAGAAGAAGAAAGGACCCTCTGTGCCTAGATAAAGGCAAGTATACTAAAAATCCTACAACAGAAATCATGCTTATTGAACAAATTTTGATATATTTCCTTGAAGATAACAATAAATAGGATGCCACAGGGTGCCACTATTACCTACCATGATATTGCAAAATTTAGCCAATATTGTAAGAGGAGAGAAGCATATGAGCTATGAGGATTGAAGGAGAAAACTAATGGTTATTACTGAAGTTATTATAATTATCTTTACTAAAAAAATAATTCAGTAGTATCATCAGAAAAGGAATAGAACTAATAAGAAAATTCACCTTGTTTTCCAGATACAAGATCATTTTTACAAAAGCAATGGTGTTCCTCTAGGACAAAAACTAAAAAATATAACAGAAATAAAAGAGGGATGAGTAGGCCTACTCCAAATATTTGTGGCATCTGGGACAAGAATACAAAATGAAGACACATCAAATATTTAAATATCTAAAATTAAAAATCAAAGCTAGAACATCCCTGGTGGTCCAGTGGTTAAGAATCCTCCCTGCAATTCAGGGGATGCAGATTCAATTCCTGGTGAGGGAGTGAAGATCCCACATGCTGAGGAGCAACTAAGCCTGCAGGCCACAACTACTGAAGCCCACGCATGCCAGAGTGTGTGTGTAACAACTAGACAGCTTGGGTGCCACAACCATTGAGCCTATGCTCCACAGTTAGAGTCTCCACGTCACAACAAAAGATTCCACCTGAAGATCTTCTAGGTTGAAGATCTGGTGTGCCAAAACTAAGACCCGATGCAGACAAAGCTATTTAAATTAAGTTGCATATAAGACAGGAGTACATTTAATGATAGTGGTGCAGAGGTTAAAGCATCTGCCTGGAATGTGGGAGACCTGGGTTTGATCCCTGGGTTGGGAAGATCCCCTGGAGAAGGAAATGGCAACCCACTCCAGTATTCTTGCCTGGAGAATCCCATGGACAGAGGAGCTTGGTGGGCTACAGTCCACGGGTCGCAAAGAGTTGGACACACTGAGCGACTTCACTTTCACCAGCAAGCTCCCTATTTGTTTGTCTCACTACACCACCGTCTGAAAGTGGTGACGAAGGACCAATGTTTCTGCCATCAGGCCAATGGCACATAGCTGGGTTAGGCTCCTGGGAAATACACTCCAAGACAGAGATTTGCACGAAGGTGGTTTGATGGGGGAACAGAACCTCTAAGAGAGAATGGGCCCTGCATCAGAGTGTGGGAAACAAGATTGGGCAGATGGGCAGGTGGAGAAGTTTCATTTAATTTTTAGAAATTACACGAACTATTATTAAATGTTTTCATCAGGAAAACCATTTACAATTCTAGTATTTATTATCTTTCTAGTTGCCAATATAAAAATTCTATATTATGTCTCATCCATGTTATGTCTAACCCTGGGTTTTTGGTTTTGTTTTGTTGGTTTTTCCCCTTTCATTTCAGCAGTTTGATTATGATGTGTCTGGGTGGGGATTTCTTTCAGTTTATTTTTTTTCAAATTTAATCAGCTACTTGAATCTGGAGTTTGCTTTTTTTTTTTTCCTTTCTGTCTTGCAACAAATTGGGGGAGCTTTTACACTAAAAAGAAACCTGGGTTTGATCCCTGGGTTGGGAAGATCCCTTGAAGAAGGGAATGGCAACCCATTCTGTATTCTTGTCTAGAGAATTCCATGGACAGAGGAACCTGGCGGGCTACAGTCCATGGGGTTGCAAAGACACACTGAGTGAGTGACATGCACATGTTAAATTTTCTCTGTCCTCTGTGATCTCTGTAATTGAGCTTATCCAGTGAATATTTTTACTTTGGATATTGTATTTCTCAGTTCTAAATTTCCATTTGATTTTTTTAAATATCTTCTATTTCTTTGCTGAGATTTTCTAGTGTTCTGTTTCCAGAATGTTCATAATTGCTTTTTTTGAGAATTTTGATGAAACTTCCTTAAAAATCTTCATCAGACAATTCCAACACTTCCATCTTTGGGCATTAGTATCTGTTGATTTCTTTTCTCACACAAGATGACATGTCCTGGCTTTTACGGTACCAAGTAATTTTGGACTGTATTTTAGAAATTCTGTGTATTATGTTATAAGACTCTTGTTCCTCTTTAAATTTTCTATTTTAGCAAGCAGTCAACCCATTTAGATTTAGAACACACATCCTGGCCCACTTTTGTGGGCTGTGGTTTGAATGTTAATTTAACTTTTAAACTTTTGTAGTACTATTCTGGTCTGCCCCACTGTGTACTACTGAGAGGCCAGTCTGAAACCTGGGTGGTATTCCACACTGTGGTTCAGCTTGCAAAGCTTTTGATGTGCTGATTCTGGTCAGTTTAATGCTTGAGCCACTCAGAGATGAGCCTGGGACTTAGATTAAAAGGTCTTTCTTTTACTCCCTCCTTTCCATAATCCTTTCCTGACTCTCTAGCTGGGAGGGGAAGGGGATGTTGCCTCTTTGCCGCTTAGTGCTGGGTGAATATTGTTAACAGGGCAATTCCCCAGAGCCTCAGGTAAGGCTCAGGCAATACACCAGAGCCTTGGTGGGAGGAGAAGTGCTGCTTCTGTGTGTGTTTATTTAGTGCGGAGCAGGGAGCAGAACTCATCCCCACTGTCTCTCAGAAAGGGAAGGGGAGCCACTTCTTAGTTTGACCTTCATTTTGTGCAGAGTGGGGATGGTGACGGTGGGCAACGGGGTGGTCCGGGGTGGGGGCTGTTGCACCACTTATGGTATTTGCCTGGATTAGGTCTGTTAGAGTAAAAAATGTTCCATCCTGTAGTCATCCTCTTGGTCCTTTGTTAAGAAAGAGTTGTTTTCTGTTTGTTTGTTTGTTTTTGGTTTGTACCTGATAGTGGTTCCAGGTCATGGGTTGCTCTAGGTCCCAGGATATATGACAGGATATTAAACAAATAAAAAACTACTCAAGAAACTTACTGCTGGATTGTCCCTTAAGTCCTAAGTTCTCCAGCTGGTGTACCATCTTCTCATCACCTTTTAGAGTCTACTTATAGTCGCTTTTATGTTTTACTCTAGAGTTCTTGGTTCTAATAGCAGGAGGAATAGAGCGGAATGCATTTACTCATATCTGACCTGAACCAGAGGCTCCTTTCTCAGGGCTTTGATTAATCCCATTATATCTATAAATATACTTATTTTATATTCTTTCTGACAATTCCACCATATGACTGTCTTCTGTTGTACTGTTTGCAGTGACTGCTGACTCTTGCTTGTAGTGTTTGTTAGTTTGACTTATGGACTTAAATTTTAAGTAGGGCTTCCTCTGTGTCATGGGTTAAGAGTATGTTTTTCTGAAAGTGTTTTGCATTTTGTATTTACTCATGTCCATGGATTTATGTAGATCTTGGTTTCAGCTACTGTAATCAAAATTGTGTGATATTGGTGAAAGGATGGACACAGAGATTAATGAAATACAAAATCCAGAGACTGACCCATGAATATATATAGTTAGTTGATTTTTTGACAAATATGCAAGGCAATTTAATGAAGAAAAAATGGTCTTTAAAAAAATAATGCCGGAACAATTGGACATGTATATTAAAATTTTGATCTTGACTCATACATTATATACATAAATTAATCCCAAATGGATCATAGACCTAAATGTAAAACCTGAAACTATAAAACCTCTAGAAGAAAAAATAAGAAAAAAAACTTTCTAATCTCGGGTTAGGCAAAGATTTTTTAGGACATAAAAAATATAATGTATAAAAGAAAAAAATTGATCAACTAAGTTTCATCAGTACTAAACATCACTATTCAAAAGATACTGTTAAGAGAATGGAAAGACAAGCCACAAGCTGGGAGAAAATATTAGCAAAAGGTCTTCAAAGGTCTTCAACGGCCTCCTCTACCACACAGAGTTCTTTAGAAGCCAAGTCCTTAGGCTGATGAAGTTCCTGAGTGTGACAGTCAATTTTATGTCACCTTGACTGGGCTGTAGTTGTCATCGTTGTTGAGTTGCTCAGTCATGTCTGACTCTTTGCAGCCCCATGGACTGCAGCATGCCAGGCTTCCCTGTCCTTCACTATCTCTCGGAGTTTGCTCAAACTCTGTGCACTGAGTCGATGATACTATCCAACCATCTCATCCTCTGTTGCCCCCTTTTCCTTCTACCCTCAATCTTTCCCAGCATCAGGGTCTTTTCCTGACTGGGCTGTAGAGTGCTTGGATTAAACAGTGTTTTTGGGTGTGTCTATGAGGGTGTTTTTTTTTTTTTTTTAATGAGATTAGCATTTGTGCACTCAGTAAAGCAGATTTTCTCCCTAATTTGGGTGGGCATCATCCAACTGGGGGCTTGTAGCAAACTAAGAGGTATAAGAAGTTTGCTTCTTTTGCTTCCTGTCTTCATGAGCTGTGACACTGGTCTTTTCTGCCCCCAGACTAGGATTTACACCTTTGACTACTCTGGTTATGAGGCTTGTGGACTAGAATTAATCATTGGTTTCCCTGGGTCTCTAGCTTGTAAATAGCAGATCATGGGACTTCTCAGCCTCCAATTCAACACTGACAATCTATATCTACACTTACATTTCTATATATCCTGTTGTTTCTGTTTCTCCAGAGAACCATGACTAATACAGAGTCTTGAGAAGGAACACTGGATATGTTCAGTTTGAGAGATACAGTCTAGGAACCTGCAGATCCAGTTTCTGTCTTCTATCCACAACCCAGATCACTCAGGACACCCATAGGGAATGCAAAACCAGAACAGAACAAACAGAACTCAAAGCAATAAGTATGTCTAGATTTGGTGAGAACTTATTCCCCATAAGAAAGAAATAAGCTTAAAAAGAATTCTAATTACTGCATGCATCATTTTAACTTGGGGATCACACTCTGCATATGCAGTCTCATTCCAGCCACCAGGTCAGCTATTGGCTCAAGATAATAGGAAGTGGTAACAGGTTCAATTTATATATCTTAAAAAAATGTCAAACCTAAAGGAAATCAACCCTGAATATTCATTAGAAGGATTGATGCTGAAGTTGAAGCTCCAATACCTTTGGCCACTTGATGCAAAGAACCAACTCATTGGAAAAGATGCTGATTCTGGGAAAGACTGAGGGCAGAAGGGGTGACAGAGGATTAGATGGTTGGATGGCATCACTGAGTCAATGGACATGAGTTTGAGCAAACTCCGGGAGACAGTGAAGGTCAGGGAAGCCTCATGTGGAGCAGTCCATGGATCATAAAGAGTCGGACATGACTGAGTCACTGAACAACAAGAAAATAAATGTACCCTTGAAAAGCAATTTATTGTTTTGTGTGTACACACAGGTCACTCTGGTCTGTTTGTTCAACTCAGATACCTATGCATGTGTGCCTGCTCAGCAGCTTTAGTCGTGTCTGACTCTGAGATCCTTTGACTGTAGCCCGCCAAGCTCCTCTGTGGGAGAATACTGTACAAGGCAAGAATACTGGAATGGGTTGTCATTTACTTGTCCAGGGGATCTTCTCAACCCAGGGATCAAACCCACGTCTCCTACATCTCTTGCATTGCAGGCGGATTTTTTACTCATTGAGCCACCTAGTCTGTGTTTTCACTACCGTCTGAACCCATCCTTCCCTTAACAGAGCCACTTCTTTCCTTGAAAGCATACTAGACTTGAAAACTTGCCCCCAGCAAGGCTCCTAATCTCTTCCTCAAGCTTACAGCATATAAAATATTGGGCAATGGTTGTGTATTTGGTGTGTGTGTGCTGAACATCTTAATTTGTTCAACCATTCCTCAAAGAATTTAGTTTCTCATAAAACCTGTATTTGTCATACTAAAAAGCCAGCTTCAATTACATTTAGGGGTTCTGAGAGGGCAGACATTTTGTCTTAGAAACTCTAAATGCCAAAGACACAGTAGTGTCCACGGACATGGCTTATCGAAGGCTTAAAGAAATCACGTTTATCCAGATATAATTCCTGACTCCCCACTGTCCAAGTTATGAATTTTGATCTTTTATTTAAAAATTTAAAGTTATTACACACATGAAACTGAAAATTCTTTTTGGAGGTAGGTGGGGTCATAATAGGGAGAAGGAAATGGCAACCTACTCCAGTATTCTTGCCTGGAGAATCCCTGGGACAGAGGAGCCTGGTGGGCGCCATCTATGGGGTCGCACAGTCTCAGACACGACTAAAGCGACTTTGCAGCAGGATCATAAAAAAATATTCCAAGAATGCACTAGGTGAGGTTCATACTGGCCTGTCTACCAGTTTATGGTTTGTACTTAGAAAATTTCTTTTCAGAAGACCAGGGACACAGCTTTAAGGTTGAGTTAACTCATATAGTGTATCCCCCAGTTAGATCTGCTTTTCTTTCCCTCCATTAACGATTGCCTATTAAAGGATGATTTACTTTGAAATTTGTAACTAAGGGTCTCTTTCATGTTACTTTGCTAGTAAGGTTTGTTCCTAGTGATCACTGTATAGATAGTAATCACATGGTCACATTTAATATTCTGATGGTTTTATTAACAAGTATATAATACATATATTGCATACTGTATATAGTATATGAGGACTGTACAGTACAAATTTATGTTCACAGTTTGACATGACAAAATGTCATTACTGAATTCCCATTGGACTACAGAGTAGAAACAGAGAAGGAACATTAAACATTCACATCTTTAGTAAGAAAGATTACCAAAATGTTTCAGTATTTGCAAGTATACTAATGCATGCTAAAAACCTTTACCCATTCAGTCTTATTAGCTTATAAAATATATTACACTTTATTAAAAATTTCTGCATAGTTTATACAAGTATTAAAGTACTGTAAATGTAATAATCCTGCTATATTTGCAGGTATGGTTTAAGAGATGCTAAGCAGAAAGATTATTTTGACCCTCTAACACTAAGTACATTAACAGCAAAAAAAAAAAGTGCTAGTATTTGTAAAACATAGTATTGTTGTAGCCCTCGTTTAATGCATGTAAAATGGCTTTGTAAATGTATTATTTAAGTGAATTTGCAATCATTTAGAAATTGTTAACCTTGACCAAGAAGAGAATAAAGACCACTCTGAGCAATTTCATGCATGACAGTGATTCCTTCAAGATGACTGTGTATTTTCAAACCAACCAAATTATTCTAAAACTTTAGACCTTTGAGATTGTCTTTAAACAATCTAATCAGGAATGATGTGCAGATATACAGTATCAGCAATATAGTTTTTCAAATTCCACATTAGTGCAACACTGATAGTGCAGATGGGTGTTTAATAAAATATACACATACATATAGAGTTCCCCTGTAAATCTGTTTCAAGGCTCTTGAAACTTCTGGTATTTAGCCATTTCCTTAGTTGAACATAGCTATGCTGCTAACACATTTTCCAAACCAGGTGATTTAGAATGTTAATGCCCATTTATGATGTAGGTTCACATTTTAGAACTCTAAAATTATGATGGTTGCAGATTTAATTTTTCTGACTTCTGCCCCAGGATGACACTTGGATAATCATCAAAGAAATTCTATAACCAACAGAATTTATACAAGACCAACTTCAGGTTTACAAATCATTCTCACCAATTTAAAATATTAAAAATTAAAATCACCATTGATAGTAACATGGCATATCATTAAAACCACACGTTCAAGGGTACCTTATCTTGTATTGGAGGTCTTCCACAATAACAGCTAAAAATTACTAAGATACTAAATTTCTCAACTATCATATTAAAATACAAATATATATATATAAAGGAAAATTTGGTTAACAGCCAATTGGTAACTGAAGTATACAGGCCAGCATGGGAACAGAACAAAGCTTCCTGGGTTGCTTTATTTTCAGAGTTGAAGTGTATGGTTGTTATGAAGTGTATCTTTGTTACCATATGTAAGCAGGTTGAATAGTAACGTAATAAGTCTTTGCAGGGTCCTGCTTGCTTTTTAGAAAAAAATTTAAATATGCTATAGCAAACACGAATTAAATTTCATAAGAACCCATGAAGCTTTCTATCAGCTGGACTTTGACTCAAAGCTAAGATCAATTTTCTACCCTTTTTTGCCTCTTTTCCCACCTTCAAGATGGGTTAGAACATGCACAAACTGGTTAGCTCATTAAAAAAAAAATGTTCTTTGCACTCCAACTTCATTCTTCGGTGTGTCGTGGAAGAACCATTTCAAGCTATAAACACTTTGCATGAATGTGACTAAGCATCTACAATATAGACAATACCTACTTTTCCAAGAGCCATTAAAAAAAAAATCCCTCAATTCATGTCATAGTTGCAAAAAAAAAAAAAAGCCTCATAAGGATGGTTTAATATTCTAAACAAATTTTGCAGTGCTTAAGAAAAAAATAAAAATAAAAACCAAGTGCCACATAACAAATTACTCTGCATTTCTCAACTATATCTCCTTTCAGTTGGATCCGAGGGCTGATAAGCGGGATCTCTCAGGTGCGCAGTCCCTACAACTCACTTTTATTAACACGGCGCCATCAAAGTAAGCTCCCCACTCGATCGCAGGCCTCCAGAATCACTCATGCACTGTTTTAAAAACAACTGAACAGTATATTCCTCCCAGGTATGGCTGTGTTGGATCCTGAGTTGTGGCTGGGATGAATCTTCAGGATTCCGTTCTTCTCTCTGCTCCTCCTTCCTTTATCGAGGGATGAATGCGCATTTACTTACATGCACCCACACTAGACCACCGTCGCCCACTTTCTTCAAATTTAGGACCAATGGCATTTCTATGCGTATTTTTATTGGCATTTACACTATGGTGCTCAAAAGCCTGCTTTTGAAAAAAACTTCCCCTAAAATAATGGTGCTATTAATCTTCAACATAAACACGAGTCATTTTCAGTTTGTTCTTTTCTGATAGGATATTTGATAATGACAGGAGATTGCCAGCTCCGACAGTAAACATCTGGGAATTTGAGCTACATTTATGAATCCCTGAACTGTGGTTTTCCAGATTTTTCAGAAATCTGTCCCCCAAAGAAAGGTATGTGTGCTTCACAACTATTTATATTTACAAATAGTGTCACTCAGGTCTTCGATCGAAGGAATCTATTAAAGCATTAGCAGACGCTTGTTTATGATATGTGTTTTGAACACAGATGACAGCCAATTAGGCACTTTGCAGCTCAAACAGAAAAGTTTCATATGAAGGTTCCATGATTAATTGGATAAGGGAATACAATTACCACTCAAAGTGTCCTGTTTGCAAAAAAGCTATTAAATAGGTGGGGTAAAAGAAGGCCATTCATACCCTTACTCAAAAGATTTTTTTTTTTTTTTACCATTTCTGGGCAGATATTTTTGTGGCATTCCTATGATCAATGCTTGGTAATCCCCATTAAGGACTTGTATAAATAGAAACAGGTGCATGGAGAAGTCCACTGTATCTGGCTTTGCAATAGGATTCTGCACAGCTGAACATGCGTGGAGACTGAAACTCTGGGAATGCTCTGCCCAGCTACAAAATGATGAAGTCTCACCAGAAAGCCCTTGCCCAGCAGGAATGGATGGCTTCCTCCTCTGCCCACCCTACTCTGCTTCTGTTCCATGACCCTTTGCTCCAATTCCATGCTAGGCAAATAGAGCATCCATCCCCTCAACTGACAGGCATCACCCACCTAAATCAGCAGCTCCGGCTCCCTTCTCAGTGGTGGTGGCAAAGACCTCCCAAGTAGCTGCAGGCACAAAGGAGGTTAAAGGATGTACATTTAGATGAAGTGACAAATCCAAGTTGACAAGCCAGATATGTGAAGGACAATGGAAGAGCTGACTGTACTAGCCAGACAGCTGGCTGCAAGTCTAGCTATCTGTGAAAGCTTATGCCCTTCTTTTTGCTGTGGAGCACCAAACATGATCACAGGGCACATAGGTCTGGATGTCTCTGGCAAGGACTAGCAGGCTGGATACTGTACTTGTAATACATTTACTTTGACGTTCTCTTGAGGAATACATGGAGAAACTGACAATTGGTTATGTTAGTTTACGTGTTCCCTTGTTTTCATTACATTAAACGCATCTCTAAGAAGGGTTTGCTTAGCATCCCCGGAAAAAAAAAAAAGTGTTCACATTCTTTAGGTCTGACCCGTGGTAAGGAGAGGGAGGATTAGAGGATATTTACTACTGACCATATGGAAGTTTGAATGATATAAATTCAGATTCAGACCAGCTGAATCGAAATTAAAATGTACATGTAAAAAATGAGTTAGCTGATGGGAAGAGGATAGAGAGAGAGCTGGAGGGAGGGGGGCCACACTGAGGTGGGCGGTGGAGGTGTTCACACGAGCATGTGGCGTTTCCTGTGCAGAGCAAGGTGGTCGGAGCGCGAGAAGCTGCGGTCACAGTCTGGACACTGGAAAGGTTTGATTCCAGTGTGCTTTCGGAAATGTCTTGTGAGTTCATCAGACCGAGCAAATTTCCATGTGCATCCTTCCCACGTACATTTGTAGGGTTTTTCTCCTGCAGAGAGGTGGGGGAAAGGAACTTATTTTTTCTCTAATAGCAGAAGGATATTAACAATTAAAGACAGCAAATATTTCTGAGCTAAAGCTCTTGACAATGGGAAGGGAGTTTGGGGGAAGGATGCATATGTGTATATGTAAGGCTCAGTGCCTTTGCTGTCCATCTGAAACTACTACAACACTGTTAACAGGCTATGAGCTTAGTCACTCGGTTGTGTCTGACTCTTTGTGACCCCATGGACCATAGCCCACTAAGCTCCTCTGTTCTTGGGATTCTCCAGGTGTAAGAATACTGGAGTGGGTAATCATTCCCTTCTCCTAGGGATCTTCTCAACCCAAGGATTGAACTCGGGTCTTCTGCATTGCAGACAGATTCTTCACCATCTGAGTCACCAGGGATGCCCGTTAACAGGGTATACTCTAATATAAAATAAAAAGTTAAGAAAAATAGCTCTTGACAAACATTATTTCCAAGATATGATCATACATTTGTTCCTCAACAATAGTGCCGTATCAACCACTAGGGGAGAGACTAGAAAAAGAAACTGTCTTAATATGTCATTGGCTTTCTGCTCCCCAAAAGGGGGGAAGGGTGGATTTTAAGAGTTCTTAAAGCATATTTATGGCACTGAAATCCACTCTAAAGGGCTACCAAATAATTTTGGGTTTGCCCTCAATATTAGTGATGAACCTGTTCTTAATACACAGTGATCTGTATTTGCTAACCTTCAAGTTGTAAACCTACTTAGGAACTTAGCTACATGAGGCATTATCCATTCAAGAGAAGCCCAAATTGAAAGTCTGTGGGATTTTCTTATTCAATAGTTTTCTAAAAATGTAAAGTCCCTTAGTCCCTATGAACTGAAATATTTGTCAGGGATTTCAACATTTTGCTTTCTGATTAGACACCACCACCAATGCCTAAGTATAATGCTTTAATGAAAACAGAGTAATTTCTCCCCACCCTGTCAGGGGATGTCAGGTTTCTGCAACTCTCTCCTGGGCGAGGATAATTCACAGGTGAGAAAAAGAAGACCCTTGTTCGGGAGCACAGGCTTAGCTGGTAAAGAATCTGCCTGCAATGTGGGAGACCTGGGTTTGATCCCTGGGTCAAGAAGATCCCTTGGAGAAGGGAACGGCTACCCACTCCAGTATTCTGGCCTGGAGAATTCCATGGAGTGTATAGTCCATGGGGTCGCAAAGAGTTAAGACAACTGAGCGGCTTTCACTTACTTACTTGTGGGGAAGTCACAAGGACAGTCAGTATGAAGGTCTTTACTAATAAAAAGGCAGCTAATGGCAATTTTACCTGTTTCAACTAGTAATAATGGGTAATGGGCATCACAGATTCATTTCCATTTACTATTTCCTCAGTTTTCCAAGGACTGCCATTCCTTGGCATTTCAATGACATACTCAGAATTTATACTACCTACTTTATTGCACAGAATATACATGTAAGAGGTAATTTTTCCTACATCTAAATTGTTATCCAAATACCCAATGTCTTTTTAATCTTACGCTGGCATGTGATAACATCCACCTCTCAGGCCCCATTCATGCCCCTGGGGAGGCATTCCCGAATCTGTTTGGCACTGCCCATTGGGTGATCCCCTAACTGCAAGGTTGTTGCCCTCAGCTCTCTCCACAGTAACATTGTGAAGAAACCGAAGGACATTTGTGTGCAGGATGGATTCCTCTGCAGGATGTACTAAAAAACTTCACTTCCACTCTGCCAGACACTTCAGTTCCTTTCCTCTTCCGAATCCCAGATTGTTCTCTTTGTAAATATTCCTAACATGAAGACTCACAAGGCTCCAAAACCCCTATGTTCTGTGTTAAGGAAATGTACAGAGATGCAGATGACTGTTATGCTAGAATTTCACATCGAAGACTTTAGGTCATGTCAGATGAGGCCTCCCATAAACATCAATCACCACTACCAACTGCAATTAATCAGGTTTGTTTAAAATAGTTTTGTACGAATTCCTTAACATGTTTTGTTCATGAGCCCAGGGGACAACTTTATGTTTTCTTCACCTATTTAACAATTTTTATAAGATCTGCCTTGCCTGCTCTACATTCAACACCTGGCAAGCTGGAAAATACCCTAGAACAAATATGGCAGGCAATGGCATACAAGCTCCCTTACTTTTAGATGATAATTTCCAATACTTCTTTACTTTTCTTCCCTTCAATGACTTCCATTTCCATTTGAATTCCATTTCTATTAACTGCTGCATTTACTTGCTCTGCATGAAGAACTATTCTTTAATGTACAACATTTATTAAATGACAGCCTACATGAAGGCCACATCTTTGATAACACAGGCCCATGGTTACAGGTACTTTCCCCTCTGCTCCCACTGGAGTTGTCATGCCCTTCTCTCCCTCTTACTAGAGACCACAGAACTGCAAGTGGTTGAGAGAGACCTTGTTATGCAGACAACCCTGACTATGTTCTATTACAAAAACAAACCATCATCAGAGACTTCATTCTTCACAGCTGACGAGAGACAGCTGTAGCTGACTATGGTAACTTTCAAGATGCCTGAAAAAATTTCTCTGTAGTAATCTCTCAAAGACAGAACATTTAACAACACTCCATTCTAGTACTTCTTAAGAAGGCAAATGAAGCGAGTCTCTTACTACCTGTATGTGTTCTTCTGTGTGCTTTCAAGTGAGAGCTTTTAGTGTACACTTTGTTGCATCCGTCATAATCACATCTGTGTATCCTCCGCTTCCTTTGCGTGTCTGGAGATTCCACAGGTAAAGGTCTCTTCCCGGGCTGCACGATGACTGAAGGGTGGTTCCTAGGAAAGCCAAATCCAATGCAAAATGGTGAGGTGCAAGATCCTTGTCTTCAGGCTACCAAAAGCATTAACAACACCGGGCAGAAACAAACAAACAAAACACCCAACAAAATAAACAGAAAGAAATTAGCTGATCAACCCAAGAAGCACTGCTATATTCATTCAACAAACATGGAGTGAGCACCTACCATGAGCCAGGCACTGTGCTTGGCACCGGGACACAAAGATGAATAAAAACAGGGTTCCTGCCCTGGAGGAGCTCACACTCTAGGGGGAGACAGACATGTAGATAAGTAATGACAGTAAGAAGGGTTAGGTGCTATGCTAGAGGGAGGTGCGAAGTGCTGGGAGAGTCTTTCCCTCAACAGAAATCTGCTTTGCAGAATTTTGTGGTTGGAGGCTAAACACTACTATGTTTTCTCACGGGCCGCTCTGGTTTCCATTTACTGTTCTTTCGGGGAAAATATAAGAGGTCAAACTCCTAAGTCTCAGGCAACCACACTGTAGCATGTATCTATATTTTATCCTCTATGTAACTGGCATTTAGTTTGAGTCTCTTAAAGAGGCTTACATTTGATTTTGATCGTAAAAAAAAAAAAAAACAGTTGGCATGCTGTCTTAACAAACTCAGACCTTTACTGTCACTATTATTCCTCCTTGGGAGAGAACTTGAGGCAGGGCTAGTGGTCGGGCGAGGGAGCACCTCACCCAGGACCCAGGTGCAGTCCCAGGGCCCTCTGCAGATGCCTGCCATCCTCCCCACCTTCCTGGCTCCTCTCCCACACCCGCTTTTTCCTGTGCCTTCATACCCTTCCGGGATGGGGGAGAAGTTGAAATAAAATCCTGTTAAACATCATTACTATGAACTTCCTCTTTTTCAGAAAGGAAGCTGGTGAGAGAAATGGCAGATGAGGAAGACGCAGGAAAAACCTGTAGTTTTCTCAAGCTTCTCCTGCTGATTGATGTAACTAATTAACAAGGTCTAATCTGTCCATTCGCTTCCCTAATGACTAATTACTTGATACATTACAAGCTTATGTAGTTGGTCTCTAAGTGGGACAAAAGACTTCTTTTTAAGTGTGCATCTAAATTTCTTAAAATGTTATACAAGAACA
>SJXQ01005303.1:0-26830 GCA_006408695.1 Aepyceros melampus | reverse complement strand
GAGGAAAGACTGGTGGAAAGGAAAATAAATACTTAGCTCCTGAAATAAAACTTTATTTATTTTGGTAAAAATATATTAATAAATACATCTCTTATCAACAACTTTTCAGGCATCCAAAGAAGTGACTAGGAAGAGAATAAAAAGGTTCATTTTATCTCGAGTGACCTTACTTCTCAATTATTAGCAAGGAAAACTGTATCTTTTTCTAATTTTTTTTAAAACTGTCAGTTTTGAGTATCACTTTACCTTCCTACCCTGATGCTTAGGTGGACGATACTGAAGAATGAAGTTCAGCCAGTTTAGATACATGGAAAAGTGAGCATGAAGTAGTAGGGGGTGGGGGTGGGGTAGGGAACTAGGACTTCAGTTATTTAAAAGTATAAGTAACAGAGAAAATAGTTAAGTGAAGAGATTTATGGACAGTTTTTTTTTTAATTAAAGCCCACTATTAAGATCCTTCAATAAAAAAAAAAGTTTATCAGTTTACTTTAAAATTTCAACTTTAATGTCACTGACTGAAATTTTTCATCTTAAGAGAACTTTTGGAAGTAAAGTGCTGAGGGAAAAAATGAACAGTTAAATGTATCTTATGTGCTTCTGGGACACTGTGAGAGAATCCCAGATGAGTTCAGAAGTCTCTCCCAGTTATTAGATTTTAAAGGTTGGGAATCTAATAGTTTCTGGGTAGTAATTATGATCACTGCTTCAGTTACTTTGTGAAAATGTCAGCCTCAAAAAAGGTACCCTAAAAGGCTGTGAGCTTCAGCTCTAAATCCCAGCTCTACCACTGATGGTAGACCCCTGGCAAGGTAGTTACACTCTCCATGCCTCAGTTTCCTCTCTGTAAAATGGGTATATTAATAGGATCTCAGAAGGCTGCTGTGAGTGATGCACACAAAGCACTTAACATTTGGTCCAGATGAAAAATCTGCTCAACGGTAGCTGTTGATATTTCAAGGTTCAGAAATCCACTTGCAAACTTCGTCCTTACAGTTGTCTAGTCTTGAGGAATTTTTGGGGGGATGTCCTACCTAACACCAGACCATGAATCTCTACTCCAGGGTCCAGAGATGCTGGCAGCATTGGAAGGCAGTAATACTCTTGAGAGGGGTCAGCAGTTCATCTTGAAAGGGCCAGACACTGGTATAGGTTGAGGCTCAGGATCTTGGGATTTCATTCATCCTTGCTCTCTTCACAGCTTATTTTTAAGGAGGTTGTGTTGATATCTTTATAAGAAGTTAGAATACCTAGTAAATACCAGAGAGCTGGTCATTGTTTTGATTAAGCTGATCCCTCTTTTTTATTTTTCCAGTTTATTTATGGCTGCACTGGGTCTTTACAGGCTTTCTCCAGTTACAGGAGAATTGGGGTTGCTCTCTAGGTGTGGTACAAGAGCTTCTCATTGAGGTGGCTTTTCTTATTGTGGAGCCTGGGCTCTAGGGTTTGTGGGCTCAGTAGTTATGGTCCACAGGCTTAGCTGCCATGAAGCGTGTGGAATCTTCCTGGACCAGGGATCGAACCTGTGTCCCCTGTATTGGCAGGCAGGTTCTTAACCACTGGACCATCGGGGAAGTCCAAGCTCATCCCTGTGAAGTTTGCTACAATTTCAAGTACACAACTCAGTGGGGAAATCTGATCTTCAAGATTTTGTTCTAAATACACTTTCATACATGTAAATAAATAACAAAAGGAATCTGAGTGACTTTATAAATAATTCTAAAGCTACAAACTTTATGATTAAGCAAAATCGATTTCAAAGCTGTAGTCCTCCCCTGAAAAGAAATGGCTTTCTAAGGCAAATATTGGTGCTGCCTCAGTGAAATGGTACCAAGCATTTGGTTTCCAGTGATTCTTTCCTGGCTAGCTGGTTTCCTATGTGGGCTGCTACTGGGCATACTCCAAGACATTACTTAATCATATCTGTGAGAGAATTACTTGAAGAGTACATGTTCCAGTTGTGGCTACTCTGTTCAATTTTCTGAGAGGCAAAATGCATTCTTAGATCAGCATCAGAAGAAGCACATTACCCATTAATCATTAAAAGCCATTTAACTTGAGATCATCAAAAGAATATTACTTAAAAAAAGAGATGTTTTCAGCAGCATTCGGAGCAAGAATATTTGAAGGCATATTCCAATATTCTTCTTCTGTAATGTGTTACATTGTAATTCATAATAACCTATACTTTGGAATAACCCCTTATAGTCAACGGACCCCTCCCTTTGTGAGTAGCTGGCTTTAGAGCATCATTTTTATCATCTGTTCATGAACAATTACAAATGCTAAGCCATGTTACCGGTTACTTGCAGAGACATATGTCATTCTAAAAAAGAGGCAATTCAGCTGTGTCCATTGTGGTTTGTTGTTGTTGTTTAGTCACTAAATTGTGTCTGACTCTTTGCGACCCCTAAATTGTAGCCCACCAGGCTCCTCCGTCCATGGGATTTTCAGGCAAGAGAAGCGAGTTGCTATTTCCTCCTCCAGGGGATCTTCCTAACCCAGGGATCCAACCCATGTCTCCTACATTGCAGGTGGATTCTTTACCACTGAACCACCAGTGGTGTTGGAGAAGACTCTTGAGAGTCCCTTGGACTGCAAGGAGATCCAACCAGTCCATTCTGAGGGAGATCAACCCTGGGATTTCTTTGGAAGGAATGATGCTAAAACTGAAGCTCCAGTACTTTGGCCACCTCGTGCGAAGAGTTGACTCATTGGAAAAGACCCTGATGCTGGGAGGGATTGGGGGCAGGAGGAGAAAGGGACGACCGAGGATGAGATGGCTGGATGGCATCACCGACTCAATGGACGTGAGTCTGAGTGAACTCCGGGAGTTGGTGATGGACAGGGAGGCCTGGCGTGCTGCGATTCACGGGGTCGCAAAGAGTCAGACACGACTGCGCGACTGAACTGAACCACCAGGGAAGCCCCCCTTTTTGGTTGGTCTGTTTTTCCTTTCACTCAAGTACAGAAGTAGATGCAACTGGCTAGATATGATCTAAAAATGGCAGGAAGAGCACACATCTGGAATTAGGAGATCAGTCCAGGTCTCCTCTCCTATTGTTAATGGTGTGATTACAGAAGACTCACTATGTCTTGGCTCATCAGTTCTCTATTTGCTTGTTTTGGGAGAATGAAATAATTCCTTTGAAAATACTTGGAGAAGTTCCTTTTTAAAAAAAAAATTTGTGGGAAAGGAGTGCTATGCAATCGTGAAGGGTAACAATGAAAAGACCAACAGATAGTCTCCCTACTGGTGCAGCTGGGGCAAGAGATTCATTTTCTTCTTCTCATGTATCAGGGAGTGGATGAACTCCCCCCTCCCCCAAAAAAACCTGATTTGGTTCCAATGATAATTAACCCATGAGCTATTATGAATGCACCTACTTGGGTTGAATGTAGATACAACCAGAATTTATTTGAAGTTCCAGAAAATAGCTGTTCTAAAACCAGAGAATTCATATTCTGTTACAGAATGTTATGTAAGGGACAGAGGAATGCAAAAGATAAGTAGAAACGGGGGCAGAAAAGCTGGAGAAAAAGTGATACGGGGAGGAAAGTGATAGAAGGGAGTCTGAGGAGACAATAACTGTTGTACTTCCTCTGTACTAGGCAGCTGGTCCTTAAACCCAATGTTGAAAGGACTATAAGAAAAAATAATTATAACCACTAATGTAAATAAAGAGAGAACAGCGGCAAAAGATTAAGTGGCTAGACCAAGGTCATACATATGGTGGAGAGTAGAGCTGGGATCAAAGATGTTGGGCCCAAAACGATGTCTGTACCTACTGCAAGCTCAACCCCAAGTGTAAACCCTGGGAGAAGTCAAGAATAGTGCAAACCACAATAATGATGTTATTTAGCTTGTGTGTGACACCCTCACATGATAGCAAGTTAAACCACTGTTCAGGTGCCTGGATACTGATGGATACAGTGTAAACTTTCTACTGGATGGCATTTCTAAAGCAGACCGAACATTCTAGGGCACACACAATGAAAAAGACTGGAGAAGAGTCCTTTCAAAGCCAAGCTTCTCTGAGCAACATCGTCAACTTTCTGTTGCCCTAGGACTTGTTTTGGAGAATCTTTCCTGGGCTTTGTGGTCGGCCTGAAAATTGTGATCAAAGCCATACCCCGTCACAGAAACACTGTTTTATGAGAACTGACAACAGGAAGGACGATGAGTGATCCCATAGAGTTTTCAGGATCCAAACTTAAGGGGGATATTTAGAACACCAAATTCAATCCACATTGGGATAAAGATGATGGGAGGACTATATACATATAGTCTGGAAGGATAGAAAAAAACAGGATAAAAATGATTTAAGGGGTAAAGTGGCAAAATGTAGGTGACCGATTTACTAAAAAGTGACACAAGGAGTGTAACAGAGCACATTGATTCTGGAGAGATTCCATCTGGCCCAGGGGCTGCCCCAAACGACCAGGCGGTCCTAGTAATCCACACATCCCTCGTCGGAAGCTCGGGCTTCCATTCCAGTTCTGAGATGCACGCTGCTATGCAACTGCCGGGCAGACCTCAGTATACTTACTCTTGCAACAATGCTTGCGGGGGGGACACTGAGTTCATTAAAGGGGGTGACATTTCTTCGGGATAATAATCTGTCCTCTGTGGTTCGATCCCAGGTTCTATTTTAATTTTTTTCTGCAATATAGGCTTCTCATATGATTCAATTACAGGTACTAAAAAATAAAAATAGAAAAGTTACTCTATGTACACTTTACCAATGTCAGCTTTTAAAAGCTTATCCCACAGCTTCTAGCTACCACACTGATGTGTGAGTATCTACCTTTGGCAAAATGACAGCAGAAATGAACCTGGGGGTGGAATTCTTGCTGTTAGCAAACACTATGTAGGAAGTTGGACTTTTAAGACATAGCCCCCAGGGGATTTCTTCCTTTTGACTTTTGGTTATCTCCTTTTACAACAACTTGCTGCTTCTGACCAATCAGTAAACAAGCTGGCTTTTAAAAGCAATTAGTTATCACATGGTCTAAAGCAGCCATCTCCAATCTTTGTGGCACCAGGGACTGGTTTTGTGGAAGACAGTTTTTCCATGGACTGGGGTGGGGAGTGTGGGGTGTGGGTGAATCAAGCCCATTACATTTATCACGTGCTTTATTTCTATTATTGTGTCAGCTCCACCTCAGATCATCAGGCATTAGATCCTGGAGGCTGGGGAGCCCTGGACTAAAAATATTTCTTAGGAGCCTTTTGCACCTAGAACCATGCTGGCATTCGATAAAGCAAAATGTAAAGTCAAGATTCTTGTTATCCCGAAGTTGACAAGTACATAGTGAAACTAATCGTTTCATGGCATTAAACAGACAGCCTGATTCTTGGGAGCTCTTCAGGATCAACACTTAGAAAAAGGAAATGCCTTAGGCAGCCTCTCAGTCGAATATTTCCTTTTCAGAGTACAGCAGCTCTTGGCCCCTTGCTTCCTCTGCTCCCTTAATCAGACTCCCTGGTAGCGAAGACCTACACGTCCGGATTAATGCGGGGCGGAGAGGGCAGGGGCGGCAGCAGTGTGGATGAGTTGCAGAACAGAAAGGTACCTTGCATGCTACTACTGGAATTTTCCATCTCCTCCGACAAGGAGACCATGAGCGGCTGCTGGAGGTGGCTGGTGTACATGAAGGGGACAGGCTGCACCACGACGGGCTGGATGACGGGCAGAATGCCCGGGCTCCGGATCCCGTGGCGGGACAGGGCCGCGGCCATCACCGGCGGCATGGAGAGCGGCACGCTGAAGGGCTGCACGCCGGGCGGAGGCGGCGAGTACTTCTTCCCGGGCGGGCTGGACGAGGGCAGGCTCAGCCCGGGCGAGGCTCGCCTGTGCGAGGGCTGGAACTTCAGGGAGGACGGCGAGTTCCCGGCGGAGGGCGGCGAGCTCCGCTTGTTGACTGTGAGGTCCACCGGCTCCATCTGCATCCCGTGAGACAGGCCTTCCGGCGTCTGGAAGAACTTGTCCGACAGCGGCGTGGAGTAGATGACGCCGTACTTGTTGGGCTTCATGGACTCCATGTAATTAGACGGGTATGACTAGTAGGAAAGACAGAAACGTGTCAACCGACAGGTGTGTTTGCCTGAAACACGAAATCAGATGAAAATACACAACAAGGCACATTCAGTCACATGGACTTTCATAAATGGTTTGGATTTAGATATATGCTTGACGCTAAGAAAAAAATACCATGAAAGAGTTGATCTAGTAAACGTAGGCACTAAAGTTAACGTGGTAACTATGTCACACACAAAAAATCTCAAGTTTAATTCTACAGTGATGGCCACATATCCAATGTTAAGATTGATGATGACACCTGGAAAAATTCTAAAAGGCTTATGGGCCTTATCATTAGGAGTTGGGATTCCCAAGAACCAGCTGAGCCAAGGAACCTTATTGCTTTTCTGATGGGGTTTCTTAATTGGCAGGAAATACTCTCCCTGGCTTTAGTGTGCTCCACCTGAGCATAAAGACACAGAACATTTTCCATATGCTTGTGGATAACATGTGCAAACAGAGCCACGTGGTGCCTTGGGATGCTCTCCAGCCACTGACCAATCCATGCTAAGGTGACCACGAATCCTGGCTTTAGTGCTAAATGTCCGACATCTGAGGAAATGCCTTAGTATCATGCAACTCAGGATGGCTAGTCACCCCACATGCTTGTACACAGAAGGCCACCCACACGAAGGTGATTATGTCCTTGGCCCCGACTTGTTCAACGATTTATTTACAATTTGAGACACTGTAGATGACTTAAATCTCCAAATCTGACGATGACACAGAACTATAAGAAAGAGCAAATAAGGACTTAAATAAGAACACATGATGTTGGAAGGGACTTGCATACAAGCTGAGGCTTTGCCTTCTCTCCTTTCCACCTTGCTACTCCCTCATCAAGCGACTGGGGGACAACCTAACAAGATACTGGAGGTGAGATAAATAGTCCCCTCCCAAATCTAAGATCTGTTCATAACTGACTTAATTTGTCTTCAAATACATTCCTTTCTTACAATATCAAGATAATGTAACTCTCATTTACCAGGTTGAAATATAAATCAATTGTAATTGCACACTATGGGTACTGTCCTTGGCCATGGAATTCATTAAAATTACTTCTATTCCTTAAGAAAAAAAATTAAACTCAACATAAACCCTTTACTAGCATGCATTTTAGGGGAACATGTTTTCAGTGGTAACATGTCAAGTCTGCCTGCAGAGGATTACTTATATTTGAATGTTTCATAGTAAGGGTGAAAAATAACATACTGTGCCTCTCTCCCAGCTCTAAAATTCAATGCATTTGTGATTCTGAAGCAACACTAGCTCACAATGCAACTGAGAAGACCCACTAATGGGAACTTATAATTAAACAGCTTAAATGCACTATAATTTCTGAACTTCCCTGGCCCCTTCAGTGGCCAGTAATATGAGTTGTTAATAACTGTGGGACAGCAGTGGTTTTGACTGGGATTAGTACTGAGATCACACCCTTTCTTCTCTGGGCCTCATCGGGTGACTCTCCACCTGGCTATGCATCCAACTCATCAGTGCTGCTTTAAAATCCCGTTCAAAAAAATAACTTTATTATGTTCAAAAGCAGTTCTATAAAAGGCAAGAAAAATGACTAAATAAATATTAGACATGCAAGGATCATGAGGATATGTCAAAACCTGTCAAGGAGGTACTACATACTCATCTTCTAGGACGTTAAGATTAGAACTGGACTCAATAAGATGCTATGAGACGAACTTAACACACACTGCGGTCCCGGAGTCTTTTCTTCCTGCTGTATACGACAGGTGTTTACTTCAGTGGGCTTTGATGTTATCAGGTATTCTTCAGACTTTACTAAGTACACAGATTCACCTGGGAATCTTGTTAAAACGCAGATTCTGAGTTACCGGGCAATGACTCAAGGTGCCATAGATTGGCCTTGGATTAGCAGGGCTCTAAATGATGAGATATAGAATAAAAACACTAATTCTTATTACTAACAATTGGTAAATTATTTAAATGCAATTTAAAGGTGAGGAGGGAGAATTTTCACTAATAATACTGCTTAAAAACAAGGACATGAGGATATAAAATCAGGAAACACAAAACAAATTGTTGTTTTTCAAAACAGTTTTGAATTATGTATCGAAGTTCAAATGAAGACTATTTCTACTTTTCTTTAGAATAAAACACATAGGTGCAACACAAGTTGAGAGGCTCAAAATATACAATAATATTAATATGCAATAGATTTAAATTGAAATATTAAAATAGGCAAAAGCAAGAGGCACAAGGTTTGTGAACAGAAATTACACATTATGTATAATGAGGGCTTAAGGAAGTAATTAACTACAGAAGGAAAAAAGATTTCTCCTAGTTCTAAAGTTTAGCCAGCTTGATATAATTTTCTAAAGGCAAAAGTTCTGGTACAAGAAACAAAAACTCCAGGAAATGGGAGGCAGTGTTCATTGTTTCTACTCACAGAAATGTAGCTTCTCCCTTATTTTCAGCCCTAGTCTTCAAAGACATCCCTATGACCTAGATTTTAATACCAAGTTATTGGCAACTACATAGGAAGCAAGAGGAGGACAAACTTTTCTTGCTGTCATTGCTGGATTTTTCTATCTGTGGGGTGAGTTTAAGGAAAGCAGGAATTTAGAACCTGGGGGATTTGCAAATTTAATAACAGTCTCAGGTTTCTCAAGACATAAAGAAACAGCCACACAGAGCTGAATTTTATAAACACTATGCACAGTTTTGCTGAGAGTCTTCCCTCCCATGAATGCCCCCTGTCCCCTGGACATGCGGTCTTCGGAAGGCTCCAGGGCTAAAAGCAGGGGGGTTGTTTCGTGTGCAGGGGTACACAACTGAGTCCAGTGTTAACTATTTCTGGTCTGACTGCTTCACCTGAGGGTGAAGAAATGTGGGTCTTCAAACTGTCTCACTAGCAAACTTCACAGCAACATTTACCAGAACCTTCTATGAGGCATGTTCACTTTAATCATTTGGGTGGAGCACATAAGCCACTGCAATCAGCTTGCAACAATCTGGTTCTCCACAGCATAAGGACTGACACTGGGCTTGCCTGGGGTGTGTGCCTTGGGTGGATACACAGTGGTAAGAGTTGCTTCCTCTCTGTTCCAGAGCATTCCTGTGTTCTAATAAAGCAATGCAAATAAGTGTGCCTGCACCAGCAAAATCCACATCAGCTGCCAGTAGTGATGAAGCAGAAAGAGGTCCTCTGGCCCTTGCTGGGCATCCATGGCCCTACTGACTCAAGCAAAGGTTTCCTCCACTCCTGACCCTCAATAAGGGCAGCAAGGGGGTTACTTTCCCAAAAGGTTTGTTATTAAGAAGGGTTCTTTCTCTCTGTGGTAACATGCATTCAAGTATTCACACCTCCGTGCCATGGGTTATTTACTTGTCGTGGGTTATTAAGTGTCAGTGGAGTGGGAGATGATGGTCCAGCCCAAGTGCTCAGAGAACACTGGATGAATGGATGATGTGAATAAACACGCTCTCTGAGCAAGTTTTTACTACTGACCAGGCTCAGCATAACGATTTTTTGATTCTCAAAAAAAAAAAAAAAAAAAAATTTTTTTTTTAAGTATGATGAGGAAAAAGGCACAGGGTTTGGATAATTTTCCAATGCTATCACTTCCTATGAAAGTGAGAATTAATAGTTTCTCATTTTATTGGAAATAGTTTTGGTGAAGTTTTCCATTACAAGATGGTTTAAGTGGACTGAGTGTCTGCATGAAACGTGGGTGAGTCTCTGTTTCACTATTTATTAATATGAAAAAAAAAATGCGACTATCCGTGACAGGGCGATGGCAAGTCAAAGGAATCTTCATACCAAGGGTGGAGTTCCAAGTGCAGGAAGGCGCGGTGCATTTATAAACAAACTCTTTGGAAACAGCAAATGTCATGCCCCTCTGTGCAAACAAAAGTAGAAAGCCCTCTTTCTACCAGGCTCAGAAGAGTCATGAAAAGTTTCTGTTAGAACAGGGCAGAGGGACTACTGATTTTAAGTACTTCTTAATCTGTAAGGAGTCTGTTAGATGATAATTTTCATTAAATAAAAAAATACACTTTCTTCAGAAGTAATTTTCCTTTAGGAACAGAAGAATACGAATGAAGGAATACTTTAAAAATTTTTATTTTCTCATTTCCTGAATTAAATTCTAGTTTTCAACCTCTTTGGCAGTTTTGGTAAAAACAACTCCTTTACACGTGCATTTTATATACACCTGCCATTTCATGTTTTACATATAAGTATCTCCAATTTTATAAATAAGAAAAAAAAAAAGACGACGACTCAGGGAGCTTCTGATGGCTTTGCCAGCAATGCATTGACAGTAAGTAGCAGAGATCTACAGCACAGAATTGGGAGGGGGGCATACTCTGCTCCCCTATCTTGCAAATCTTAATAGGATCGACAATCTAAAGTCTAGTCTGCTCAAGGCACAAGGTTTAGTGAGCAGTATGAAGGTTTATACTTCAGTAAGAGAAAAATGACATTTCTTCACTTTTTCTAAATTATAGCAAAACACCAACTAGGCAGATTATTTTTACTCTTCTTATATTTTAGGGAAAAGGGGTGAGAGAGGGGAGTAAATCACAGTGAAATATTTCATATATGGAATTGAAGCAAAAACCAGTCTTACATGCTACTGCTTCATGTTTAGAACACTGACCTGAATAAACAAAGACCTCAACCTTTTAGGTCAAAGGCAGAATGAAAAAGAGAAAAGGAATAAAGGAACAATAAATCAGATTTCATATACTTCACCTATGAAGGTAGGAAACATAAAAATTTGAAGATTTAAGAGTGGAAACAAAGAAACTTCATTGTAAGGACTGGAACTCTCTTTTGGTGAAACAATATAATTAAATTCTATAAGTATCAGCAGAACTTGAAAACTAGAGCATGAAGGAGAAAAAGACTATTAATTGCAAAAATACTTCCACATATTTTAACTCCATCATTAATATGTTACAGCATTACAAGTATAACTATTACAACAAATTCATTTTATTTCCATTTTTTTTCAGCTAAGTGCATTTCCTTGTATGGTGAAGTTCATTTTAGCTTTAAATTAGGCTCTTGTGACACATTCTCATGCTTGATTAAAAGCTCTGGAAGTATACTGAATAGTAAAATGCATCACTGATGGGCCTACATCATTTACCAAATTAATCATAGTCTCCGGTACTAAAACCCTATTCATATTTCAAGGATACAATTAATGAGAACATTTTATACCTTAATATTCCTCCAGTATGATCATGCAATAGTTGGGGGAAAGGGTTGATGACAAAATGAGTAACATTAGAAGCCAATTTAGCTTTTTGATTAATAAAATTCTTATTGCTCTCTTATTATCATATGGTTATACAGTTGTCAGGCAAGAATGTAAATGCTATTTCCTTAAAGCCACTCTGACTTAACTTTTCACTGTACACAGTGGTAAACACTACACAGAAATCTCCATGGCAACCCAGTTCCAAGGGCCTTGGAGTGACCCCCGTGTCTCATATAAACAGTTTTGGCAGGAACCTCCATAGTCAGCGCATAAGGATGATCTAATTTTTGCAAGCGTGTCATTACCAACCTTCAGAGCCACAATTCAGGCCAAGTTTTTCCCCTTGTGAGTACTTTCCAAGCCGGAGGAAGAAAAGAGCAAGACAGAGTTGAGAGCGTGGCCGTGTTATTTCATATTCACTAAACCAGATCCCCTCAAGTCTCAGCCACTCCCGGCTTTGCAGTCGACACCTTTCTGTTGTCAGCCCTGTCCAACCTCCACAGTGCTGGTGTTGTACCGCTATAAACAACTGGACTCATTACTCCTTCCCTGGTGGTCGACAAGCATGAAGACCGGGCTAGCTTAGCACTAAAGTTTTGCAAGAGACGGTGAATGTAATTGCCTCCCAGCCACCACAGACTCTTCTGAGGGAAACAAAATTCCATTCTCAGGGTCAAGTTCTTTCGCTAGCTTCTCCCAAGTCACAGCTCCACAAGGCTGCCTGCTTGGAGTTTAAGCAAATCATTTTATTCTTAATATATTTTTACATGCAAAATGATCAAGGATTTTTTTTCTCCCAATTTTCATCTTTTTAATGAGTTTTGTGAAGGATATCCTAAGCACTAGGTGAGGCAAAATGGAGTCTTTTTTTTTTTTTTTGGCTTCCAATTAAAAAAAAAGAGATTAACATTCACAAACATGTTTAAGAAACTCCTCTATATAGTCTGGGTGGTCATCTTGAGTGAAAAATACCTCTAAGTAAACTCACTCTTGATGAAGATTTCTTGAAGGTACATTTGGAAACCGCTTCTTAATCATGATAAACATTGTGTACAGGTTGTGTTTTTTTTTTTTAATGTTCCATATGTACATTAATTTTTTTAAACTAGTCTGGCCTTTTTTTTTTCTTTTTGCCAAAATCAATAATCTTGAGAGCTCAGACTAAAAATCTGCTAACTAAAGGGTTTCTGTAAAACATTTCTGTTGTGAGCAGATGTACCTGTGGCTCAAGTTCTGTGCTGATGACATCCTGGGGGTGGGTGGGGGACTGGGGCAGAGCGTTTAAGAAAACATGGATCCTGTTTAAAGTTTGCCGATCAAATGCCTGTCAGGTAATGAGTACTTTTAAGGAATAACACAACACACAGTAAAGTTATTACCACTTGGAATAAACAAGAGGTGTTTAGTTTTGGAAAACTTACCACCGAGACAGGGTCCATGGCCTCCTGCTTGACAGGGACTGGGTCAAACATGAGCATTCTTTTAGTTATGCTTTCTAGGGTGCTCTGGTGTTTAGCCTGGAAAACAAAACAAGGTGTCTGTCTAAATCCTGAGGTTACTTTCAATATAAACTATTGAAAAAAAAATATTCCTCACCCTGCTTCTCTGGTCCTTCCTCTCCCCTGCCCCCAGAATGGCTGGAATTTGTTTTCCTTACCTATGAAAATGCCATTTTATATAATTAAGACCAGACTCCATGGTCATAACCAGGGGAGAGCCAACTGGCATTTCTAACTCAAATACATAAACCCTGACGTTTCTGGAACAATAGGTACAGCCCTCCTGAGCAGCCAAGCTTGTTTAATAAGATTACTGTGCAGCTCAATAGAAGTTCACATTATATACAAATGTTAAAAAATCTTTCCTTTCCATCTTATGTCATAAAAGAAAAATCAGGCAGGCAAAAAGACAACACAGAAACAGTTATCACGACTATCTTTGTTTTTATCCCTCCAAACTCTTTTTAAACGGACTGTAATATGCATACTATATAGTATCCATAATTTCACTTAACAATTATTGGGAAAATGTTTCTTTTCTAGTAAGTATGGTTTCACACCATCAAGTTCAGTGTGTCACTGTGTGAACCAATCAAATTTTGTTTTGACCGCGCTGAGCAGCTGGCCGGATCTCAGTTCCCCAACCGAGGATGGACCCCAGGCCCCATGCAGTAGAGTGCAGAGTCCTAACCACTGGAGAACCGGGGAAGTCCCCAGTCGATTTTTAAAAAATCCCTCTTACTGGGCAGATTGCTTCTAAATTTTCACTATTACAGACAGCAATGAGCATTTTAATATTTACATCTTTGTGCATGTCCTTAATTTTTAAGATAAATTTTATGAAGGGGAGTTCCTGAGTGAGAAGCATGTACATTTTCCAAAGCATCTGCTGTATCATCTAGCAAAGATACTCAGTAATTGCCATCAACAAAATAGAACCTGTTTCCCAACATCGCTACTGGCCATGTGCATGATCGTTTAAGAAAAATTAAAACCTCACGCCTCTTACTGTTTTCTAAGTACTTTTTTAATGAAGAATATTAGCTTGTATTCGCCCTCAATTTCTCCTTATTAGGAAATAAGCCAATTTTTAGCCTAATGTAAAGACAACATCCATCCTGACCCTGTTTGATCTTTCTCTTTTTATTTTCTTATTCATGTGTTATCCCTTTTCTTCTGTGTTCTGTACTAGTCTGCTATTAGTACTATATCATTTCAACTGCTTCCTCACAAGACAAAATATTCAGTCTGGTGAACATTTATTAATAACTGCATTTCACAGGTTATGGAATTACTGCCCATATACTACCCAGACCTTCAACAACTTGCTTCAGGATCCTCTTATCCAAATTTCGTTTAAGTGTTCAGCACTTTGGTTAAAAGTGAGGTCTTTATATATCACCTTTGTTTGGGTGGGAAGGTGAATGAGTTCTAGATTGAGTTCCACCTGAAAAAGGTATAGAAATCCCTGTATTTCAGTATTTAAACTCCCCATCCCCACCTCCCTGTCGTTAGTGATGTCCATGCTCTATGGGTTAAACTAAGATATCTTCACACACAATTATAAAACTAATACTGTGTAGTTCTTGTGCTTCACTGCTTTGCTGAAGAAAGACTGTCCTGGGTCTCATGACAACACGTGAATATCATCATTAACTCAACATAAGGCCCTGACTTCAAAATTATATTTTCCTACATCACAGGATGTATTATAATCTGCGAACACAATCTGAAACCAGGCGCTCAAATCAATGGTGCTACCACCCTCTTCTGTGTCCCAGTAAGAACAAACCCCATAGCCAGTGAAAAATGGATGATTTCATAATGAAGGATGAAAACCCCTTTTGTGTCTTGGGATCTATTATTAACCAGTTCCCAGCCTAGCAGCTGTACAGATGGATATGGTGCTAAGAATTGCTGTCCAGGGCCCCAGAGCAGACCATACACAAAAGATGTGAGATCGCTTGCTTATATCAATGAGGTCAGATGATTCAGCAGCCTCGACTCATGGCTGGTCATCCTCCCCCAAGCTTTTAAAATTTAATTTACTCTTACAGATTCATCCACTCCACTAGAGAGTATCTTGCTGCAAATCCTTCTAAATAAAAGCACTCATATTCTCAGGAGTGTAGTGGAAGAGTTCTGATCTTGAAACTCAAGCAGGAGATCTGTACTTGACCCTCTCCATGGGGAAGTGGATGCGGGGAGGCCCTTTTTTACATGCAAAATGCAGAGGGCAACTCTTTTGTCTACTTCCTAAGAGATTTATCTTCAAGGTGTTGGGGAAATTAAATGAGATTAAAAAAAAAAAATCTGTTTATCTGAATATGCACACAATTTTTGAATCTATAAAACTATACACACAGCACTAAATTTGTTGATTCTGATCTCTGGAACAATGTCAAATACTTGCCTCGTTCCCAGAATATTTAGACTTAGTGATCAACACCACCCCCTCCCCAACACACACACCCTTACTTAAAAAACTCAGACTAAATTCAGTTTAAAAAGTAATGGCTGCTTTCATCCTATCTGAGATCTCACACAGGACCCTGTCACTTGATAATTGCACCATCCCAATAGTTTCCTGTCATCTCTACACCTTGCCTTACCTGGAATCCTTTACTACCAGTAGGAGCGGCACAGTGGAATTAAAGATGATGGGGTCTGGAGCTCATTTTGGTTTAAATCCTAACCCCATCATTTAGCTCATAAAGCCTTTTTCAAATGTCTACAGCAGTAAGTACTGAATCGATTTAGAAAGAATGACACGTTAAACTTGCTATACTTTGTGTTATTTTAAGACATTAGTGAAATTACTTTCCTTTGTTAGTGTTTATGTTTTATCTAAATTTAAGGAAATTAGTGCTCTGAAACACCTGTAATCTTGAAAGAAAAATTCATCCATAAAGCATCCCTCCTAACAAAACTGGATTCATTTTTATTAGAAAGTAATTGTTTTAAGGGTTGTTTATTCAGAACTTTACCTCGAAGAGTAACTCAATCACTGATGAAGGGATACTTCTCATACACAAGGATTTCAGCTAATAAACAAGTAATGATATTATAGAATTTAGAATACCTCATTTTAAAACTCCTAATAAAGCATCACTTGACAATAAAAGGTCTGTGCAAAATTCAAATGTCACTGTGAGCAGAACCACACTCACTGTCCACTCACATGTTTAACAGCACTTTGCTCTCAATCTCATAGCTTCTAAAATGACTGATTATACTTTCAGTGATAGTCAAAGGCTATGGAGGACATATTAAAAAAAAGAAATATAAGAAAAAGACACACCCTAACTTTTAACAAGGAATTCTTGGGAGAGGTGGGGGCAGATTTATACATACCTGTGTGCCTATTTTTAAATTTATTAATTCTATAATTAAAACTTTTAACAAAAATAACAGGGAAACTAAGCTAGAAGAAATCAAATTTAGGAAGAGACTCAAACACATTAATGCAAATCAGACTTAATGCAAGTCTAGACTCTGGACCTACTGTTTCTATCTCTGAATGGACCACTTTTGCCACTAGCGTTGACCTTATCTTTGGGTTCTGATCTAGAATAAGAAAAGAGTGACTGCAATGTCACTGAAGGGCCCTCCATATAATTCAGCATTGGAAAAAGTGGGGTCTCTAAACTTAGTGGCCTTTGTTATGCATGGGCAACTCTGAGCTCTGGGGCTATTGAAAGTAAACTTAAAATGCTGTAGAAAATCTATTACTACATAACCCTGACAGCAGTTCCAAGTAAGACCATTAGGTGGCGCGCTAAAACAGTATTTAAAGACTAGGACGCAGGCAGTAAATTGAGTTTGCCAAAGTCAGGGTCTTTAAATCTAGTGGGTTTTAACTGGGCTAAGGAATTCTTATCACAGAGATTAGAAGGCCTCCAAAAGCGGTTCCGTTTTTCTTACAACTAGTTCCCAAACATTAACAGGTTTTCATCTTAGTTGTGTTAAACTAGCTTAGGAGACATACGTTCTAAACTAGTAATCCCAGGATAACAACACTGCATTTACAAACAGGCAAAACAGGTTTTAAAAAAAAAGTCTAAGTTATCAAAGTGCCTAAAAGCAAAAATATAGAAAATAATCGCCAAAATAATTTTCCATCACAGAACAAACGTCTTCTTCCCCAACTGTTATTTTGCTGGGAAGGGCCAATACAGAATTTTCCTTCAAAAGGAAGAAACAGATTTTCCTTCACACTCTGCTTATACTTCTGACTTTTCAGCTGTCTTAAGAAGGCTCAAATTTTTGTCAAGATGCACAACTGCATGTTTATGTCTTAAGAAGCTTTGGTGAATCACTTACATGAAGTTTCACAAGCAATACAGTTCCCTCTCACATGGTCCTTTTCAGCCCTCCATGAGGCCTACTTGACAATTGCTTCATGAGGGTACAAATGAGCTGCAGAGCTTAGAAATACACACAGGCCTTAATGTAAGAGGTTATGCTGCCAGCCTCCTTTGAAAATGGCTTGTCTTGAAGCTATGGCACATTTTATTACAGAAACAACCTTATAAATAACTGCCCCTTCCTTAGAAGAATGGGGGAGGGGTGGGGAAGAAAGGGGACAAGAGAGAGGGAGGTGTGTGGCAGGGGATGGAGGGGGTTCTGGAGAGAGAATGTATCTGAAATAAATTTCTTGGCGATCTATCAGGATTTGCTCTGACATTCTCCCTTCTCCTCTCCTGTCTAATGCACTCAAAGGGACTCTGGATTCTTCTCCCCCAACCCAGCCTGACCCTATGCTTCCAGACTACCTGCCTCCTTCAAAGCTGATCTTTTGTTTCCTGCCAACCCCTGCCAGGTGTAAGGAGAAAAAAAGGATGGCCAAACCAGCACACTGTCTGTTAAGTGCCCCTTTCAACCCATCCAAGCCTCTGGGCTTTAAAGGAGGAAGCATGCTGCCCTCCTTTCACCTCTCACTCCCAAAAGGAACTTCAGGGAAAAAATAAAAAAGACAAATTAAAAAAAAAAGGTGCGTGGCTGAGTGTGCGTTGTGTGTGAGAGATTCTCGGTCAGGAGGACCAGGGTGGGCAGGTAACGACCCTAAAGTTCCTCTCCAAAGAAACTTTTCTTTCTTTACTTTTGTACCCAAACTCTTTCAAGAGCTCCAAGGAGTTGCGTATTTAATGGCAGCTGCTCTGGCCAGAAATCCAAGGGGCCGGGCAACAGATGGAAGTGGACATTTCTACGTCAGAGCCTCCTTTCAGAGCAGCTGAACGCTGGCACCTACCTGGAAAGGAGTCTTGTTTTCATGTCACTCGCTGACTTTTCTCCTACCTCAGTCTTCTACTGTTGGTGTGAAAGGAAAAAAAATTCCATGGAAGACTTCTAAATCTTTGCCCCTCATAAATTAGTTATTTTGCATCAAAATGTTTTGTAAATGGGAAAGAAGTTAATTATTTAGTTTCAGATTAAATATAATGATCCATGAGCAAACAATCCGCCCTCTCTCCTCTCTGGGCTAACAAGCCACCCAATTTTACTTTCCTGCCTCCACCCATCTGCTCCACCCTATGGAGAGTTGCCAAGGCAGTCCAACTTGTCCAAACAGGACATGGCTTCAGATAAGATTCTGCCCACACCCTGTACTTCGGAAAGACCAAGTGAAGCAATTGATTTTGCATGTAAATAAGGACAGGTGCAAAGGTAACAACCAAGTGAAGTCTCTCCACTTTTCCAGACTAGGGCCCAGCAGAGCAGGGCTGGGGGCGGGGAGACACAAACCCATATCCTTTAAGTGAACTCTCAAGTTCAATGCCACTTAGTTAGTGGCCTACCACATCTTTCTTAAAGCAATTTTAGCGAACATAGTCATTTTCCCTATTAAGGTTATGCACGCAGTTTTCCTCCCCATGCTGACAATTTTTGTTTCTTAGTTTTAAGGGCCAGCGACCCCAACTCGGTTGAAAAGCACCCCTAATGCGTAATCCTGCTGTGTACATGGCTTACGCAGCCTGCCTTGGCCGAGTTTTCTCCTGTGATGTGTTACATAATCAAATCCAGAAGGGCTGTGTGAGGCCACTGCCTCTCCACCGGGTGCCCTATCGCTGGAGACCCACCCCACTCCACCCCGAGGGGCCTCCACCCATGGGGCCCCACCCTCGGAGTGCAAGGCTGGGAGGGACCAATTGGCTCCTGCCAGCTGCCAGTTCCTGGAAATTCCGGCCTGAGCAGCGATGGCTGGAACCTTGCAAATAACCAGAAAGAAGTGGCATTGCTTCCCCCAGCTCCTGAGGATGCTTCACTAAAAGCTTCTCGAAACCTCTGGATGCGCACATGTGAGCTGTTGCCGACCGCTCCCTTCAGAAGCTAACAGAAAAGCACTCTGTGCCACTGCTGTGTGAGAGAATTCAACATGCCCCAACCCAAATTCCCCTTGTCCCCAAAAGGCTGCGCCCCACATCTCCCTCATCTCCTGGCCACTCACCTCATCTTTCAAGCTTCCCTCACCAGCTTCTCTATTTCTACTAATGCCGTGGCCAGGCTCTCAAACCTCAAGACTGTGTTACTGGGAGACCTCCAGGGGTCTCCATGGGTCTCCTATGTCTGCCCCTTGGACCCTCCAAGCCATTCTGACCACTCCTCCCCTCGACCTGCCACTTGCCACGTATATATCACAAAGCCCTCTTCTCAGCAAGTCTTTTCCAAACTCCCAAACTTTCCTCCAAGGGACAGCCCTAGGGCTTGGAGGGCAGGTTCAAGCACCACGGCTCAGCACCCCCTTTCCTACCAGCTGCCCCCCTGCTCCACCAGGAGCCCTCCATGCCGACTGTCCTGTTTCACCCTCCACCCAACCCCCTCCCCAAAGCCTTTGTTCATTTTTGGCCCCATGCTGGGCAACCAGAGTGGAATGCCCATCCCCTTCCGGCTTATCTAAATCCTCCTAATTCTTCAAAGACCAGCTCAAGGCCCTCCCCTCAGTGCAGCCAGCTGATTGCTCCTGGGCTCATCTGAGGGCGCCTCCTCTTACCTAGATAGGTGGGCCCTTCTACTTTTCAAATAGGCTGTCCAAGATCCCCACCAGGACGGGCAGCACCTGAGCACAGGCTTACTTCACAGCTCCTTAGAGGGCTTCCCTTCCTGCTCCCCAGCGGAGATCAGGCACACCCGCTAAGTCAAGGTTTTGCCAGGCATAAGGAGTGGATATAAAAGCCCTGAGCTATAGGAGTCTCAGTCACTTCCCTTTCTCTTTAAATGCACTTGAAAATCTCCCTTAAAAAAGTAACAGGTGTGAGGGGGCGAGGGGGCCTAACTTAAAGGAAACCTATTATATGAAACTTCCTCAAAAAACCTATTGCTCCTAACCATAACCCTTTGCTTTTTATTACTCACCCAGAGAGCTCTTCTAAACAAGTCTAGTGTCAAGGTCTCGATTTTAAAACCTAAATTAAGGGCGGGGGTGGGGTGGGGTGGAGGACAGCGAGAGAGAAAAGAATGCGGTAACTCGAAGTGTGTGTGTGTGTGCATGTGTGTGTGTGCATATATGTGTTAACAAACATTAGGTTCGTTTTGTTTCAATGCTACTTCTATGAACCAAGGAAAACCAGGAGCTCAGTCATGTCACAGGTTTCCTACTGATTATCACCATCTTCACTGGGGCACTCTCCAGGTCCCATTCTTTACAAGGACTGGGTCATTTCATGCCTACGATATGGGGAGGTACTACCTTCTCATTTTACTGCTGAAACAGAGAGGTAAAGTAATCTGCCCAAGATCACACAACTGTTAGAGGGGTAGAGCTGGGATGCAAACCCAAAACAGTCTGATTTCAGGGTTGGTGGTGACTTGGCTCTCACTTCCACTGCCTCCTGCAACAGGGCACAACCCACAGCTAACATGGAATAGAGAGTTCGCAGGCAGGTCTGTCCACTGTGGATCTGGAGCCAGGGGCAGTGGATGTATGGCAGTGGCGACCTCAACTCCTGCCCGCTGGCCCCTGCTGCCTCCCCCTCTCTGAGTGCAGGCTTGGATGCAACATCAAAAGACACAGTCTGAAGGCCCCGATTTAGCCAAACTATTCTTCCTGGCCAATGCACCTGCAATTGGTCCATAAAACTGCTCAGAAAAAATTGGCAGCTTCACCCAAGTAAATAAGGAAATCCTCATAATAACTGTACAAAGGTGGAAGGGTCAGGTCCTCATCCCCATTTTAGAAATGAGGAAATGAAGGAACAGAGGTGAAATGACTCGTCCAAATTCGCCGAGCTGGTGGGAGCTGCAGCCAAGAACATAAGTGTGTCTGCTGCAGACCCAGGCCTCTTTCTGTTCTTCTGCTCCACTCTGTGCTGTGGGACCCACTTTGAAGTCAAATCATTTTATACTTGGCATTCCCCCAGGACCGGCGGGGTGTGGGACGTGTGTGCTGCCGCACTGGTCCATGGGAGGCTGTGCCATGGGGAGGTCCTGGCTGGCAATTATGATTTCAAAATGACTTTTCAGGTTAGATCACTTGGGACCTACTCCATCCTTGTGGCATAACTGAGAATAATGACCACACGCAATCTGAGATTAGCTCTAATGAGTAGGTGCTCAATAAATACTTGTGGGATGAATACACGAATGGATGTCAAACTACCTTTCTCACATGCTAGGATGAAATGAAGGGCAAGGGCCTAAGAGTGACTGTACCTCAGGTGTCACACAAGGAAAATCTGCCCAGGGGCCAGTGGTACTAGTCTGAAAATCATCTTCGGAAACACAAAGTAAATGTGAAAACCGTCGCTTGGGAGACAAAATACCCTTGCTTGGAGAACTGGAATAGGAACTTGAACTTACTAATGAAAGCGGTTCTACAGCTCAAAGCTTTATAAGGGACCGGGGCGTATAGTGCAAGAACAGATAAAGGAGGGGATTTCAGTGATCAGACTCCGAGAAAGGAGTTAAGAGAACTGGAGCATATGGGCCAAAGGAGAAAACCCCACACTGGACCACTGGTCACTCTCCTGGGTGGAAGGCGCTGACCTCAGTGTCCGCTGGATCTCTGCTGTCTGGATTTGGCCAAACTCCACTGATCTGGTCTGAGACTAGCTCCAGGCCATCCCTGGAAAGCCCCAGGCCTTCCAGAGATTGGCCACCATCCTGGACATGTCCCAGATTAAGCTGGTCCTCCTGAAAGGGGGCTGCTTCTCAAGGGAGCACCTCCTTCCCAGGAGACGGTAACAGCGAAACCCAGGGTTACATAGAAGCTGAAGGGCCATGTGACTACATTTGGTCTCCGGCTCCCCTTAATAATGAGATGGGGAAATGGTAATGTATTCGACCTGCCAACACAATGGAATAAGTTTCCAATCGCTCTAGGAACCTGCTCTGCTAGAGAAAGGACCTTACTATTCATTAAATACTCTGACCAACAGACATAGTTTTTTCTAATGTGCCATTAAACTATGGTGACAATCCAGAGAAAGCAGAGCCAGTTTTTGCTTTGGGAGAAAACAGTCTTAGTTCTGGTTGAGAAACCGCGTTTGTAGTATTGTATCTCTTTTATTGCTACTAAATTTCAAGGAAGGAGAGTTGAGGGGGAAGCAGGGCTCCCTCCCTTAGACAATGCCCTCCCTTATCAGGGCAGACTGCCGTCTGGTTTCCTGTCTCCAGCGCCGGCATTACTGTTTGAGATGAGAAACCGGGTATAATAAGGGGACAGATCAGGCTTGAAAATGAGAAAGCTAGAAGTCACCACAATCCTTTCCTTCCAACTCACTCCAACATGAATTCTGGCTGGAATACTACCAGATATCAACTGTTTTATGACTCTAGGGATTTTCTTTTTTAAAGTTAGCACCATAGATAACTGAAGCACTTCAGAAAGAAACCCGATTGTCAGAATAATGTAATTTCTGGTATTTAAAGGGCGAGGTTGCTTTTATTTATTTTTCTTAAACACAACCAGGTGTGAAAACGAGTAAGAAATGCCACTTTAAGATAGCTGTTAATTTTATAGCAAAAATGTTGATTTGCACACATGAAGAAGGCAAATATCTAAAGAAGGGGATGGAGGTAGATGATTTACAAGGCTTAGAGACTACCTTCTCTGTGTAGACCTTCCACCCCCGCCCCACTACGTTTTTTGGTGATTATAACAACTATCAGATTGGTACCATTTTCCCTAATTGTTTAGCTTACATTTAAAAGCTTGCAGAATACTTCCTGATAGAATAATATTCGATTCTAATCATCTTTATTAACCACCTCCCTCTCCCCATAAATAGGGAGGAAAGAATGATTTGCGAGTAAGCCAAATAAAGACTCCATCTACCAAATCTAGTTGAATTGTTAACAACTTTGGAGCTAAAATAAAAAATCTTACTTCAATTTGGGTTACTTATGAATTCAGTTTAAAGATCTGTTGTCCTACAAGCAACTTAATATCACAAGTCTGATTCCTCCAAAGAAGAAAGGAAAAATCTTACTGAAATTTTCCAAACTGCCGTCTTTTTTTCATGGAAGGTTATCAATATCCTACTTTGACTCTAGCAGCTTTCTTAATATCATACCGTGTATTTTCCTTTTTATCCATCAAGGAAAAATGTGATAGGTTGAGATGCTAAAACCAAAACATTATTATTATTATGATCACCAATTTGGGAAAAGAATAAGGCTTGATGTGCTGCCTCAGAAACTTTTTCCATTAATTCCATTAGAGAACACTGTAGATAATTCCTCTAGCTTTTAGAGAAAATCCCCACATAAGTTTAAGGGAGAAAATTGCCAAAAATCTTTTCTTTTCCAATCATTTTATGCAAACTTTGTTTCTGGAGAACCAAGAGAAAAATAGTTTGTTAAACATAGGTTTTAAATAGTTAACCCAGAAATCTGCTTACTCACAATTGACAGAATATACCAAAGAAAAAAGGGGGTGGGGTGGGGTGGGGTGGGGCGGAGATTATGAGAAAGTTGCTATTGTAAAACAAAAACAAAGAGCTTCTCCTTCTGTTTTCAAAATATTAGGTTAAACATTTTCAAACTATCATTAAATGAACTTATTCCAGTTCTCTTTTTCTTTGAGCTTTTTATTCTTAAAACAGTTTGGAAATCAGATATAGGATACAGTAAAATCTTCGTCCTTAAAAAGAAATAATCCTGAAGTGCTCTCAATACATCTTATAATTTGTTTCAATACAGTTTCTCCCTAAAAACATAAGCAAGACTTCTTTTAAGTCAGTACAAGCAGTCCAAGACTGCTTGAGTTATCTGTTCAGTGAAGCCTCCTATGCCTAGTGTCCAGTGGTAAATGCAATATGAGCCACATCCTTCAGATCCTGCTAGATCTTCTGAACTGTAAGGTGTAACCCCATCCAAAATTGACAGCTCCAGGGTAGAATGCATATCGCCAAACCAATACTCAAAACAAGAAGGAAAAACAAACAAAACAACCTTCTTTAGATTTCCAGCCAATACACACACACACAGTTCTTGAAATCGAACTGATAAACTAAAAAAAAAAAAGTAAAATTACTTATTCACCCATATAAACACATTGGAGCAAAGGGTGTACGTAAAAAGGTTAACTGACTTTTGTCATTATGACATAACACAGGCTTCTTAGGCAATCCTAAGTGTGTGGAGACATGATAACTCCCTGGGTGGGGACAGGGAGTTTAAGGGCAGGGACCATGGCCTGGTCTGGGCTACTGATCTACCAGAAAACAGCCTGAAACAGGAAAGAGCACACATATGCCACTTGGAATGTATGACGCAAACCCCAGCCTTGAAACAAAGAACAGGAAACAGCTCTGCTGGCTGTGCTGGAGAGAAAGCACAGAGAAACATTTAGCCGGCCCTCCCTGACCCTATATTCATGAGCAGCTGGAGTTTTTTAAGACAACAACAGGGGGGTGGAGGTGTTTGTTCTATGGGTGTGAATAATAACACCAGCTTTATACAGGAGACCTGCCCTATTTACAAATAGGAGCTTCCACATACAGTAAACATCATAAGTGAACAGTGATTTTATCATATTCAAGCAGCAGCAACCTTCCTAATTAACACCAGCCTCCCTGCCAATTTCTTTTGTCTCTTTCTCCCCCATCCCAATGGCTGGTCTCTGGCTACAGTCAAATTCTGGGTTGGGGTAATGCATACTGCACAGCCTCAGAGCATCAGGAGGGAACGGAGAGAGCACTGCAGCTGAGAATTCAGATGACACTGGATCATCCCACATAACCGAATGGGACCAATTTTAAGTGTTCCTGAGCTACAGATATCCCAAGACAAAGAGTGTGGAGATGTCTAAAGTCATCCCAAATTTTCAGTCTTTTTCAACTGCAGAGTTACAAAGATATTTGCACACCGCTGCACATCTGTTCCACATGTACACACATCTACAGAAATCCACCTTGAGAACGCAATTCTGTTCCTGATATTTCATTTAATCCAACTGGAAAATTGTTATACAATCTGTAGAATAGAGTATCGATTTTTATAAGAGGTTCTAAAATGTCTATTTTCCTTTAGGCATTTGTAAGGTAGCAAAATTCATTCACTAGTCCTTCCCCCATTATTTCTCTTTATTTTGTTAGCCAGTACTGTTTAACTAGGTTCCCATTAGCAGAGATTTAAGAAGCTGTGTGTAGATATAACTACAGGTAAAAAAGAAAAAAAGGAAAAAAGCATCACTGTGTCCATAGCAACCAGAAGGTTGGGTTTTAATTTAGAAACTTTGCAGTGAAAAAAAACAATGGCTTTCTCCAAAGCTATGTTGCCATGTTTTACATCTGACAAGATTCTGTGGTCTAAGCAGTTAGTTTTGTTATTCTCACCTTAGGATTTTCATACTTGCATTTTCCTTCAGGCAGGCAGAATGCTCCTTACAGTCTATTTTCATTGACCTCACCCATGGTACATTAGACTGCTTTTTTCTAACAGTTCTGCAGCAAACCCCACTGACTGTAGAAACTGAGATATCAGCTTCTTTAGGGAACTGAATGAAATTAATCAAACATCCCATTTAAGGCTTCTGTGAACAGATAAAGTCAACTTCCATACCCCATGTTTCAAGCCACGGAAGAAACACATCCACTCTTTAAAAAATACTACTAACTCACAAAAATTTCAAGATGTGTCATAAAATTGTTTTTCCCCTAAAAAGCAAGTCTTCTCTTGGGTTATGCAGATTATCATCTGGATGAATTTCTCTTTTGAAAATGGTCCTCAAACTCATACATATAAAGCGCTCAGAAAAGGACAGCACAAAACTGTTCTGTGAAATAACCTATAATGAATAACTGCCTTATACCCTACTTGACTGTTTAATAATTAGACACTAAATCTAAATTAAGTCAGAATACCACTTCACACTTTTCTCTATATACACCAGACTCTTCTGAGAATATAATCAATATGTTTAAAATGTCTTGGATGACCTATTGAAAAATACATTCTGAGTTAGCAAAAAACAAATTCAGTGTACAATGTTTATTTTAGTGAAATACAAGAAGGTGAGCAATTACCAATTTCCCTTTAACCTGGCTTAGGGGAAAAAAGTCCCATTCACACGGTCTTCATCTAGTTTTATATACTGCTGTAAAATTTAAAGTAGAATACTGTTCTCGCTTTTATCTGCCAAAGAAGTAGCTACGACAATTCCAGGTATTGTCTGCTATCTCCAAAGGTAGGTCCCAAGCGTCCAGGTCCAGAGATCCCTCCCTCGGCCCCCACCCGGTTCGGGGCCCTAACACTGCAGGCAGTCGCCTAAAGCGTTCTCCGCCTCCAGCCACGCTGCAATCCTTCCTCCAGACACTGCGGCAGGTTCTCTCCGTGCACCCGAGGACGACTCTCCAAACCCGGCCAGCTCTTTCCCCTGCCCTCAGGGATCCAGACGCCCTGGCCAGCTCCTGGACTCCAGGACCGAGAATGGGATGCTCCCTCCACTCCCGATCGCCGCAAGTTTCTTCCCAGAGGGCCCGCTAGGCTGCTCCAAGTTTGCTCCGGCGACGGGTGAGCGGCAGCGCGCCCGGTCCGAGAAGGGGGGCGGCAGGGGGCGCAGGCG
>SJXQ01005302.1:0-44721 GCA_006408695.1 Aepyceros melampus | reverse complement strand
TCTTTCATCCATTAAAATGTCTAAAGTAGGAAAATTAAGTCTATAATCTAAATATGCTTGATAAAGAAATCATGCAAATTCATAGTGTGCTTTTTATTTATGTAATTCTGGGATAAATTATTTCAGATGCTAGACTGGCATAGATAGATTTTTTTTTTTTTTTTGGTTTTATTTTGTGATTTAACTGAAAGAAAACATTGTTAGGGAATAGGAGAGAGAAAAACAAGAAACACTAAGAACATATTAAGGAGGTAATTTAAACTATAATTTATTGCTGAAATACCTATAAAGAATGAATTATCAAAAATTATATCCTACAATTCCACACTCTTGTAACTTTTTCCCCAAGTGGTTAATTTTTAATTTGAATATGAAAGTTATTTTTGACTACATATTTTATATTTAAATTAAAAATGGGACATCTAATTTGCACACAAAGTGTGAACAATTAATTGTATGAACAGAGAGTCTAAGCAGGGTTTGAAATTTTAATTTAAATCTCAATAAAACTATACTTCCAAATTGTTAGAAACTATGCTTCCAATATCTGCTGATATTTTTTTATTCCATTGCTTTGCACATTAAATAAAACAAAGGATAAAATTAAAGACAAATCCATTTTCACCTAGAGCATCCAAATACTAATAGAAGTTTGTTCACATTGAAGAGTAAAATGTCTTTAAAAAATATGTGAACTATATATTTCAAAGTAAATTTTGAATGTAAAGTCTAAAATACATTTGGCTACTTTTATTTGCCTTTCATTGTTTTGGGAAACAGTGTAGGTATACTCTATTTAACAACTCAGTGGACTGAAAATTTGAGAATTCTAAAAATTATATCCAAATAAATATAACATTCTTTTGGCTCCTATGATAAACTGAGTTATAGTGTTAACCACAAAGTAAAGCATTGTTTTTTTTGCTATCGCTTAGAACATCTTTTAGGACTTCCATGATCAAAACACAACTAATATCATAAATTCATAGCCAATCAAGGAGTCAATTTATGTCAGATAGACCTGGCAATAACCCCAGAAATGCAGATGACACCACCTTTATGGCAGAAAGTGAAGAGGAACTAAAAAGCCTCTTGATGAAAGTGAAAGAGGAGAGTGAAAAAGTTGGTTTAAAGCTCAACATTCAGTGAATGAAGATCATGGCATCTGGCCCCATCACTTTATCGGAAATAGATAGGGAAACAGCGGAAACAGTGTCACACTTTATATATTTTTTGGCTCCAAAATCACTGCAGATGGTGACTGCAGCCATGAAAGTCACGCTTACTCCTTGGAAGGAAAGTTATGACCAACCAAGACAGCATATTCAAAAGCAGAGACATTTCTTTGCCAACAAAGGCCCATCTAGTCAAGGCTATGTTTTTTTCCTGTGGTCACATGGATATGAGAGTTGGACTGTGAAGAAGGCTGAGCACTGAGGAATGATGCTTTTGAACTATGGTGTTGGAGAAGACTCTTGAGAGTCCCTTGGACTGCAAGGAGATCCAGCCAGTCAATCCTAAAGGAGATCAGTCCTGGGTGTTCGTTGGAAGGACTGATGCTGAAGCTGAAACTCCAGTATTTTGGCCACCGCATGCGAAGAGTTGACTCATTGGGAAAGACCTTGATGCTGGGAGGGGTTAGGGGCAGGAGGAGAAAGGGATGACAGAGGATGAGATGGCTGGATGGCATCACCGACTCGATGGACATGAGTTTAGGTAAACTCCGAGAGTTGGTGATGGACAGGGAGGCCTGGTGTGCTGCAATTCATGGGATCACACAGTTAGAGAAGACTGAGTGACTGAACTGAACTGAACTGAACTGAGACCTGGCTGAATATTAAAGAGACAGATCAATTCTTCAAGATATTTTCAAAGCATTCTAGAATATAAAGACTATCTTAAGAGAGGTAAGGGAAAAGACAACTTGGCCTCTCACCAAGGAAGAATATTTCTTAAAGATTAATAGATATTCTAATTCGTTATATTTCACATTGAAGTTCATGAGAAATATAAGTAGTGTTCCAAATGGAAGAAAGTGATAGGAGAAACTGAAATCTGTCTCTATTGATGTGATCTGTCTAAGATAATGATAGTGAAATACATAGATGAGAGCAGGAATATAAAGTAGAATGGTCCTTAATGAATTTTTCTATAATTTCATGCTTTTTACTCTAATCTTAGACTTTAATTAAAAAAATAAATCCAACAATATTTAGTTAATTAACCGAAAAAAATTTACTGATGTAAACAGCTAAATGCTAAGATTGGGTTCGTTTTCGTTTCTTTTAAAGGTTATTTAAAAATCATACCTGGGATTTCAAGAAAGTAGGGGAAATTCTCAGTTGCCAAATAGGAAGTATTTATAAGAATTCAAAGTGGGTACTGAAGCCAGATTTTACCACTGGACAACAACCAGTCATAGTGTCACAATAGGAAAATCTTTCATGATTGTTCTGAAAATAGAAATGAGGTATAAGTCCAACTTATAAAAAGCAGTGGGTATGTGCAAGGAAATTCTCAGTGAAAGTCTACCAGAAAAAAAAAAATCAAAAAACAAAAGTGAAATGTTCAAAAAGTGATAGAGAAGGGACAGTGCCACTAGTTTATGGGTGAATGAGATGATTTTCTCTGAGAATCCTTAAACAGGGGTTGAGACTCATGAATTTAGGATTAAAATTCACACTGTAAGCACATGCAAAAAACCCCAAATGACACAGTCATCTAAAGCGATGCAGATGGTCCACAACCGTATTCAATTTTTCCTCTAGAACAGTAACTCCTCAAACAGATTTGTTAGAATTCTCTACATGAAGTCCAAATAAACATGTTTGTAAATAAGCAAAAAAAAAAAACAAAAAACTCATATCATGAAATAGGTTGACATCCATCATCAATTCAGCAAACATTATTTGAGAACTAACTATATTTTAAATACTACTCAAAATTCTAAGCATCCTCTAGTAAAGAACAAAGGAAAAAATAACCTTTGCACTCATAAGACTTGTGTTTTGATTAACGAGAGACAGGAAATTCAATATATAGCTGCAAAATATAGTATGGTTAAAAATAAAAACTTCTATGGGAATCTATGAGTAAGATAAATGGAGAGTATAGAGATGAGGGAGTATCATAATGAATAAGACAGAGTAGAAACCAACCAACCAAAATGGCCAACAGTTCTCCAGTTAGCCTTCTGTTACCAGTGATATTAAATGGAAAAATTAACCATCAAAAGTGGCAAAAGTTTTAGGGCCCACAACAGATTTCTCAAACTGTGAATTTGGCAAAGGAACTGAGAACCCTCAGAAAATTTGACTTTTGAAGGCCAGTGGGATTTGATTACACAACTTCCAAAGGACTGAGGAAACAGACCCTTAGAGGACACAACAAAACCTTGGGCACACCAGGACCCAGGAGAAATGAGTAGTGACCCCACAAGAGACTGAACCAGACTTGCCTGTGAATGCCCAGGAGTTTCCAGCAAGGCGTGGGTTGACAGTGGCCTGCCATGGGGTCAGGGGCACTGACTACAACAGTCCTGGGAGCCACAGCATGCTGTCATAAGTCCTTTTGAAGGAGGTCATTACCTCCATTACCACCATTACCCTACCATAGATAAGCCTCAGGCAAAACTACAGGGAGGGAACACAGCCCCACTCATCAACAGAAAATTGGATTAAAAATTTACTGAGCATGGCCTGCCCACCAGAGCAAGATCCATTTTCCCAAAAGCCAGTCACTCCCATAAGGAAGCTCCACAGATCTCATCCTCATCCATCAGAGGGCAGACAAAATGAAAACCACAATCACAGGAAACTACCAAACTGATTACATGGATCACAGCCCTGCCTAACTCAATGAAACTAAGAAGCATGTCATACAGAGCCACCCAAGATGGAAGGGTCATGGTGGAGAGTTCTGACAGAATGCGATCCACTAAAGAAGACAATAGCAAACCATTCAGCATGCTTGCCTTGAGAATCCCATGAACAATATGAAAAAGCAAAAAGATATGACACTGAAAGATGAATTCCCTAAGTTGGTAGGTGCCCAATATGCTACCGGAGAAGAGCAGAGAAATAGCTTCAGAAGGAATGAAGAGGCTGAGCAAAAGCAGAAATGACACACAGTTGTGGATGTGTCTGGTGGTAAAAGTATAAAGTCCAACACTATAATAAACAATATTGCATAAGAACCAGAATGTTAGATCCATGAATTAAGGTAAAATAGAAGTCATCAAACAGCAGACAGCAAGAGTGAACATCAACATTTTAGGAATCAGTGAATTAAAATAAACTAGAATGGGTGAATTTAATTCAACATTACTTTGCCAACAAAGGTCTGGATTTTCCAGGAGTCATGTATGGATGTAAGATCCCCTCACTGTCCAAGGGACTCTTAAGAGTCTTCTCCAGCACCACAGCTCAAAAGCATCAATTCTTTGATACCCAGCCCCCTTTATGGTCCAACTCTCACATCCATACATGACTAATGGAAAAAAAAAAAAACATAACTCTGACTATATGAATCTTTGTCAGCAAAGTGATGTCTCTGTTTTTTAATATGTTGTCAAGTTTTATCACAGCTCTTCTTCCAAGGAGCAATGGTCTTAATTTCATGGCTGCAGTCACCATCTGCAGTGATTTTTGAAGCCCAAGAAAAAAGTCTCTCACTGTTTCCATTGTGTCCCCATCAATTTTCCAGGAAGTAATGGTACTGGATGCAATGATATTCATTTCTTGAATGTTGAGTTTTAAGTCAGCTTTTTCACTCTCTTTCACCTTCATCAAGAAGCTCTTTATTTCCTCTTCACTTTCTGCCATTAGGGTTATGTCATCTGCATATCTTAGGTTATTGATATTTCTCCCAGCAATCTTGATTCCAGCTTCTGCTTAATGCAATCAGAGTATTTTACCATCATATCAAATGGACACTGCAGTGGTGGTTTAAGAAATTTTACAAAGGAGATGAAAGCCTTGAAGATGAGGAGCACAGTGGCCAGCCATTAGAAGTTGACAATGATAACTGAGAGCCATTTTTGAAGCTGATCCTTTTACCACTACATGAGAAGTTGCAAAAGAACTCAACATTGACCATTTTATGGTTGTATGGTATTTGAAACAAACTGGAAATGTGAAAAAGCACAATAAGTGGGTGCCTCATATGCTGATTGCAAATCAAATAAATCGTCATTTTGAAGTGTCTTCTCTTATTCTATAGAACAACAGCAAACAATTTCTTGAATGGTGTGTGATGTGCGACAAAAAGTGGATTTTATACAGTTAGCAGAAATGACCAACTAGTGGTTGGACTAAGAAGACACTTCAAGCATTTCCCAAAGCCAAACATACACCACAACAGGTCCTGGTCATTGTGTGGTAGGCTGGTGCACTCTGATCCACCACATCTTTCTGAATCCTGGTGAAACCATTACATCTGAGAAATATGCTCAGCTAATTGATGAGGTGCATGGAAAACTGCAATGCCTTCAGCCAACATTGGTCAACAGAAAGGGCCTAATTCTTCTCACGACAATGTCCAAGTGCATGTGGCACCACCAATGCTTCAAAAGTTGAATGAATTGGGCTGTAACGTTTTGCCTCATCTACCATAATCACCTGACCTCCCACCGACTACAACTTCTTCAAGCATTTGGACAACTCTGTGCAGGGAAAACACTTCAACAACCAGCAGGAGACAGAATATGCTTTCCGAGAGTTGTTGAATCCTAAAATACAGATGTTTATGCTATAGGAATTAAAAAAACAAAACAAAACAAAAACTTATTTCTCATTGGCAAACATGTGTTGATCATAATGGTTCCTACTTTGATTTAAAAAGATATATTTGATCCTAGTTATAATTATTTAAAATTCATGGTCTGAAACCATAATTATGTTTGCACCAACCTAATATGATTTTCTTTAAAGACTTCAGTTTTTTTTCATATGATGATTTTATCTGACCCTTCATTTAAACATTAGTTCTAAATATTATTATGTCTATGTTGTATCTATCTGAATATACTCTTAATATTTTCAGTGTGTAAATATGGTGTGCTATAGATCTTAGTGATACACTTTTTGTTATTATTCATTTTTTAAATTAATTTTTAGCTTTTAGTTTGCTTTGCTTTACAATACTGTATTCGCCTTGCTATACACCCACATGAATCAGCCATGATTGTACATGAACTCCCAATCCTGACCCCACCTCCCCCCTCCCACCCCACACCTTCCCTCCGGATTATCCCCATGCATCAGTCCCAAGCATCCTGCATCCTGCATCGAACTTAGACCAGCGATTCGTTTCACTTATGATATCATACATGTTACACTGCCACTCTCCCAAATCATCCCACCCTCTCCCTCTCCCACAGAGTCCAAAAATAAAACAAAATGAGAATGGTGTTTATACAACTTGCATGCAAAAAATATAGTTTTGGAGAAACTAGAAAGTTATCCCATTTTATGTTAACAAGAGAAGGCCCTTTGCATGTTGACAGAATATTCAGAAGTTTGTATGAAACAGTTAATGTTTTACTAATAAAAATTGAAAGGAATGGGTAGAATATTTAACTTATTATTGGCATTATGAATGTAACACAATTAGTAAATATTAAGATGTTAATAAGTAACTATATCAACAGTTATAACAATAAATATGCAAATAGTTTAAAAACTTATATATGCATACATTTTAAAATTTCAAAACTGCATCTATATGGGTTAAGCCTGCCATAAAATGCACTGAAAAAGCTTATGATGTTTATCAATTACTTAAGAGTTTATGTCTACATCTACATGGATAAAGAGCAAATATCCTTATATTTCAAGTTTTGTTCTCTAAAATGGCAACATTTGTTTATAATAAATTCAGTTTCTAGCCAGATCTAAGAAAGAAAAATAAATGGTTTTAATAGTTAAAAAATATTTATGGAAGTAATTTATAATTAATATATTGAGAAACTATACTAAATTAGCTCATATTTTTCATAAATTTAGCTCATGGTATTGTATTTGCCATATATTTTTCCACATTAATTCATTTAATATTAACATAGAAATATTTGCTTTGTTTAACATGTGTTTCATGGATCGCTATGAGAAATCACAATTGCAGAACTTTTTTTCACATGGTTTCACAGGACCCATACGAATCTAAAAATAAAGCAATTAAAATGAAGTAATTAATACTGTAACAAACTCTAATTCTTTTAACCTGCATGTTTATTTAACATTGTGGCTGACAATATGCAATGATTATAGTTATCATTTTCATCCATGGAGAGATTATTTAATTATGCTATAGTCTACATTTTCACACAGAAGGATTAAGAAAGATGTTATGGCCAAATGTACATCATTTCCCATAAGCTGCACAGATAAGTAAATAAATAAAACAATTATTTCCTAATATACTAGCAACCAAGAATAGCTCAAGAAAAATGAAGTAAACAAAAAATCACCATCATAGGCTAGATATTTAATTTATCATGTTAGCAGTATGAAATGGAAGTCTCTACAAAGACTTAGTGAAATAGTATACAAAACATGGCCAATAATAATCTATAGTAGAACAATTCAATAAGAAAAAAAAAATAAATGGTATTGTTGAACTATCCAAGAAGAGTTATTAGTGATTTTATATGTATAATATATAGTACAAAAGCAGAGTGAGTTATTTCTGATATTTTAAATGAAATTATTTATGTTTAAAATAAACATCGTCAGTTTGTATCCTCAATATAACAGTAGAATTTCATTAAAATTAACTCTATTCTACCCTTCAGGCATTGTGCTTTCCTCAAAATCACTTTGGTAAGAATATTAAACAGAATCTAGTTCAGCAAATTAACAAGCATCCAGTACACTCTGTCCATCACATAATATTCCATAAATGAAAAATTGAAAAAAATCTGGAAAAAATTGCAAAAATGAGGAAATTTTACTATTAAAAATGTGAGTGGAATTGTATTTAACTATACAATATTTATATATATTATATATAATATACAAGCTCAATCATCCAAAAAGTGAAAGATGATCTTGAAGTAATTTCAGTTAATTTTTTATCACAAATTTTCAATTATGAGGATCTAGGAGAATTAAGCTAATTCACATAGTGAATTAATTAACACTAATTCATTTAGTGTTACTAATCAGACTATGACATGAAAGTAAGTACCTAGTTGCAGTACTCAAATGAAGCAGGAAACAAAAGTATATACATTACAGGTTAGGAAAAGGAGTGCTAAGTAAATGTGATGTGGAGAATGTTGAGAAAGGGGAACTTTCATACACTATTGAAAGTGAAAGTCATTCAGTTGTGTCTGACTCCTTGCAGCCCCTCTTGGAATTCTTCAGGTCAGAATACTGGAATGGGTAGCCTTTCCCTTCTCCAGGGGATCTTCCTGACCCAGAAAGCAAACCAGGGTCTCCTGCATTGCAGGTGGATTTTTACCAACTGAGTTATCAGGGAACCCCCAAAATTGGGGAGGATATAAATTGGTGCTACAGACACTACAGAAAACTGTACAAAGTTTGCTTAAAGTAAAAATAGAGCTACCATATGATCCAGAGTCTCATCCTGGTATATATCCAGAAAAGCTCCATGCACCCTAGTTTCACAACATAAGTATTTACAAAAGCAAAGACATCCCCACCAACAGGTGACTGAATTAAGATAATGTGGTGTAGGTGGGAGGGAGGTTCAGGATGGGGAACACATGTACATCCATGACTGATTCATGTGAATGTATGTCAAAAACCACAATATCGTAAAATAATTAGCTGCCAATTAAAAAAAAATAATGTTGTGTATATATACGTTATATATATACAATGGAATATTACTCAGAAACAAAAAATTATACTGCTATTTGAAGCACCATGGATGGACCTCAAGAATATAATAACAAGTAAAGTAAGTAAGACAGTGAAAGACAAGTACTACCTGATAGTACTTATATATGTAACCTAAAAAATAATTCAAGTGAATGTATATATATAAACTCATAGATATTGTAAAACTTGTGATTACCAAAGGGTGAAGAAAAGAGGAATGGACAAATTGATGGTTGGAATTAACATATAAATATTGATACACAACAAGAATACACTTGTATATTAGAGCAAAATATATTCAAGATCTTGTAATAATCTATAATGGAATATAACCTACAAAAATTCTGAATCACTATACTATACACCTGAAACTAAAAATAATCCTACAAAACAATATTTCATTTTAAAAAGAGTAAATCAGAAATAATAAAAAATTGAACCATTTAATGGGAATTAATAATAAATTTTTGATCAATTTTCTATAAACTATGATATATATAACCTTAGGTTATATATAAAATAATTTGTAATTCATTTATTAATTAATTGTCACAGTCTTTTCCCACATTCTTCCCTCATTTCTTACAATGTAGAACTGAAGGGACCATCTTTTTCTATTTTCTTAATTTCTTTATTTTTCATTTTTGTAATTATGAATTCTTCTAAAAGGAGTTTCCAAGTTAAACACCTCATTTTCTTTTTGCCTCCATTTTTATTTTTGACAGAATGCAACAGTATAATGTTTTTAAATTTTCTTTGCTTTCACCGAGGTCTTAATTTGAACACAGAATCCTGTTTTTTTTTTTTTTTTTTTTTCAAACAAACCTTTGCTTTACTTACTGGGGTNTTTTTTTTTTTAATTAATTTTTATTTTTTAGTTTGTTTTGCTTTACAATACTGTATTCGTTTTGTTACACATTGACATGAATTAGCCATGAGTGTACATGAACTCCCATTCCCGACCCCCTCCTCCACCCTCCCGCCCCACACCCTCTCTCTGGATTATCCCCGTGCATCAGTCCCTAGCATCCTGCATCCTGCATCAAACCTGGACTGGCAATTCATTTCGCTTATGATATCACACATGTTACAGAATCCTGGTTTTGATGAATGTTCATTTCAATTACACTTAAAAATCTGAAACTATTTCTTAATAAGATATATTAGCATCAAAATAAGCAGCACATATTTAAGTGGAAGGTATTTTAAAACCTTATCACAAGTTAGACTCAAGTAAGAATGTGAATCAAACCAGTTGATCCAAGCTAAAAATTGAAAAAAAAGAAAAGAAAGAAAGAAAAAAAAAAAAAAAGGTAGGGAAAAATCAATAAAAACATTGTCTAAGAAAAGAAATATTTTAGAATAACAAAAGACAATTATATAAAGGGATATGAACAAAATATTTTAAATGATAACATTTACCATTTAAAATTTAAAAATTGAATGCATGTGATATATTACAGACAAAAGCAACTTAATGAAAACAAAAAACAAAAACATTGCCTACACATAATCAAATATACATTCAAAAAACACACTTTATAAGATTCATTACCAGATGGAGGGAAATGTAGCAACATTTACAAAACAGTTAAAAATTGGTTTAGGTCCTACATATAGGAAAACATATGACAGAGCCAGGTAAATTTTCCAAATGAATGACTTGAAGGCATGCATCTAAAACATAAACTTTATCAAGAAAAAACTTTTGAAAAAAATTTTTTTAAAAAAGATAACATAATTATAAAATATGACAATTTTCTAAACAGTTCTGAATATAACAAAATTTTCTAAACAATTTTTTCAGTTCAGTTCAGTTGCTCAATCATGTCTAACTCTTTGAGACCCTATGGACTGCAGCACACCAAGCCTCTTTGTCCATCACCAACTCCTGGAGTTTACTCAAACTCATGTCCATTGTGTCAGTGATGCCATTCAACCGGCTCATCCTCTGTCATCCCCTTCTCCTCCTGCCTTCAATCTTTCCCAGCATCAGGGTCTTTTCAAATGAGTCAGTTATTTGCATCAGGTCGCCAAAGTATTGGAATTTCAGTAATTTTTTAGAATGTGGTTAACCTGAGGTGATAGAATCTGGGCAGTGGACAAACTGGTAGAAGTTTGTATTATTTCTTCTGTATATGAGTTTGGGAAATTGTTAAGCCAAACTTATTTTCAAATAATTTCTGATTTTCAAATAAGAAAAAAAAAAAAAAACTGGGAAAACCACATAAAGTGGTATAGTAAGAATATAAATAGGATATGATTTTTTAAAACCATATTTTTATTATGCAGCAAAGAGCAAATTGAAACAGTGTGAGATAGCATACTACATAAAAATTTGGAGGGTAATATGCTAAGTCGGGAAAAGAAAGTGAAAGGCTCTGTATGGAAAGGCTCTCATATGGAAACTAAATCCATAAACACATACATAAGAAATAGATATAAGCTAATAGGACAGATTGTTGTTACCAGAGGCACAGGGTAGGGGTTGGGTGAAATGTGCAAACTATTTCAGTTTAACTAAGTTGAATAAAACAAATAAAGCATATAGTTAAATAAATATTTGCAGGAAATGCTGAAATGGAAAGTTCAGGCACTGATGCTAAGAGCATGAAATGATATAGCCATTTCAGAGAGCCGTTTGTCACTATTTAGTGAACCTTAAACTCACAAATCTATTCTTGGTAATATACTGTATAAAACTCTAACACAGTCATGAGAACAGACTTGTGTGGGAACATTCTTTTTTTTTTTTGTCTTTTTTTTATTTTTATTTTTACTTTATTTTACTTTACAATGCTGTATTGATTTTGCCATACATTGACATGAATCGGCCACGGGTGTACATGAGCTCCCAATCCTGAACCCCCCTCCCACCTCCCTCCCCATATCATCTCTCTGGATCATCCCCATGCACCAGCCCCAAGCATCCTGTATCCTGTATCGAACCTAGACTGGCAATTTGCTTCTTACATGATAGTATACATGTTCCAATGCCATTCTCCCAAATCATCCCACCCTCTCCCTCTCCCTCAAGAGTCCAAAAGTCCGTTCTATACATCTGTGTCTCTTCTGCTTTTATAAGAGTATGTATGATAATGAAGACTTGCAAAAACATGTTGGTCAACCTGAAAAAGAGATAAAACATAGTCAATGCACATCATGTAGTATGAGTATTATAGCTTTAAAAATTAAATTGATTAGGTTTTCTCAGAGCAATATTGCATGGTCATAGAAATGCTGAGTGAACTAAATGAAAAGCTGAATAACTCAGCACAATTCATCTACACATCAATCCAGCCTACACACATAAAAAGGGCTTCTCAGGTGCCTTTAGAAGTAAGTAACCCATCTGCCAATGCAGCAGATAACAAGAGACACCAATTTGATACCTGGATCAGAAAGAGCCCCTGGAGGAGGGCATGGCAACCCAGTCCAGTATTCTTGCCATGAAAATCCCATGGACAGGGGAGCCTGGTGGGCTACAGTCCATAGCATTTCACGGAGTCAGACATGACTGAAGCAACGTAGCATGCACACATAAATACACATAAAAGCAAGATATAACAATGCAGCATTTATAGAGCTATCATTAAGTAAAAATGTTTGTAGCAAATTCTATAAAAATATAGTTATATGAATGTAGTTCCTATTGGTGAGAAGGTATATTTAGATTGAAATATATGCATATTGAAAACTATTGATTACAATGCTAAGAACTATTTTTTTTTAGTATTTTTTAATAAAATGACATTATAATTTTTCCTATTGGAAATGGAGTTTCATCTTGATACTTTGGAAAAAATCTTTGAGGGACAAGAGTAGACTACTTCAAAGTGGCAAATCTAAAAAAAAAATCATGTTTGAATATGGCATGTTAATACTGATGCTTTGGTGAAGTGAATGTGAATTTCAAGTCTTAAAGGAACATGAAGAAAATGAATCCCTGCAAATGAATACAAAGCTACAGATATTTGAACATTTTAGCAGCTATGAAAAGTGATCACTGTTGTGAAGCTTGCTGTTTTCTCTTACAACATAATGATAATGTGTAAGTTAAATTGCAACAGGAAGTGTGTGTAATAGTATACTCTCTTAGTTGCTTTTCATGCAGAGGTAAAAGAAAAATATTCAAAAATTATACAGCAAAAATGAAAAAAGTATTTAATCAGCTTAAACCAGTTAAAATTAGCCACAGGTGAATATAAACAATTTAAAAAATCAAATCCCTATTTTCAAGACAATAGGGATTCAGAGATATACTGCCTAGTATATAAATTTCAATACAATTAATGGATGTATTTTTATTCCTTAATATATTTCTTATATGTTAGAAAAAAGATTCAGTTCAATTCAGTCACTCAGTCATGTCTGACTCTTTGCGACCCCATAAATTGCAGCACCCCAGGTACCCTGTCCATCACCTACTCCCGGAGTTCACTCAAACTCACATCCATCGAGTTGGTGATGCCATCCAGCCATCTCATCCTCTGTGGTCCCCTTCTCCTCCTGCCCCCAATCCCTCCCAGCATCAGAGTCTTTTCCAATGAGTCAACTCCTTGCATGAGGTGGCCAAAGTACTGGAGTTTCAGCTTTAGCTTCATTCCTTCCAAAGAACACCCAAGACTGATCTCCTTTAGAATGGACTGGTTGGATCTCCTTGCAGTCCAAGGGACTCTCAAGAGTCTTCTCCAACACTACAGAAAAGAGATTAGAATAGTCAATTTGGTACTTTAAACTTAATAGACTATAAGTGAAATTATGGTGAAGTGGTTTCTCCTCACAAGATGGATTTTGCAGGTCTGTGCTCTCTGGAAAATGTGCTAAGATAATGACTTCCTCTCTGAAATACATTAAAATTTGGCAATCATATTCTATTTTCAAACTACTCCAAATATTATTTCTTGATACAAAATAATTTTGATAGCATCAATTATTATTTTCTAAAGTTGATCTTTCTGTAGAGTTGTTTAGCATTATACTCTCAAATTTTAAGTAGCAGATTGATGATGAAAGTAATTAAGAAAGTTGGCCATTGTCCTTGAGAAAGTCAGAAAAATAGATACAAAGTTATTTGTTGTTGTTGTCCAGTGGCTCAGTCATGTCTGACTCTTTGCGATCCCATGGACTACAGCACGCCAGGCTTCCCTGTCCTTCACTATGTCCTGGAGTTTGCTCAGACTCATGCCCATTGAGTCAATGATGCCATCCACCCATCTCATCTTCTGCCATCTCCTCCTCCTCCTGTCCTCACTCATTCCCAGGATCAGGGTCTTTCCAGCAGTCGGCTCTTTGCATCAGGTGGCCAAGTACTGGAGCTTCAGGTTCAACATCAGTTCTACCAATGAATATTCAGGATTGATTTCCCTTAGTATTGATTAGTTTGACCCCCTAGCTAGCTGTCCAAGGAACTCTGAAAAGTATTTCCAGCAAAAAGGAGATCAAATATAATGATAAAAGCAAAATTCCCAGGGTACAATACAGAATATCCATTATGATTCCTTGTTCTTGTCAGGTCATCAATAGAAAATATATCACCCTGGATAAATGCTTACTTAAGCATTTGTGTATTCCCTCATAGCAGCAGATCCCTGGAATACACTGACACCTGTTTGACACCTGTTATAATAGGTACTCACTGAACTTGATCTTCCACTGTGTTTGAAACACTGTTTTGGAACACAGCCTCCAAAGAATGAAGGGACTGATTGCTCTCTATGCCCCCATAATTAGGTCTGCCATATTTAACTTCAGGAATTATAATTGAGCTTGATAGGTTCTCCCTTTGATTTACTTGTTGAGCATTTTATAGCTGCTTTGTGACATAGCTGCAAATAGCAGGTCTTCCAAATAAACAGAGTTCAAAGTTTCATGAAAAACTGTTCATGGGACTAGGGTTAAGCAAATGAGGGTTTGGGAAAACAGGGAAAAAGTAATAACTATCCTTAGGTATCTCAATCAGAAGGGTTCTATGAGACCAAAACTATCTCACAATACAGCTAAGATGTCATTTGTATTATTTGCCTTTAAATCCATGTTGAAATTTGGTTTGATGATGTAAAAGCAATGAGGGGAATGGTGAGGGGCAAAATGTTGGTTCTCAAAGTAAGGCATTCATAAGATGACCTAGTAGTCATGATCTTCGATATTAGATATAGAAAAAAAATAAAAAGCCAGTTTCCATAAAAAATGTCCTTGATGCAGCAGCAAATATTAGTTTTCTTAAGTTATTGCTTTTTAATGTTTCATGTGATAAAATGAGAAATGCACATGACACACTTCTGCTTCCTACAAGTGACAATAGTTGCATCAAGAAAAAGTACTTTTGAAACAATGACTAACAGTGATTGCTCAGACTGGATATTTGGTAGCTATTTTGAAAATGAAGGAAGTGATTCAACGGAAACAACACATCTGTTGTCAAAAATAAAATGTGAGTTTTCAAGTTCAGATTAGCATTTTGGAAAATTTGCATCTGCCATCTTAAGCTTGACGTGTTCTCAACACAAAGAATTGTGTGATGACATTGGTTGTGATTAATAAATATTATCTTGATGTTATCTAATGAAATACATTGGCATTTGGAAAATCTGTGGAAGCATTAAACAATATTTTTAAATTATAAATTAATGGTATTACACAACCATGAATTACAAAATAAGAAACTCTCAGAGAAACATAGATCAATAACTTTTAAGGAAAGTGCAAAATGTTTTGATATGGTTTTAGATGTCAAATTGAAATTGGTGCAAACTGCAACTAGTCAAGAAAAGTTATAATGTTAAAATGGATATTCATAACCATATTAGTTTTAAATAATCCTTCTTCCTCAATGTCATGAGTGAGCATGTTTTCCATATATTCAAACAAAGACCATATTGAAACATTTTGAATGTAGAAGATTACAAAAATCCAGCTGTTTTCTTTCCTGTCAGTCATTTTATAGTGTTACAAATGTTAGTAGTGCTATACTTCACACTAAATTTTGACTGGAGAAAATATATTTTCCTAAAGTATATTAATAATAAGGTTAATTTTTTAAATAATTATTTTTATTTCTCTGTTTTCATTTGTAATATGACATATATTAACAGACATGCCTCACATGAAAAGGGCATTTTGGGGTCTTCAATAATTTTTAAGAGATTAAAAGTTGCTGAATCTAAACATTTGAAAATTTCTGCCTTTTATTATCACAGGCATCAGAATCCCTTAATAAAATTGTCTGCTGACTTTGCTTTATACCTTTATTCATGTGTATTAAGTTGCTTCAGTCGTGTCCGACTCTGCGACTCCAAAGACTGTAGCTTGCCAGGCTCTCTGTCCATGGGCTTGTCCAGGCAAGAATACTGGAATGGGTTGCCATTTCCTTCTGCTTTATACCTTTAACAGTTCACTTCAGTCGCTCAGTTGTGTCCAACTCTTTGCAACCTCATGAATCACAGCACACCAGGCCTCCCTGTCCATCACCAACTCCCAGAGTTCACTCAGACTCACGTCCATCGAGTCAGTAATGCCTTCCAGCCATCTCATCCTCTGTCGTCCCCTTCTTCTCCTGCCCCCAATCCCTCCCAGCGTCAGAGTCTTTTCCAATGAGTCACCTCTTCGCATGAGGTGGCCAAAGTACTGGAGTTTCAGCTTTAGCATCATTCCTTCCAAAGAAATCCCAGGGCTGATCTCCTTCAGAATGGACTGGTTTGATCTCCTTGCAGTCCAAGGGACTCAGTCTTCTCCAACACCACAGTTCAAAAGCATCAATTTTTTGGCGCTCAGCTCTCTTAACAGTCCAACTCTCACATCCATACATGACCACTGGAAAAACCCTAGCCTTGACAAGACGGACCTTTGTTGGCAAAGTAATGTCTCAGCTTTTGAATATGCTATCTAGGTTGGTCATAACTTTTCTTCCAAGGAGTAAGCATCTTTTAATTTAATGGCTGCAGTCACCATCTGCAGTGATTTTGGAGCCCAAAACATAAAGTCTGACACTGTTTCCACTGTTTCCCCATCTATTTCCCATGAAGTGATGGGATCAGATGCCATGATCTTCGTTTTCTGAATGTTGAGCTTTAAGGCAACTTTTTCACTCTCCTCTTTCACTTTCATCAAGAGGCTTTTTATAGTTAATCCAAATTGTTCTGTATTGGTAAAATTCTGTTTGGAAATAAATATCCAAAGGTAAATTTGAGGAGAAGTGACATTTTTGGTATAAAATTTTCCCAACTTGATTCATTTTTGTAATATTATTCAATAAATTTTGTTTTATTAATGGAGATTTTTATCTTATTTATATTCAAGACTGCAGATATTTTTGGTTACTGAAAATGTAAAATGTTTCTCTATAATGTGGGTGCATCTTATCAGAAGAGAATAAAATGTTACTTTTGAATAGTTATCTTTAATTATGTTATAAAAATCCTTTATTAGCTTTAATATTTAAGCATTTTTATACTTTCATTTAAAAAATATTCTTTTAGTGTGAAGAGGTATTGTGTTGAATGTTCTCATGGTAATTTCAGTTTTATTAAGTATATTCAGTTGATTGTATTATCTTGGTAATGCTCACTCATAAGTGATTACAATAGCACATGTCCTCCAATTCCTGATTATCATGTTCTTTTTTTTTAAATATTTTACAGTTTAGGTTAATAATTATTCAACTATTGTTTAGAAATCTTTCTAGTATTTAATGTTTCATTTTATTAAGAGTTTGCCTGAGAAATATCAGCATTTTTAAAGAAATCGTTTGAAATTCTTTAAATAAAATTGCAACGTTTAGTTATTAAAAGGTAAAAGGATATTTATCTTCAAATTTCTCCTCAGTTAACTCAGACTTTATCTTGATCCTTTGTATTTTGATGTAGTCACCTCTTTTTGAGCCAAAAGCAATTTGAAATTATGTTAGTTACTTCTCCCACTGAGTTATTTATGACTATAATTAAATACAAATCATTTGGTATTATGAAAGTGGAAGTGTTAGTCAATCAGTCATGTACAACTCTTTGTGACCCCATGGACTATACAGTCAACCAGGCTCCTCTGTCCATGGGATTCTCCATGCAAGTATATAAAGGTTGCCATTCCCTTTTCCAGGGGATCTTCCCAACCCAGGGATTGAACCTGGGTCTACTGCATTGCAGGCAGATTCTTTATCATCTGAGCCACTAGACAGTATTATAAGTATGGTATTCAGAAAGTTAAAGCACTTAGTCGTGTCTGACTCTTAGCCACCCCATGAACTATATTCCACTAGGCTCCTCCATCCATGGGATTTTCCAGGCAAGAATACTGCAGTGGGTTGCCATTCTCTTCTCCAGGGGATCTTCCAACCCAGGGATCAAACCCAGGTCTCCTGCATTGCAGCAGATGCTTTACCATCTGAGCCACCAGAGAAGACCAATGGTATTGTAGGTCTTGCTTATATTTTTTTCATTATAAAGTTTACCACTATGATGTCTCTTTAGATTGCTTAGTACTTTTTTTTTCTAAAATTCTACCTTCTGTGGTAAAAGAAAATGTTTCTTCTTTTTCATTTGATAAACTAAATACCATTTTGCCCATGATTTTACATGGATGCTTTATCAATTTAAGTCTATATATTACATGCATACTAGATTTGAGACATCTTTTTAATCCAGTTGAAAAACTAATTTAGATTTTAATTAGAGAGCATTTAATATAATGATGGTTTTACTGTCCTGATTATTTGAAATATAGAGGAAGCAACTGAGCAAGCAAACTGTAACAAATACATTTCAGATACAAGTTTGTGTCTCTGAATGATTTTACCTAGAAGAACCAAGATTTCAAACAATAATAAATTCCAGGGTAGTTTTTTTTTTTTTTTAAGTTAGTGGCAAAGGTGATATAGAAAAAGAAAATATCACTAGACATAAAGAGTTCATGAAACTGAAGATTCAAGGTAATGGTTTGCCTATCTCATGTATGTTAACATCCCCGGGGACAATGAAATAGTGAGTACAAAAACAAAACCTCTGACTTAAGTGCCACAAATTTATAAAGGAGGAATACAGGTGAGGACTCTTGATCAGTTGACTGTGGTGAATCTGGCAGTTTAAACATTAAAGTAATTACTATATTTTGGATACACTTTTATTGGCATCATGTAGTACTTACAAATAGCTATGTCTTTCACTTAAAATGATTTTGCTTTCAGTGAATTGGGCTGTGCTCAGTTGCTCAGACATGTCTGACTCTGTAACCTCATGGACTGTATGCTCCCAGGCTCCTCTTTCTATGAGATTCTCCAGGCAAGAATACTGGAGTGGGTTGCCATGCTCCCCTCCAGGGCATCTTCCTAATCCAGGGATCAAACCCACATCTCCTGAATTGGCAGGTGGATTCTTTACCACTAAGCCATACCGAAGCCCATCAGATGGTTTCAAATTATAGTTCTAGACCATAACTGCACATTTAATAAAAGGCTTTTTTACTTATAAAAATTATCCTTAATTCATACTAAGTTAGCTTGAAAATTGCTGTTATTTTGTAATCCTTAGTATGACAAATACAATATAATTTAAGGAGTTTAGTCCAAGTGAAAATATAAGACCCCTTTTTTATAAAGTAAGTGTGAAGCAGTGATAATAGAGCATTAAACCAAGTGGGACATCCTTTTGATCACAGGCTCTTTACAAAAACACAAGTGGTTGCCTATGAAGTCAGCTAGTTCCAAGACGAATATTTAAGATAATTTACATTGCATTTCATTATTTTGATGCTTCAGTGAATTGTCTGTTTTTTGTTTGCTTGTTTAAAATTACTAATGTGTGTATTCCTAGCCCATGCATCTAACATTAGTCACTTCTACTTAGGGAAAAAGTTTTCATGGCAGAATAATATAAAGAGAAGAAAAGATAACAATCTGGGAATTTTACTGCTAAATACATACTATGTCTTGAGCTATCACTTCCTCTAATTGTCAAATATCTGATTAAAACAACAACAACAACAACACTCCAGTTGTTGAAAGAGCAGAGAAAATTAGAGGAAAGAAGAAATAAAAAGGTTGCCACTGGTGAGAATCTCTGAGCAGAAAAGTTTTCCCCTGACTACATGAAGTTAGCTTCAAGAGTAATGACATATACAGCAGACATATTTGGGGAAATAGAGCGCTAGTGGTAAGAAACCTGCTCGCCAATGCAGAAGACACAGGTTCAATCCCTGGTTCAGGAAGATCCCTGGAGGCATGGCAACCCACTCTAGTATTCTTGCTTGGAGAATCCCATGGATGGAGGAGACTGTTGGGCTACAGTCCATAGAATCGCAAAGAGTCTGACATGACTGAAGCAACTTAGAACATAAAATGAAGAAAAGACCAGTGTCACAGTTTCCCTTTAAGGGGCCACAGTGTTATTTGAGATTTCTAGAGCAAAGCTGACAAGTGTCCCCTTTAAGAAATGAAAGAAGTGGAGTGATCCCCAAATTCTTCCATAAGGCTAAGGAAAACCAAGGGTAAGTGAAGCTTTCTCAGCCTACTAAGTGCCCTGAGAACTAGCTAAATGAATATATTGCCTGAAGAAGGCTACTTTTTGAAAATGGGATGCCTCTGTTGAAATTGTTTTAACCACGTATTCAGACATCAATTCTTAGAATAGGCCCTTCGACAGTTACCAACATGGAGATATGGTGATATCTGAGAAAGACAGGGAGTCTTTAATATTCTAGTAGCAGCTTCTTCAGAACATATTAAGACACGGGAGTGGATACCTCCTCTCCAGTGATGTTACCAACTTGATAAGACTTTAGTGTTTAGAACTAATCCTATGAAATAGTCCACAGGGCCGCAAAGAGTCAGACATGACTGAGCAACTTCACTTCACTTCACTTCTAAGAAGGAAAGGGGAATAATGCTTAAAATGACTATTTCCTGGAGCTTTTATGAATACTTTTTCTTCCTCCTAGAGCAATTAATGCTCAAGTTAAAAAACAACAGCAACAAAAAACACTTTTCTCCATGCATATTTGAGGGTTTCTTTAAAACATGTACTCAATAAACTAGCATTTGCATTTTTTGCCCACAAAATTTGTGCTTTAGAAATAAATTATTATTTGTATCAGTAAGAATAGGAATAGTAATACTTTAACATTAATATATTAAAGGTATTTTCAACATCTTTCATGAAAGAATCATACTTTTATAAAACTTAATTACTAAATCCATTTTAAATTGTTAAGTATAAGTGGCTTATCAAGACAAATTATTAGAGTTATTACATTGATAACATGATTCTATTTTTGAACAATCCAACATGACATATTAGGAAAAACACTTTTTAACCTCAGTGAACAAGTTCTCATATTGCTTTTTTCATGTTTCACCCTGTCTTGATTATCTTATGCCAAGGGCAAATAATAGAACATTTGCAATTTTTATTTGTTTTCTGTTTGCCATCTCTACTTTGACAAACTCAAAGTTTTAATATATGGGACTATCATGTTCTAAAATGGATCTAAACTATTAAAATGTTGTGAAAGAAAAGTGATTCTATGTAATATATGTTCAAATCATCAAGGTACACTGATTTTCTGATTTGTGGCATAAAGTCAAAAGAAGCAGCATATGTCTGTCATGGAATCCTTTCACAACTTTGAATTTAACCATCTTCCGTAAAATAGTTATTCCAATCACTCATATTTAATATAACTATATCATACATTAATATAACTATATTATGCATTAATATAACTATACTATACATTAATATAACTATTTATTAATTACACTTACTAATAGTACCTGTTTTGGTTTTCTACAGTTGCCATAAAGAAATTTACAAACTGTGGGGCTTAAACAACAGAAATTATTCATCACAGGACCACATGGCTTTCAAATTGCAGAAATAAGCCTTGAACACCCCTGTGAAATATGCAGTGATGAGTGCGAAAAGAGGAGAAAGCTAAATTATTCTTATTTTTTATCTCTACCTCCTTTTGCATAGAATTTTATTTTAAAAGCCCAGGTCTCAAGAATGATTAACTGGCATAAACTCTATGTTGACATAAGGAGTAGTCATGACTCTTTCATGTTTTTTAGCCTTAATTTAATCTTTATTTGATTTTACAGATAGGGCCAAACACTGAGCTTTAAAGAAAGGAAATTGCTACTGAGAAGGCCTAGTAAACTTAAACATTTCAGCTTTAATACTTCATTGGCTCCTGAACTGAGAAAATAGTATTACGTGTTCCCCATGCCTAGCAGCTATTCTCCACAAGAGATCCTGAAGGTGAAGTCGCTCAGTCGTGTCTGACTCTTTGTGACCCCGTGGACTGTAACCTACTAGGCTTCTCTGTCCATGGGATTCTCAAATACTGGAGTGGATTGCCATTTCCTTCTCCAGGGGATCTTCCCGACCCAGGGATCGAACCCGGGTCTCCTGCATTGGAGGCAAACACTTTAACCTAAGAGATACTATATGACCTTAATTTTGCTAAACTTGTGAATTCTGCAGAAGATTGCATGATGCTAACTTAGTACAGAAATTAGCACCGACAAGGCTATTTTAAGTAAGGAAATTTCTGAAATTAAGTTATGTTAAAGAGGGTATGACAGACCTAGATAGTGTATTGTAAAGCAGAGACATCACTTTGCCACCTAAGGTCAGAATACTCAGAACTATGGTTTTTCCAGCAGTCATGCATGGATATAAGAGTTTAAATATAAAAGCGGCTGAGCACCAAAGAACTGATGTTTTTAAACTGGTGCTGGAGAAGACTCTTGAGAGTCCCTTGGACTGCAAGGAGATCCAACCAGTCAATCCTAAAGGAAATCGGTCCTAAATATTCATTGGAAGGACTGACGCTGAAGCTGAAGCTCCAATGCTTTGGCCGCTTGATGCAAAGGGTTGACTCATTGGAAAAGACCCTGATGCTGGGAAAGATTGAGGGCAGGAGAAGAAAGGGGCAACAGAAGATGAGATGGTTGGATGGCATCACTGACTCAATGGACATGGGTTTGAATAAACTCTGGGAGATGGTAAAGGATAGGAAAGCCTGGTATGCTGCAGTCCATGGGGGTCACAAATAGTTGGACACAACTTATGGAATGAACAATAAAAGCTATTAACTGTTAACTGAAGGATAAGATGCTCCGACCCAGGTGATGATGGGAAAGTGGAAAGTTGCATGAATAGGAATGTAGTCAGGGAAGCTCTTGATATGTTCAGGAAACCATGTGTAATTGATTAACGCAGGAGAATTAAAGACTTGGGGCTGCTGAAAAAATTAGTGGTTAGGTAATGATCAACTTTGATTATGTGTGACTTAAGCACCAAAGTAGTTACTAACTTATTCAAATTTATAGTTAGGAAGAGAGTCACTTATGAGGTGTTTGAAGAAATAGAAGAAAAAAATACAATTCTGTTATAAAATACAGAAGTGGAAGAGGGATAGAATACATGATGAGATTCAATAGTTATCTAAGACCCAGGAGAGTGAGAATGTACTGTATAGCCAGGATTTAAAAATGTACAATCTATGTCTAGGACATATATTAAGTTAATCTTAAAAATGCATTCCAATATACAATAGATACAGAAAAATTCTGTTTTACTCTATTTACACAAGGTACCCAAATACAGTCAAATCATAGAGTCAGAAAGTACATTGGTAGATGCCAGGGCCTGGAGATGTGGTCAGGAATAAGTACTTAGTGTTTAATGGTGACAAAGTTTCAGTTTTGGAAAATGAAAAATTCAAGAGACCAGCACAGCCAAACATAAATACATAAAATTATAAAAGTAAAAAGACAACTGGAGACTGATGTCGTCGAGTAATGGTCCCTCAGTTCAATTCAGTTCAGTCACTCAGTTGTGTCTGACTCTTTGCGACCCCATAAATTGCAGCACCCCAGGCCTCCTGTCCAACATCCTCTCCCGGAGTTCACTCAAACTCACATCCATCGAGTCAGTGATGCCATCCAGCCATCTCATTCTCTGTCATCCCCTTTTCCTCCTGCCCCCAATCCCTCCCAGCATCAGAGTTTTTTCCAATGAGTCAACTCTTCGAATGAGGTAGCCAAAGTACTGGAGTTTCAGCTTTAGCATCATTCTTTCCAAAGAACACCCAAGACTGATCTTCTTTAGAGTGGACTGGTTGGATCTCCTTACAGTCCAAGGGACTCTCAAGAGTCTTCTCCAACACCACAGTTCAAAAGCATCAATTCTTTGGCACTCAGCTTTCTTCACAGTCCAACTCTCACATCCATACATGACTACTGGAAAAACCCTAGGCCTGAGTAGACAGACCTTTGTTGGCAAAGTAATGTCTCTGCTGTTTAACATGCTATCTAGGTTAGTCATAACTTTTCTTCCAAGGAGTAAGTGTCTTTTAATTTCATGGCTGCAATCACCATCTGCAGTGATTCTGGAGCTCAAAAAAATAAAGTCTGCCACTGTTTCCAGTGTTTCCCCATCTATTTCCCATGAAGTGATGGGACCAGATGCCATGATCTTCATCTTCTGAATGTTGAGTTTTAGCCAGCTTTTTCACTCTCCTCTTTCACTTTCATTAAGAGGCTTTTTCATCCCTCTTCCCTTTCTGCCATAAGGATAGTGTCATCTGCATATCTGAGGTTATTGATATTTCTCCCGGCAATCTTGATTCCAGCTTGTGCTTCTTCCAGCCCAGCGTTTCTCATGATGTACTCTGCATATAAGTTAAATAAGCAGGTCCATGCTGCTGCAAATGCTAAGTCACTTAGGTCGTGTCTGACTCTATGTGACCACATAGATGGCAGCCTACCAGGCTCCCCCATCCTTGAGATTCTCCAGGCAAGCACACTGGAGTAGGTTGCCATTTCCTTCTCCAATGCATGAAAGTGAAAAATTAAAGTGAAGTCGCTTAGTCATGTCAGGCTCTTCGCGACCCTATGGACTGCAGCCTACCAGGTTCCTCCGTCCATGGGATTTTCCAAGCAAAAGTACTGGAGTGGGGTTCCATCACCTTCTCCCTAGTCTATCACTATTCAGTGGCAGAATCTGCATGCCAGATTCTGTGGCCTTAATTAGAGTCTACTGTTTATAGGTATCCAAACACCAGTGAAAGAAGTAAAAAAAAAAAAAAAAAAAAGTTGATGTAAAAGACACCCGCTGTCTAATAGTTGGCAAAGCACATAATCAAATACAATTATTTAAAAATTAAGTAACAATATCATCTAGAATTTATATAGAGTGAAGTAAGCCAGAAAGAAAAACACTAATATAGTATACTAACACTTATATTTGGAATTTAGAAAGATGGTAATGATAACCCTATATGCGAGACAGCAAAAGAGACATAGATATAAAGAACAGACTTTTGGACTCTGTGGGAGAGGGAGAGGGTGGGATGATTTGGGGGAACGGCATTGAAACATGTGCACTATCATGTAAGAAATGAATCACTAGTCTAGGTTTGATACAGGACACAGGAAGCTTGGGGCTGGTGCACTGGGATGACCCAGAGAGATGATATGGGGAGGGTGGTGGGAGGGGGGTTCAGGGTTGGGAACTCATGTAACCTGTGGTGGATTCATGTCAATGTAGGGCAAAACCAATACAGTATTGTAAAGTAAAAATAATAATAATAATAAAATTTAAATAAAAAATAAAAATTAAGTAGCAATATCATCTAGAATCTATTTCAATAATAATTTCTCAGTCATTTTCAACTATCCTCACCCATATTAACTTCACCAAAATATATGTGAATGCCTAATATTTAAAAATAATACTCTTTTTTTTTTTTTTAACTAAAGAGAGAATCCAGAGGCTCTTAGCCTTTTATTGCTTTTTTCCATGGATTGTAGCCTGTCAGGCTTCTCTGTTATGTGAATTTTCCAGATGAAAATATTGCAATGGATTGGCATTTCCTCCCCCACCTTTTCTGGTACCTTTTTTTTGAATCATATAATATTAAAATAACTGAGAGAAATGACCTCTTATGGAACATTCTTTCCCCATGATTAATTTAGTTAGATAATGAAGTTAAAAATACATTTTATTCAAAGAAATTATTTGGGATTTGAAGTCTAAATAAGCCTTTATCTACTACCAAAAGTAGAATCTAATTAGATCTATCAGATTAGAAGCCATCACATAACATTCTAATTTCTGATTGGAGTATAGCACATTTATAATAGAGAACAGTGTTTTCTCATAATACTAACTTCTTTATATCCCCTTTATATTGGCTGATAGCCTAAAATATTAATATCTCCAAGAAAAAACTTTCATTAATTGGTTACCTGATATTCTGGGTAGTATTAAAGCAAAGCAAACATGAAACGTTATAAAAATCAAAATTCACTAGAAACTGCCTTTTTATTTTTAGTTGCCCAGTTATTTATTGGGTTTACTTTTTTTTTTTTTTAAGTACTTATTGATTTGGCTGCACGAGGTCTCAGCTGCTGTATGCAGGATCTTCAGTCTTAGTTGTGACATGCGGGATCTTTCAGTTGTGGCATGTGGGATCCAGTCCCTGGACTAGGGGTCAAACTTAGGTCCCCTGCTTTGGGAACATGGCCTTAATCACTGGACCACAGGGAAGTCTCATACTAACTTCTTTATATTCCTTTATATTGGATGATGGCCTTCCCTGGTGGTTCAGTGGTTCAGTTCAGTCACGCAGTCATGTTCGACTCTTTGTGACCCCATGAATCACAGTACGCCAGGCCTCCCTGTCCATCACCATCTCCTGGAGTTCACTCAGACTCACGTCCATTGAGTCCATGATGCCATCCAGCCATCTCATCCTCGGTAGTCCCTTTCTCCTCCTGCCCCCAATCCCTCCCAGCATCAGGGTCTTTTCCAATGAGTCAACTCTTCGCATGAGGTGGCCAGAGTACTGGAGCTTCAGTTTTAGCATCATTCCTTCCAAAGAAATCCCAGGGTTGATCTCCCTCAGAATGGACAGGTTGGATCTCCTTGCAGTCCAAGGGTCTCTCAAGAGTCTTCTCCAACACCACAGTTCAAAAGCATCAATTCTTCTGTGCTCAGCCTTCTTCACAGTCCAACTCTCACATCCATACATGACCACAGGAAAAACCATAGCCTTGACTAGACGGACCTTAGTCGGCAAAGTAATGTCTCTGCTTTTGAATATACTATCTAGGTTGGTCATAACTTTTCTTCCAAGGAGTAAGCGCCTTTTAATTTCATGGCTGCTGTCACCATCTGCAGTGATTTTGGAGCCCCCCAAAAAACAAATTCTGACACTGTTTCTACTGTTTCCCTATCTATTTCCCACGAAGTGATGGGGCCAGATGCCATGATCTTCGTTTTCTGAATGTTGAGCTTTAAGCCTACTTTTTCACTCTCCTTTCTCACTTTCAACAAGAGGCTTTTTAGCTCCTCCTCACTTTCTGCCATAAGGTTCAGTGGTAAAGAATCTGTAATATAGAAGATACAGGATATGTGGGTTTGATCCTTGGGTCAGGAAGATTCCCTAAAGGAGGGCATGGCAACCCACTCCATTATTCTTGCCTGGAGAACCCCATGGACAGAGGAGCCTGGCGAGCTACAATCCATGCGGTCACAAAGAGTCAGACACAACCCAAGCAACAAGCAGGCATACTGGTTAACAATCTAAAAAAAAAAAAAAAAACTCTCTATAAAAACCTGAGTAGTATTAAAACAAAGTGAATATTAAGTGTCAAAAACATCAAAGTTCAGTAGAATCATTTTCCCTGAGTTTGAATATTAACACCCATGCATTGAATATAATTCATTACAGACTATACAAGAAAACACTGGTCATGCAATATTCATGCTATTGTGTTAATAGTTGACATGATCTTACAGGGCAGAAGATTTTAAGTTGAAAACAATTATAGCCATATAGACAAATATGTTCTTAAGGCATTAAGCAAAAGAAGACTATTATATCGTTCTTCACTCTTTCCAAAACCTAGAGTATGGAAGCCAAGATAGAAAGAATTCCTCCAGGCCTACTATGCTTTAGCATTTTTTTTTCTTTTCATTTTAATAAATTAGTTCATGTAATATCAAAACAAGGGTTTCCCAGGTGGCACTAACGGTAAAGAACCCACTTGCTAATGCAGGAGATGTGAGAGAATCAGGTTCAGTTCCTCAATCAGGAAGATCCCGTGGAGGAGGTCATGGCAACCCACTCCAGTATTCTTGACTGTAGAAACCCATAGACAGAGAAGCCTGGTGAGCTGTGATCCATAGGGTCACAAAGAGAAGGACACGACTAAAGCAACTTAGCATGCATGCACACAAAATCAAAACAATCCTAAAAATATATTGTTTTTATTTTATATGTAAGACTATGAAGCACACAGAGAATAGCAACATGCACAAGACTATATAAAACTGGGCTCTTTCATAGCTGAGGTGTGAACCAAATATTCCGGTTTCAAAGGGTGAGAGTTTAATCATTATGCCCCTTCAGGAAAGAATGGTAAATTATGAGGCTCTGTGAAGAGCAGATGCAACTCATAATACAAAGCAATTCCAATTTTGAAGGAATACTAGCACAATTTCATGTATTTCTTATGTTTGTCATACATTTCCCATAAGTGAGACTATATAATTAGTTTTATTTGATAAGTGAGACAGGCAAAGTAAATTCATGTATGTCCCACAGTTACTGTGTAGAAGTGAAAAATTAATGTTTTCATTGTGAATTCAGTGTTATTGAACCACATTACCTTAAAGCCCATAACAATAGCTGTTCAGGCCCAAAGCACAAGCATGCTGTCAATAAGAGAATGTGAGGTAAAAGATTTTACACTTTGTCTTTCCTCTTTAAATATAACTCCATGAACTTGACATCTCAAAACTTCTGTCTCACATCTTGATTTCATTTACAACAAAATTTAGATTTCAGTGCGTTTTAGGGCTTCAGATTCACAGTTACACTGAGGTAAAACCTCAACTCTGTGATTAATTATACTTACAAAAAAATTGTAAGACAATCTTAGCATTAAAATTATAAGCAGGGTTTTATAGCCATCTTTGATCTTTGCAGCAATTTGCTAATGAAATCGATAAACTTGCAGAACTGAGATTTTTCCAAAATAAAAAATAAAATCTTGTAAACAATTTTAATTGAATTCATTACACTAGCATCAATAATCCATTGTTTCTGTTATGGGTAATTAGCACATGTTACTTGTTTACAGATGTTAGGTTCAATGTTCACAAAAGCCAACGTTTATTATAACTGTCTTTTGTTATTGATTTCAGAAAAAATTTAAGTCAGATATGAAGACAGATAAAACAGTTTTGAGGTGAGAATAAAAGGTAATAATAACTTCATCTATACACATGCACAAAAGATTTGAGCACAGATTTGTGATCGAATCAAACATTATGGCAATTAAAGTTTTTTTTTCTAGTTCATAAATAAACTTATTTTCAATTTTGTGTTTTTATTTCTTTATTTAAAAGTTAGCCAAGAATAATAATAAAAAGTTTGATTTGTATACTTCCCCTTACTTGGCAATTTTTTGAGAAATATGTCTATATTTCCCCATATTTAAAAAGATATTTTACAAATTTATGTGATTTAGGGAGGGTAATCCAGTGCTCTGTGACAGCTCAGAGGGGTGGGCTAGTGGGCATGGGAAATACAAGACAGAGGAATATATGTATGCTAATAGCACTTTCACACTTTTGAATGGCATAAACCAATACAACATTGTAAAGCAATTATTCTCTAATTAAAAATAAATCATAAACATTTAAAGAATCATATAAATCAATTAATTTCATAAATTTTATTTTTGTTTCTTTGTATTCAATCACTTGGAGTTTATATTTTATAAAAAATGTTAAAGTAATATACCCATTCAAATTAAATAAAAATATTAATTTTCAGTAATAAATTTATAACTTTTTCAACCAGGCTCAATTCTCTAAAAAGCAAACATGTTTTTGAAAATCAGTATTTACCACACAGTTTCTAAGTACTTTCATACTTATTTACAAGGCTTGAAAGGCCCACATGCTCCTTTTCACTTAATCGCTTCTGTGAAAAGTTTATTTATATCAGGAAAAATCTGCTTCATCAATCCATTTTTTTTTATTTTTTAATTTTAATTTTTTAATTAATGTTTATTTTGTAGTTTGTTTTGCTTTACAATACTGCATTCGTTTTGCTATACATTGACATGAATCAGCCACGAGTGTACATGAACTCCCAATCCCGACGTCCCCCCTGCCTCCTGCCCCACACCATCTCTCTGGATTATCCCCGTGCATCAGTCCCAAGCTACCTGCATCCTGCATCCAACCTAGACTGGCGATTCGTTTCACTTATGATATCACACATGTTACACTGCCACTCTCCCAAATCATCCCAGTCTCTCCCTCTCCCACAGAGTCCAAAAGGCTGTTCTATACATCTGTGTCTCTTTTGCTGTCTCGTGTACAGGTTTATCATTACCATCTTTCTGAAGGTGAAGGTGAAGTCGCTCAGTCGTGTCTGACTCTTTGCGATCCCACGGACTGTAGGCTACCAGGCTCCTCAGTCCATGTAATTTTCCAGGCAAGAGTACTGGAGTGGGTTGCCATTTCCTTCTCCATTACCATCTTCCTAAATTCCATATATATGTGTAAGTATACTGTATTGGTGTTTTTCTTTCTGGCTTACTTCACTCTGTATAATCGGCTCCAGCTTCATCCACCTCATTAGAACTGATTCATGTGTATTCTTTTTAATGGCTGAGTAATACTCCATTGTGTATATGTACCACAGCTTTCTTATCCATTCATCTGCTGATGGGCATCTAGGTTGCTTCCATGTCCTGGCTATTATAAACAGTGCTGCAATGAACATTGGGGTACACGTGTCTCTTTCAATTCTGGTTTCCTCGGTGTGTATGCCCAGCAGTGAGATTGCTGGGTCATAAGGCAGTTCTATTTCCAGCTTTTTAAGGAATCTCCACACTGTTCTCCATAGTGGCTGTACTAGTTTGCATTCCCACCAACAGTGTAAGAGGGTTCCCTTTTCTCCACACCCTCTCCAGCATTTATTGCTTGTTGACTTTTGGATCGCAGCCATTCTGACTGGTGTGAAATGGTACCTCATTGTGGTTTTGATTTGCATTTCTCTGATAATGAGTGATGTTGAGCATCTTTTCATGTGTTTGTTAGCCATCCGTATGTCTTCTTTTGATAAATGTCTATTTAGTTCTTTGTCCCATTTTTTGATTGGGTCATTTATTTTTCTGGAGTTGAGCTGCATAAGCTGCTTGTATATTTTTGAGATTAGTTGTTTGTCAGTTGCTTCATTTGCTATTATTTTCTCCCATTCAGAAGGCTGTCTTTTCACCTTGCTTATAATTTAAACCAATCAGAAAAGAAAAAATAATTTCTACTAAATTGGGTCTCAATATAGGAGAAGTTAATTGCAAGAAAGTTCAATGCATGTGGAAAATTTAAGAAGGAAACTGAAACTTCAACTTTTTTATTAATTTAAAAATTCATTAATATGAGTTATCAGGACATTAACGTAAATCTGTCCACCAAACAATAAAGTCATCATCACAGAGCTATGTGTAAATCTGGAAGTAAATATCTACCAGTAAAGCAGATTTCCTACAGTTACATTCTCCTTCTTGTCCCTAACTATGAATCGAGAACTTCTTTCATTTCTACATAAGGATTAAAAAAAAAAAAAGAAAGAAAGAAAAATTTCTTAGTTTATGGTTTATAAATCCAGAGATTAGATTTATGCAAATTAAGAACATTCTATAGTTATAACAACTAGCACCAGGAGGAATGATCCTAGTTAAAGATATTTTTATGTAAAATGCCATTAGCTTAATTTATTGAGATACAAATTATCTTTTATTAGAAATAGACATTAGAAGAACCCACTTATTAATTCATGTACATGTTTCCTTAGGCTATTTATGAAAGAAAGGGGCAAAAAGGGTGAATTGAGAGAGTCAGAGTTCAATTCCATTCAGTTCAGTCACTCAGTCCTGTCCCACTCTTTGTGACCCCATGGACTGCAGCATATGAAGCCTCCTGGTCCATCACCAACTCTCGGAGTTTACCCAAACTGGTGTTCATGGAGTGGGTGACGCCATCCAACCATCTCATCCTCTGTCATCCCCCTTCTCCTCCTGCCATCAATCTTTCCCAGTATCAGGGTCTTTTCAAATGAGTCAGCTCTTCCCATCAGGTGGCCAAAGATTTGGAGTTTCAGCTTCAACATTAGTCCCTCCAATGAAGATCCAGGGCTGATCTCCTTTAGGATGGACGGGTTGGATCTCCTTGCAGTCCAAGGGACTATCAAGAGTCTTCAACATCACAGTTCAAAAGCATCAATTCTTTGGTGCTCAGCTTTTTTTACACTCCAACTCTCACATCCATACATGACTACTGGAAAAACTATAGCCTTGACTAGATGGACCTTTATTGGCAAAGTAATGTCTCTGCTTTTTAATATGCTATCTAGATTGGTCATAACTTTCCTTCCAAGGAGAGAGTGTCTTTAATTTCATATGGCAGTCACAATCTAAAGTGATTTTGGAGCCCTCCAGGGTACAGTTAGCCACTGTTTCCACTGTTTTCCCATCTACTTGCATAAAGTGATGGGACTGGATGTTATGATCTTAGTTTTCTGAATATTGAGTATTAAGCCAACTTTTTCACTCTCCTCTTTCCCTTTCATCAAGAAGCTCTTTAGTTCTTCTTCACTTTCTGCCATAATGCTAGTGTAATCTGAATATCTGAGGTTATTGATATTTCTCCCAGCAATCTTGATTCCAGCTTGTGCTTCCTCCAGCCCAATGTTTTTCATGATGTACTCTGCATATAAGTTAAATAAGCAGGGTGACAATACACAGCCTTGACGTACTCCTTTTCCTATTTGGAACCAGTCTGTTGTCCATGTCCGGTTTTAACTATTGCTTCCTGACCTGCATACAGAGTTCTCAAGAGGCAGGTCAGGTGGTATGATATTCCCATCTCTTGAAGAATTATCCACAGTTTATTGTGATCCACACAGTCAAAGGCTTTGGCATAGTCAATAAAGCAGAAAAAAATGTATTTCTGAAACTCTCTTGATTTGTCAATGATCCAGCAGATGTTGGCAATTTGATCTCTGGTTCCTCTGCCTTTCTAAAACCAGCTTGAACATCTGAAAGTTCATAGTTCATGTATTGCTGAAACCTGGGTTGGAAAATTTTGAGCATTACTTTGCTAGTGTGTGAAATGAGTGCAATTATGCTGTAGTTTGAGGATTCTTTGGGATTGCCTTTCTTGGGGATTAGAATGAAAACTGACCTTTTCCAGTCCTGTGGCTACTGGTGAATTTTCCAAATTTGCTGCTATATTGAATGAAACACTTTCACAACATCAGCTTTCAGGATTTGAAATAGCTCAACTGGAATTCCATCACCTCCACTATCTTTGTAGTAATGCTTCCTAAGGCCCACTTGACTTCACATTCTGGGATGTCTGGCTCTAGGTGAGGGATCACAACATTGTGATTATCTGGGTTGGAGATCTTTTTTGTACAGTTTTCCACATATTCTTGCCACTTTTTCTTAATATCTTCTACTTATGTTACATCTCTAAAATTTCTATCCTTTATAGTGCTCATATTTGCATGAAATATTCCCTTAGTATCTCTAATTTTCTTGAAGAGGTCTCTAGTTTTTCCCATTCTATTATTTTCCTCTATTTCTTTGCACTGATCACTGAAGAAGGCTTTCTTATCCCTCCTTATTATTTTTTGGAAGTCTGCATTTAAATGAGTATATCTTTCCTTTTCTCCTTTGCTTTTCACGTCTCTTCTTTTCACAGCTATTGCTAAGGCCTCTTCAGACAGCTATTTTACTTTTTGCATTTGTTTTTTCTTGGGGATTTTCTTGATCTCTGTCTCCTGTACAATGTCCTGACCCTCCATCCATAGTTCATTAGGCACTCTATCAGATCTAGAAAAAAATAATAATAGCAAGTATTTCAATTACAATTTTCGTAGAGGAACTACACACAAATTTTTCTGAAGATATATAAATCACCAACAGGTACTTGAAAATATGCTCAATTTCACTAATCATTAGGGGAATGCAAGTTAAAACCACAATGATGTATCACTTCACAACCTGAAAAATGGCTATCATCAAAAATAGTACCATTGAGGATGAAGAGAAAGGATATTCTTGTACACTGCTTATGGGAATGTGCAATGGGTATGGCCAGGATGGAAAAACGCAAGGAGATCAAAAACTTTAAAATAGAACTACAATATGATCTAGAAATTCCATTCTTGGGTTTATATCCAGAGAATGGGAAAAGTTTTTAATAGATCAATTGATTAAAAATAAAAAGATAAATGGATGACTCTACAATGGGATGTTATTCAGTCATAAGAAAATCCTGCCATTTTTGACAATATGATTAGATTAGGTGGTTACACTAAGTTAAATAAGGCAGAAATAGATGAACAATGCATGGCAACAGTTTTACACAGAATGGGGGGGGGGGACTCATAAAACAGTAGAAAGGTGTTTGCTATAAGTCCTGAGAATCTAAAGTAAACAGTTACCATAGTTGATACTGTACAATTGCAGTTTGCTAAGTGAATTAGAACTCCAGTATTCTCAATGGCAAAATATATAAATATGTGAGGTGATGTACCAATCAAATACATGAGTTAATTCTTTAACAGTTTAAATATATGCAAGGATGAGAATACAATTCAACTTCGAGGAAAAACAGAAGTTAACAAATGGAAATTTTGTGAGAAAACTCAAACATAGAGTGTTTCACCTACTTTGAACTTAATTGGAATAAGTATCCTATTGTTTTCCCATATTCCTCCAAAAATCTTATAAGCAGAAAAGTTTTTCTACACAGATGACCCTTAAACAATACAAGGGTTAGGGGCAGTAGCACCTGGCAGAAAAATCATTTCCTATATAATTAAAATAGGTGATGGTACCATATATTTTTGTCACTGGAGATACTGACATGACCAATTAGGACACTAACTTTTTGGAATGCTTTTCCAAATTGTAACAGTGATTAAGGCAAGAGTTGTCAGTTTCATCAGTCCCTACCCACTCTGCCAAAAGGGACTTGGAATAAGAGAATCTGGATTCTGTATTTCAGGTTTTTAGATGCCTAGGATGGAAGATAAAAACCTTGAGACTAATGGTTTTATTTTCATCTTCAAGAAAAAGAAATTTAAAGTAGAACTGAAGAGATAAAACATCATGAGAGATGAAATAAATGGATGATGAAATACATTTCTGGACACACAGACTGAACAATTTGTTTTCAATGTCCTATGAAATCTTGGGAGATTGTGTTTCAGAATGAAGACTTACTGAAGAAAGGGTGAAAATAAGAGGAGCAATGGGTTTGGCAAAAGAATATCATCACTGGGAAAGAGGTTGATAAAATGATTTGTAAGAGATTCTTCCATAAAGAGTCAAGAGTATTTTTCTTTAATTTTCACATATTTTCAGAGCTCAAGAGTGGAAGGCCAAGTAGATAGAAGGTCCCTATTCACTTAACCCCTTCTAGACAGGGTAACTAGACCCTGTGCTCTGCTGGTTGGGTGGGGATCGAAGCTCCAGCAATCCCTTTCCCACTACGGCTCTATCTTCTTAAAATTCAAAAGCATGAAAGACCTTTTCATGGGGGGGGTCAACTTTCGTGAGCTCGGGGCCCAATTGTGTGCACCGAAAATTTTCTGTTCAGATTGTTGTAAATTCCTAGAGTTTCTGGTGAACGCTGAGATCAGTTACAGCCCTGATGCTCGTCACTATATAGCTATGTTAGAAGCAAGCAGACTCTTGACAGTATACCTCTTAACAATATACATATGTGTCGGGAGCCAGAGAGAGGAATCCCACCCGTGCCAGGGTCACGTGGCAAACGCAGATGGCAGGGCAATTTGAGTCATTGGATTTCTCCCTGGTTTTTCCTGAATATGAACCCCAGAAAAATAAGAATTTGTCTGTTTTCCCATTATTTTCTGACTTTCTCTGGAAAAAGTTAATTTAGGGCTTTGGTCTTCTGCATTTGAAAGGAGTGTTTCAGCCCAACCACCCTTTGATAATGCTCTGCCTGCCTAACAAGTTCCCCTGACTTTCTACAAGCTTGTAAATTACTCACAACCTCCCAACTAGCCTTTTCAAATTCATATTGCTGACGAGATTTTCACGGTTAATGATTGTTGCCAGACCTCCTTATTTTTTATCTATCAGGCACCCAAGAAGATGTAATCAATGCAAATGGGATATGGAAAAGGATATATAGTAGTTTTGATGTTAGCAACACTAGACTTTTGAGTAAGTTACTTTTTCTTTTTCTATAAATCACTGTACTTCCTTTTATTACAAATTGCTGTATTTATTTAGTGTTTTCTGGGAGTGGCATTCAGATTTTGGAAAGGTTAACACAAATGAGTCTTCTGGTTAACAAAACCTCATCAGAAGAGAGCCATAGAAATGTTAACAGGCCTCTTGGCCAGAAGATAATGTAAACCCTCTGAGAACTTTTGTAACGGGAGAGTATGCAATAAAGAAAGCCTTGTCTCAATGAAGGTCAGGACTGCTGCCCCTGTATAACTCTGATCTTCCATTATGTACAACTTGGGGTATATAAGCTGAGTTTGAAAAATAAATGGCCCTTTTTTCCCCTTTGGAGCCTTATACCGATGATGGGTTTCCCCATGTCGTTCTTTTCCTTTTTCCCCCCTTCCTTTTTCCCTTTCCCTTTTTTCCCCCTTCCCTTCCCTCTCGGAGAGTCTTGCACTGATGCTGGGCTTCCCCCGTGTCTCCTATTTTCTCTAATTTCTGGCTAAATTCCCATCTGGGGTGCAGAGGCTCGCCATGTCTACTTACCTGTCCTGGCTGCTAAGATCTGTAAGAGAGCGAGCCTAGGGTGGGGCACTCTCCGATATTCAAACGGATGCCGGTGGCCTAATGTAGATGGTGCAAATCTCTTGTCACGAGGTTTTATTGGCTTTCCACGTAAACCAAGTTATTCAGCCTATTTTTCTAATAATTTCCTACTATTCTATCCTGTCCTGAGCTATCCTATCCTGTCCTATCTGCCCGCTCTGTCCCCACTTTGAATATCCCTGGATCCACTGGGGCTGGTCCCCGGCACATATGCACATATGTGTGCATTTATGGGGATAGTTAAATATTTGAAGGTGAAGGTGAAGTCGCTCAGTCATGTCCAACTCTTTGCGACCCTGTGGACTGTAACCTACTAGGCTTCTCCGACCATGGGATTCTCCAGGCAAGAATACTGGAGTGGATTGCCATTTCCTTCTCCAGGGGATCTTCCCAACCCAGGGATCGAACCCAGGTCTCCTGCATTGGAGGCAGACGCTTTAACCTCTGAGCCACCAGGGAAGCCCATAAATATTTGAAGTTGATTATAATTTATAAAATCTATGCACACGTCAAAGAAAAACCAAGCTGGGCATGAGTTAAAGCAGTGAAAACAAATTTTACTCAAGACTACTATAATAGAGGGAAAAGGTCTCAATATAGAACCAGGTTCAATTCTAGAAAAATCAAGCTGGACAATAGTTAAAGCTGTAAAAAGAAATTTTACTCTAGATCACTACAACAGAGGAAAAAGTCTCAACACAGAACCAGGTTCAATTCTCAATATAGCATGAATAATAGAAATTTATATCCATACAAGAGGACAGAGATCAAGGATGGAAAATTACTAAGAGGCAACCTCTAGGAGGGTGTATGTGAAATTCTGGCTATACCAACCAGACAGGATTATTTGCTGAAGACAGACCAAGGTGGTCAGGCATCACCTGAGGCATGGTAGAAGATGAAGAACACAATTAGATATGCAGGATGAACAGACATCAAGGGTGGATGTTCTAGTTAAATTGAGTTAGCAGATGTCTTGCTAAAAATGAGTTTTGCAAGAGAGTGCATAAGTGGCTCCAGAAAAACATTTTGAAGTCTAAGTAAATTTGGTTAGTCAAAGGAGCTCTGTAACATGTTAAAAGGAAGCATTCAGGGGCTTCCCTGGTGACTCAGTGGTAAAGAATCTGCCTGCAAATGCAAGAGACATGGGTTTAGATCCCTCATCTGTGATGATCCCACATACCTTGGAGCAACTAAGCAGGTACATCACAACTACTGAAAGGCCCTGATGCTGCGATAGGTTGAAGGCAGGAGGAGAAGAGGACGACAGAGGATGTGATGGCTGGATGGCATCACCAACTCAATGAACATGAGTTTGCGTAAACTCCAGGAGTTGGTGATGGACAAGGAGGCCTGGCATGCTGCAGTCCATGGAGTCATAAAGCATCAGACACGACTGAGCGACTGAACTAAACTAAACCACAACTACTGAGCCTGTGCTCTAGAGCCCAGAAGCCACAACTACTGAGCCCAGGTACTGCAACTACTGAAGAGTCCATGCTCTAGAGTCCATAGAGTCTACAGTTTATGCTCCACCATAGCGTCAACACTCCCTAGAGCCCATGCTCTGTCACAAAAGAAGCCAAGGCAATAAGAAGCCCACATACAGCTACTAGAGACTAGCCAGTCCCTGAATGCTTCAACTAGAGAAAAGCCTTTGCAGCAATGAAGACCCAGCACAGACAAAATAAATAAAATCATGAAAAAAAAAAAAGGAATCATTTCAAACTGTGTACAGACTGTCTAATAATTGCAAGTTGTGATTGTTCTAGTTTTGTTTTTGTTTTTAATATTTGAAGAAAATAGTAACCTAAAAAAATATACACTTAGTTATATATTTGTTTGTTATGTTGTGTGTGTTCAGTCAGTTGTGTCTGACTCTCTGCAACTCCATGAACTGTAGCCTTACGGGTTCCTCTATGGAATTTCCCACATAAGAATACTGGAGTGGGTTACCATTTCCTACTCCAGGGGATCATCTTGACCCAAGGATTGAACCTGTGTCTCTCTCACTTCCTGCAATGGTGCCTTCCCAGGTGACACTGTAATAAAAAAGCAACCTGAAAAGCAGGATATGCAATTAGATCCCTGGGTTGGAAAGATGATTTAGAAAAGGAAATGGCAACCTATTTCAATATTCTTGCCTGGGAAATTCCATTGAGAGAGGAGCCTGGTGGGCTACAGTCCATGCGATCACAAAGAATAATTATATATTAGCATCATTAAATTTAAAGAAGTATATTGAAGTAATAATTGCAGCAATACTAAAAATATGAGTGTGGTTTTATATTAAAATTCATGATTAGGGATTTAGTCATGCATGAAATTCACAGGAATGAAATTTTTTTTGTAAAGCAGTATGACCTTTGGATGTCCAATTCCCTCTCTCATGGCATCCTTCCATTTAGCAAATTATGACAGAGAAATATTATTTTAGCCCTTTTTTGTGGATAAGTATTTTAGACACCCCTTTTGTAGAAAATACACACACACACACACACACACACACACACACACACAAATAACCCAAACCAGCTTAGGAACAAGATACTATCTCAGAAGGATTTGATGATACTGTTATTCACAATAAAAATATTTCAATGGGGGGGAAACTGGTTTTTATTTTAATTTAAAACCTTGAGAAGTGGTAAATTGTGGTAGGCTCTGTAATTGGATGCTAGCAAACATTGGGTCCATTTTTATAGTGATGACGCGGTACATCCCATTACCCCCTTAGATAAACTAAAGGGAAGTTCTGAGAAGACAAGCACTCTAGTCAAATGACAACACGAGTAGCCTCCATAATGGCTCACAAAGAGTGGCTGCTATTCAGTCACTCAATCATGTCTGATTTTTGGTACACCATGGGCTACGGCACGCCAGGCTTCACTGTCCTTCACCATCTCCTGGAGCTTGCTCAAACTCATGTCCACTGAGTCAATGATGCCATCCAACCATCTCATTCTCTGTTGTTCCCTTCTCCTCTTGACTTCAATCTTTCCCAACATCAGGGTCTTTTCTAATGAGTCGGTCCTCCGCATCAGGTGGTCAAAGTATTGGAGCTTCAGCTTCAGCATCAGTCCATGCAATGAATATTTAGGGTTAATTTCCTTTGAGATTGTCTGATCTGATCTCCTTGCTGTCCAAGGGACTTTCAAGAGTCTTCTGCAGCACCATTGTTCAAAAGCATCAGTTCTTCAGTGCTCTGCTTTTTTATTGTCCAGTCTCACATCGGTACATGACTACTAGAAAAACCATAGCTTTGACTATACAGACTTTGTGAGTAAAGCAATGGCTCTGCTTTTTAATACACTGTCTAGGTTTGTCATTGCTTTTCTTCCAAGAGGCAAGTGTCTTTTAATGTCAGTGTTTAACCAACTCATTTTATTTTTGCATAATTATAAACTTTATTTTTTAAAAAAAATTAGTTTTAAGTAAAGCCTGTCAGTTAGTCTCCATTCTGTATCTGGAGCTAGGCCAGGAAATTGTCCATTCCAAGTATTATGTCTTCAAGCATGTGCAGATGTATTCTACATTTTGCATCTTATTTTTTCCTCATTGTATTCACATCCCAATATCCTGCTTCTTTTCCTCTTGAATGCATTTTGCCTTAATATCATATCCATTAAAATTGATACAGTTGTAATTGAATGAACTCCTTTAGCTATGGAAAGTAAATCTGAATCACAATGGAAGAATGAATTGGATACTTCTGAAATGACACCACTCCTTTTTTGCAGTAAGAATTTACCATTATTTAGTAGTCATATCAATTTCCATTCCTAAAGTTGTATTAAATAAGCACGTATCTTCATATTAAAATATAGTCTTTGCATCTCTTAAATGAAATAGTAGCAAACCAAGTCCATATGGTGAATTGGATCTGCTGCTGTTGCTGCTGCTGCTGCTAAGTCGCTTCAGTCGTGTCCAACTCTGTGCGACTCCATAGATGGCAGCCCATCAGGCTCCCCCATCCCTGGGATTCTCCAGGCAAGAACACTGGAGTGAGTTGCCATTCCCTTCTCCAATGCATGAAAGTAAAAAGTGAAAGTGAAGTTGCTCAGTTATGTCTGACTCGTAGTGACCCCATGGACTGCAGCCCACCAGGCTCCTCAATCCATGGGATTTTCCAGGCAAGAGTACGGAGTGGTGAAAGATTGTTGTTGAATTACGACGCCGGGATTCTTGGCCTCCGGAGGAGAAGAATTCAATCCGGGGCCAGAGACGAGGCTTGATCGCTCAGAGCTTTTATGTAGCAAAGTTTTATTAAAGTATAAAGGAGATAGAGAAAGCTTCTGACATAGGCATCAGAAGGGGGTAGAAAGAGTACCCGCTTGTTAGTGTTAGCAATGATGTTATATACTCTCCAGTAAATCCAAAGAATGTCTGGAGGTTGCAAAGTCCTCACCAGACCTACTCCCATAATTTACATTTTAAGATAACAGAATTAGCCAGGTTTAATCCAGAGACTGTCCTCAGGCAGCATACATTGTTGTTATATAATCCTAAGGAATGTAGAGAAGGAAAAAATGTTTGTCCTTTTTTCCTCCTTGAGAATTCCAGACCCCTCTCTCCTTGGGGACCCCTAGACTTCTTATCAACCTGCCTAGGAAATGACTCTCAGTGGGGTGCCATTGCCTTCTCTGGAATTGGATCTACTTTTTCCCAAATGAAGAATTTTGCATTTATTCATTTTAATTGTGTGAATCCATTATTCAAATTGTTGAGATTTTTATATATTTAAATTTTAATTATATTCCTTCATCATTTAATTTTTTCTCTTTTTATCATATATATGAATAATAATTCTATGAATGCACATCTAAGAGTGTGGCTAAGATCTATACTTGAAATTTACATTCTGCTATGTACTACTTAAGTGTTTTCAGCTACTTTGTAATACACAAAGTGCAACTTTAACTTGATTGTGTTCACTATAGCACATTCAACATTTTGAAGTATCCTGTAAAAATAAGATATATTGGTTCACACATATATATATATATACCTATATAATTTTACAAATGTAACCATTTTACAACAGTATGTGGTAACTATATATATTTTTTAGTCAATCTTTGCTTGATTTAGTAATCCCCTCTAAGTATTTAAATAATACGTTCCATCCTAAACAGTTAAATGTCCAACAACATTGAAGTACAATTTGAAGAATTTGTTGTGTTCTTCACTCTGTGGAATGTTTTCCTCTATTTTAGCTAGTTAAGCAGTACTTCTCAATCAATATATTACAAAGAGGCATTCTGCAAGCATATGTGCTAGTTACTTGATATGCTAATGTGTGTGCATGCTAAGTCACTTCAGTCATGTCTACTCTTGATGTTTTGCCACACTATAGGCTGTAGCCCACCAGGCACTTCTGTCCATGGGGATTCTCTAAGCAAGAATACTGAAACAGTTTGCCCTCCTCCAGGGGATCTTTCTGACCCAGGGATGGAACCCAAGAGTGGCAGTTGCTTTATCACTAGCACCACCTGGGAAGCCATGTGATATGCTGAAAGTAGAGTTAATTTTAATTTGGAAATATCTCCTAAAGTAATTGCTTACTGAATAATTTCTTGAATATTTCTTGAAATCTTAGTTATGATTTTTATGTCATTCTCTTCAGATTTCAAATATTGCCCCATTGCAGGGTAAATGGCCTGAAGAGTGATTGAGAATTTTTGCCAGTAGTATGTTTCTTGTGAATACAGCATATTCTACTCAAACATTATTTACACTAAACATATTATTCTGTTGAAAGTACTATTTTTATTTCACAAATGCATTAATCCTAATATATTTGCTGTACCTAATGTATTTTCTGGTCATTCTTGTTTGAGTTTTTTTAGAATTACAGTATCATTTGTGAATTCATATCAAATAATTTGAACACATCCAATAATTTCTCTTTTAAACTTCTGAGTTCATTAGCCACTTCATTTTGCCATGATGAACTTTAGAGTTTTTCAATACTTAAATAATTAGAGAACCCCTAAACTTAATAACTATTCAAATTTAATCTGTAGCTGGATGGTCATATTTCTGTGAAAAAGAATCAGGTGTCATATTTCTACTATCACCACTGCTCCATATCCAGTCTTATATTACAGTTTCAACATATAGTTACAGGAGGATTAAAGAGGAAAAAAAAGGGGGGATATCAACAAAACATACATGTCACATGCACATGTCAACTATTGCAACAAATAAGATGACAAATAAGGTAAAAATATAGTTTCATTTTTTTAAGAAAAATAATGTTTTGTCTCTAGGCAAAAATTTTAGAAGTTTCCTGCCTATTCAAAAAATGTCATGAAACTTTTAAAGCACCAAAAAGGAAACGCAGTGAAATGGATTATTTTCCCCTTGTACTGTTTTTTTCTTATCTTCCAAGATTTTTTTCTCAGTCTTTTTCAAGTTCTTTTGATCACTAATGAGGTCCAGACATTGCTGCAGTACATGTTTTACATGCCAAGTAGATCTAGGTTTTAAGTTATTTTCAGAATTCAAATAAAATGTGCTATTCTGCTGAATCTGGCTAAATGTTACTCTTTATTAGTAAAATGCATTTGTAAATTATGTAAAAAAAGTAATTCACCTTACATAATTGCCAAAAGTCCCATTATTAGTAATTTTTTAAATTAATTTTTATTTTTTTAGTTTGTTTTGCTTTACAATACTGTATTCGTTTTGCTACACATCGACATGAATCAGCCATGAGTGTACATGAACTCCCAATCCCGACCCCCACCTCCCCCCTCCCGCCCCACACCCTCTCTCTGGATTATCCCCGTGCATCAATCCGAAGCATCCTGCATCCTGCATCAAACCTGGACTGGAGGAGCACTTCTTTCCATTTCTTCCAAACCCGAGATTGCATGGTATCAATGATATTTAAATTTGGAATTTATATGTGTAGGCTTTTAAGACTTTGTTAATGTGAATGTAGCTTGCATTGAACTGGAAAATTGCTATAGTCTGGAAAATTATGTTTCATAATTGAGATTACAGAGTACACAGCATAATTTAGTACCAAAATCATGATATTTATTGTTAAATATTCAGTAATCCCAAATGCGTGACTGTGACCTAGTGCAATACTGCATACACAAGGACACAGTTAACACGAAAGTTATAAGAATGACAAGGCCAATCAAGAGGAAGGAATACATAATTTTCTACCAGCTTCAGCTTTCTTTCTATTCCTGAGGTGGCCTTCTGGGCAAAGATCATTGACTGTGGCTCCTGAACTTTTTTCACTCTCACTCATCTCCCAATACCATAATGATAGGCCAGCTGTTCTCCAGGGACACACCTATCATTCACGCACCCGCCTGACCTCAGCTTTGTCCCTGTGCTTGTGCTTCCTGCTTTCTGTTTTGTTGTCGTATCTGTCCTCCATCTCTTCCTGTCCTGCTATATGCAAACACGTGGAGGTATGGCTTCTGTCACTTATGTACCCAAATTGTATGCTTTTGTTGGGTCGGCCAAATAGTTCAGCTGAGTTTTTTCATAATGTCGTACAGAAAAGCCTGAATGAACTTTCTGGCCAATCCAATACTTTCTCTGTCCGTTTCATCTTGATCAAACAAAATCTTCCTGCAGTCACTTCCTACTTTTTTCAAATTTTCTGGTTCTTTATTGGGATTGCCACTGTTTCCATTTTACAGAAAACATTTCAATTAAAAAGTGACCAGAGATACCTAAATCAGTGTATATTCTTATCCTCCTTTCTCCATATTTGACAATACAGTACACTGCCTGGTTTGACACAATAACTTTTTTCTTGTTTCTCCATTTATCTCTTTAAGTTTCTTCTTTGTTGGCTCCTGTTGCATAATCCCCTTTAATTTGATTATGATCCTTTCTGGAGGACTATTTCCTTGGGATCCTAAGTGTCTCTAAGAGCTCCTTATGTTTCAAATATATATCGATCTTATATTCATAGGCACCTCTCAAACTGCATTACATCTCTCT
>SJXQ01005301.1:91241-208371 GCA_006408695.1 Aepyceros melampus | reverse complement strand
GGAGTAAGCGTCTTTTAATTTCATGGCTGCAGTCACCATCTGTAGTGATTTTGGAGCCCCCCAAAATAAAGTCTGACACTGTTTCCACTGTTTCCCCATCTATTTCCCATGAAGTGATGGGCCCAGATGCCATGATCTTAGTTTTCTGAATGTTGAGCTTTAAGCCAACTTTACTGCCCCTTAAATATGTGAGATCTAATATTGGGAATGGGAATACCATACCACCTAACCTGCCTCTTGAGAAATATGTATGCAGGTCAGGAAACAATAGTTAGAACTGGACATGGTACAAGAGATTGGTTCCAAATATGAAAAGGAGTATGTCAAGGCTGTATATTGTCACCTTGCTTTTTTAACTTATATGCAGAGTACATCATGAGAAATGCTGGGCTGGAAGAAGCACAAGCTGGAATCAAGATTGCTGGGAGAAATATCAATAACCTCAGACATGCAGATGACACCACCCTTATGGCAGAAAGTGAAGAGGAACTAAAAAGCCTCTTGATGAAAGTGAAAGAGGAGAGTGAAAAAGTTGACTTAAAGCTCAACATTCAGAAAACAAAGATCATGGCATCTGGGCCCATCACTTCATGGGAAATAGACAGGAAACAGTGTCAGACTTTATTTTTTTGGGGTCCAAAAACACTGCATAAGGTAACTGCAGCCATGAAATTAAAAGACATTTGCTCCTTGGAAGGAAAGTTATGAGCAACCTAGATAGCATATTGAAAAGCAGAGACATTACTTGCCAACAAAGTTCCATCTAGTCAAGGGTATGGTTTTCCAGTGGTCCTGCATGGATGTGAGAGTTGGACTGTGAAGAAAGCTGAGCACAGAAGAATTGATGCTTTTAAAGTATGGTGTTGGAGAAGACTCTTGAGAGTCCCTTGGACTGCAAGGAGATCCAACCTGTCCATTCTGAAGGAGATCGGTCCTGGGTGTTCTTTGGAAGGAGTGATGCTGAAGCTGAAGCTCCAGTACTTTGGCCACCTCATGCGAAGAGTTGACTCTTTGGAAAAGACTCTGATGCTGGGAGGGATTGGGGGCAGGAGGAAAAGGGGACGACAGAGGATGAGATGGCTGGATGGCATCACGGACTCAATGGACATGAGTCTGAGTGAACTCCAGGAGTTGGTCATGTACAGGGAGGCCTGGCATGTTGCAATTCATGGGTCGCATGAGTTGGACATGACTGAGTGACTGAACTGGACTGAACTGAACTGAATACTGACTTCATGACTTATATCATATTTTAGTTCCATCTGGTATTCATTCCCTTTCTTCTATAAATTCAAATACAAGCCAATATTCAAAACATAAGATAAGACCTATCACCTTCAGGATATCTTACAGATTGTTCTATTTTTCATTGACATTCCTTCATGAAAATTCACATAAAGGTTAGTCTTTACCATGTAATTTAGCAATTCTTATTCTTAACTCTTAAGCATTTGCCATTTTTTGCATATTAGTCTTCTCTAAAAATCTAGAGCATTAGTTTTCAAGTTTTATAACTTCTATTTGTTACGCTTTCTCTCTGTTAATAGCCAATTATTTGCTATGTACAGCATTATTGCTTATTATATTACCATCTATGAGGACATTCTTAGTGGTTATTTCTTATAAAATATTGAATCTTCTGACTTCCACACAACCTTTGGTCTAGAGTCTCTTTACTTTAGAATCTATTCCTCCTGTAGCGATTGTGTCTGTTTTCCCTTTTCCAATGGTAATCTTAGTCATTGATTTTCCATTGTGTATCTCTTCTGTTGGCTTCCCAGGGGAGCTGGTGGTAGAGAACACATCGGCCAATGGGAGAGACATAAGAGACATAGGTTCGATCAGATCAGTAGGTTTGGAAGATCCCCTGGAGAAGGGCATGACAACCCACTTCAGTATTCTTGCCTGGAAAATCCTATGGAGAGAGGAGACTTGTGGGCTAAACTCCATAGAGTCTCAGAAGAGTCGGACATGACTGAAGCAACTTAGCACACATGCATCTCATCTGTATTATCCATTTGAAGTTATATTTGATTGCATTTGATAGTTCTACATTTTTTTTTCATTTCATTAATGAAGTGAAGGTAAGTAGAATACAGGACCAAAGACTGTGTTTTATGCTTCGCAAGATCACCTGTAACAGCTAGCACAGTTATGTAAGGGAATAGTGGACTAAGATATCAGCCAATGGTACACTGATGGACATACCCACTAAAGCATGGTGGTGAGGATTACACTTCATGGTACTTCAGGTGAAATTTCAGCTTTTTTTTTTTTTTTTAATAATAAAAGCTAACATCATCTTTTGTAATCTATTTAATGAGGTTACACCAAAGAAACTGTCTAATTTCTCAGTGGGTACATATTCCTCATATTAATGAGGAAAATAAGCAGGGAAATGTGTAACTGTTTCAGAGAAATTTTCTTTGTCAATATTTTCTCAGGAATACTAACATAAGGAGTAAAGAGAAAATCATTCTTTTAGATAGCAATTTGTGTTTCCTTATGATAACATAAGAGCCCTTTAGACCTCGAAGTTAGTCTGGAGTTTGGCAGATGAAGTCTTCCCCAGCCCAGATTCTGTCTTGGACACATCTGGGATGTGAAATCTCTGGTGAAGAGGAGTTGTGCTTGCTAGCACTGTCACAGTTCTTGGATTTTTTCTGTGTCTTTTTCACAAGGCAAGATGGTTTGTCAGTGCGTTGTGACTGTGTGTCAGGAGGCGCCTCATTACTGGTCTGCATGGAGATGAGAAGGAACTGAGGGAGGCTGACATGGTTTGCATTAATTGCATAGCTATCTGTTGTTCTTGCAGCCATCCAAGCATATAATAACTTAAGTAGAGTTTCAGTGAGTTAGAAACTTCAGCCTCTTGTAATGTTTTGGCAAGCTGATTCCCTATTATAGCACAGTCAGTACTTTTATGTAAAGTCTTGACAGTGAGCAACAAAGGCCACAGACCTTTGTTTTCTCTTGCCACTCAGTGCCACAGGGATATTATTCGTGTGCACACAAAAGACGGGAGGTCACTGATTGTAGCTCTGGAGTCAGAGTTAACCCCTCCAATCATTTAAATCTCAGGTACTAGTTGATTCTTTTTCCAACCAGAAGTTTGATCCAACAAGAAATATGGTACAGTAAGTACGGGGGAAATGCTCAAATATTTTTATAAAGTATGTTAATAAAAGTCCGCATAATTTTTCAAGCTTCTTTCAAGAAGGTTTATGGTAGGTACTCAAAAATCATTGGTTGATGGAAATTTGACTCAGTGGCATAATGTAGGGAATGGTAATCTTTTCCACTCAGAACAATGTTTGGACTCATGAGGTTTAACAGTTAAAGATGTTTCTCTCAGAATGAAATCAAGTAGTATATTGCTGAATGTATAAACAAGTTTCTTTTAAAAGCTTGAAAATTGACATTTACCCTCTTCCATTGTATTATATCTTAATTTACTATTGAGAGATAGAAACAAGAGAATTAAACCTAGAGAGAGCAAAGGTCAATTTTGAAAGTGAAAACTTTTAAATGAGAGGTCTAAGAAAGTAGGGCCCAAATAATATAATTATATCTGGACTAATAATTCTATCTGGACAAAATAATAACAATGTATAGCATTTTTTATAGTCTCATTGTATCAAATAACCTCAAAGTGATCATCAAATGAGAGTTAACAGTGATTAATTGACCCATCTGGCCATCCCCTTTTGTTGCTTCAAAAATGGAACAACATTTTCTCCATTAGAGACATTTTAAATTGCATTTATTACACTAATGAAGCATTCTTTGTGCTTTAATTAAGTGCACAAATGTTGGGGCATAGCATCTATCTCTCCCAGATTGGGAAATTGTTACCTCCAATCTGAAAAGATAAATGAGATACTTACCAACACTTTGAAGAAGAAAGGAGTCAGCTTCTAAAGGGAGAAAAAGAAATAGCTTTGGTAAACCTAATACTTCAGGCTCACATAAATAATGAAAAATTTCAAATGTATACATTAATCAAGACATATTTATTAAGGTTTTATTATGTGCAAAACACTGTATTGAAAAAAGCAAGTATGACAGATAAGCAGAGTCCACACCACAGCCCAACTTTTAGGGGAGGAAATGCTAATTTCATTATTGTATTTCTGTCCCCAAACACATTCCCAAAATATATGAGGCAGCTTATAAGTTAATGTGATCAAATAAAACAAATGAAGAAATGAAGACCTCTCTGGGCAGAATGAGCTAATTAAAAATATTTAAACCCTCAAGAGCCAGAAGGGAGAATATATGAAAAGTGTGGAATAGTTGGAATCAACATTTTTAAGTCTGGATGTTTTATGAGTGTTTAATTGAATTATCCTTTTATGGCTATGTTGGGGCACATTTTTCAAGATTTCTGCAATTACTGGTTATTGTGAGCCTAGCCAGTTGTAATGTGCAAAAAATAGCTATCTTTGATCCTGAACTTTGCAGGAAATCAGAGAACTGGAGCACTCTGTCCAATTGAGATGTAGTCAGAGTCACAGTCCATGCATTAACGTAAGAAAGCTTTGCTGCAGTAACCATCCTAGGCTCTCTGTTCTCTTAATTAATTCATGGAGCAGCAGTGTAAGAATGGCCTGGTAACTTGTTAGAAATGCAATATCCAAGGTCTTAAACAAGGCCTGCTTCATCCATATCTATATTTTTATCAAGATTCCCAGATAATTTACACACTAGTGATTATACTCCACAACCATGACTTATTTTTTGCTATAGGAAGTAGAAGCATTGTCTGATTTGAGAATGTAGGAAAAAAAATCTGAAAGTGCCTGGGTCAACTCTGGACTGTGTTTTTGGTTCCCCTCTTTGTTCCAAGGACATTTTCTAGTCTGAATTTCACCATGATGTCAATGTTTTGAGGTAGGCTCCTGCTAAGATCTGTCATTAATCAACTCTGTCTTGCTGGACGGAGTAATTAAAGTACGAAGATAACTTATTAAGAAACCAATGTGGCCACACATCTAATCCAAGTGTTCCAATCAGTTTTGTGAAATGAAGTTGATAATCTTATTCTTCGTCTGTCAGAGAACACAGCATTCTAGTGTAGAGATTCTTTTACTTATTTATTTTTTCTCTGAAATATAACTCAGACCCTGCTCTACAATTCTGTTCTGACTGCATTAGTTCATAGATGGTCAGGTCATGGGCATTTCAACCATTTCCCACCTACAATCTCCTTCCTCTAATATCAATAACATCAAATTTTTATTTTTAAATATAGAACTTTTTGGCATTTTGATTTTAATTGTTTTTTATTTTGCATACAGGAGAGAATTTTCTGTTTTAAGACGAATTTCAAAACCTTAAAGTGATCCAGCTTGCTTTCTCATCTTTTATCATAATGCCAAACATGCATTATGCTTTAGATACATAGGACTTTCCGTGTTTCCCCAATACGCTAGGAATAACATTCAAATCCTACACCTTGTTCTAATGGCCTGTACCTCATTCCTTACTAAGATTTATTCCAAAAGTCACATCTAACTCTCAGTTTGCCTGTGTGTTTTTTAAAGCATGTTTAGATTAAGTACAACGCTATACACAAAACATTTAGCATAGTGTTTACCCTTAATGGGGCCTCCCTGGTGGCTCAGATGGTAAAGAATCTGCCTGCAATGTGGGACACCCAGGGTTGATCCCTGGGTTAGGAAGATTCCCCTGGAGAAGGGAATGGCTACCCATTCCAGTTTTCTTGCCTGGAGAAGTCCATGGACAGAGGCACTCATCAAGCTACAATCCATGGAGTCACAAAGAGTGAGACACAACTGAGCAACTAACACTTTCACTTTCATTTTACTCTTAATATTTGATAAAGTTCGGTTCTATTGACTTCTCACCTAGATGCTTATTCATGGTCCTAGGATGTGAGACTCGTGATGATAAACTATATATTTGCTTTTGATTGAACTATTGTTGATTTACAATATTATATTAGTTTCATGTGTACAACAGTAATATTCAATATTTTTATAGAACAATGGCTATACAGTATGTTCATAATATTTATTTTATACATAGTAATATATATCTCTTAAACCCATATTTTGAAATTGTCCCTCACTTTTCCTCCCCTCCACTGGTGACCATTAATTTTTCTCTGTAACTGTGAGTCTATTTCTGTTTTGATATAATCAGTCCCTTGTTTTATTTTTTAGATTAAACATTTAGGTTATAACATAGAGTATTTGATGATGTTACATTATTTTTTAATAAGAGTTTTGTGTATGAATGAATGAAAGGATGCATGTAATGAATGAGTGCATGAATGAGTGAATTCAATAGGCTTAGTGTATTTGTTTTTTCTCTTAAATTGACAGAATACACTGTTTTGTGTCTCTGTATGGAGAGATATAAACAAACATCACTCTCGTGTTTCACAGGATTGTTATCTGTGCAAAGATCAGGCAACAAACAACTGCAGGCTTCAAGTCAGCCTCTTCCCACAATTAGCTGCAATGTGGAGTTCACAATTCAGTGGTTCTCCTCCATTGAGCAGATGCTTCAAATGAGAAGATGGTTAAAACTAGCTGGTTATAATTTATATTGTGTTAGTCTAAATAAAAACATATGCATTATCAAAAGTAAAATTAAATGATCATCAACTCAATTAGCTACTTTATTGTTATCATTGAGTTTATTGTTTCAATTGCATCACTGCAAATTAGCGAAAACCTTAATTTGTATAGAAATCATATATTCATTTTGACCATAATGCACCCATATCTTCAGATTGATGTGATTTAAATGAAAACAATGATACAATAGGGTTAGATTTTGCTTCAGATTTAGAAACCATAGAGTTTAACACTACAGTCCTTACTATTTGCAGGGTGATAAGCTTAAAGTCCAAAGAAGAGCTTGCTCAACCTGTTCTGTAGGTCTGACATGACTTCACATGAATAAGACTTTCCCCATACATATGAAAGTATGTATTGGGACAACTAAGGATAATTTATGTGATATCACTTATTGAAAACAAGATATGTATTTTGGTCTGGTATTAATTAGAGAAAGATCAGGTACTTTTCTGGAATAAATAATTATGAATGAGTTAAGCAACTGGGGTTTTGACTATGGAATATTTGTTTAACCCTTGAGCAATGATCTAATTAATGGAGAAATTATCTTACTTATCTCTTTCCATTTTTCCCAAACATGGTATTTTTTTTTATTTGCTTCTGTATTTAATTTCAAAAGCACAGATTAAGCTCCACCTCCTTTTAGACCTTCCTAATTATCTATCCCTCATTAAATTTATCCTCCAATTTTAAGTACATAGAATCTGAAAAACACAAATAGCTTTTATGTGCACTTAACAAGTATTTACTGATCAATCACTATAAGCAAGGTGTTTTAGAGGAACTATAGAAACCAATAGTCTGTACTCTGAAACAGTATTTTCTAATTGATTTATGTACTACATTGGTCTTCTAACTTCCTTTAAAGAAGCATATCTCTTTTACTGCCACAACACCTAACAGAGATGAGTCCAGTTGGAAACCCAGTTGATTAATTCTGCCTTCCCTGTCTACAGCTTTTTAAATACTGGTGGTACTTCCGTGCTTCTCACCATGAAGGCCAATTAAATGTCAGTGATAAATTACACCTCTTCTTGATTTTTTTTTCCAGAAATAACCTCCCACTTAATCTCTTGACCTTTGTTCTCTACTCTGGATTCTACTGTCCCTATGCCTTGATTTCATACTGAGCTTTTGACATCTGCCTCTTTTCTCTCTCAGTTTGATAAAAAAAAAAAAAAAATGCGTTCTTCTGTTTCTTCCTTTACTAACTGCATTTTACCCACTGTGGTCTTTATGCTCCCCATGTCTTCTTACGGGCTCATTTAAGAATGTTTCCCTTTGTGAAACCTAATCTATGGAATTAGGTTAACTCCATTTGCTTGGTTAACCCTCACTGGTAGTACTCTATTAAATTCCCCTGTTCATAACTAGAACAGAGAGATCCAGATAGATTGACAAAGGAAGATAAAAAATGGAAGTATTTGTGAAATTCATATTTTTATTAAGTCTGAACTTTTTAGGAAGGAAAATGTCATCAGCAAGAACCAGAATAATATATATTGAAAATTCTACATGGAAGTCTAATTAGAGTGTGTAATTGTGTGAAGGACTTAATAGTCAATGTTGAAAATGTAGACTGGAGCCAAATGACAAAAGCTTGGTCATTCTCTATGTACACCCTAAAAATATGGTAAATTTTTTGTTCATTGAAGGCTATTTCCATTCCTGTAAGTTTACCTATTACCTTAAACTTTCAAGCTGGCTTTATGGACTTAAAGGAGAATTCTAAAGTTTTGAATTATTTGGGACATGATTTACTTTTTTTTTTCCTTTTTATCCTGTAGGAGAGTGAAGACAATTATTGCCCTGATCCATTGTTTCAAACGCCTTCCTTGTTTTTAGAATGGTAGTTAATAGCTACAATGCAATCAATATTGTTTTACTCTATATAACATCTCCCATACAGGAAATATTGCAAACTCCTTTTTTCTTTTAAATAATACAGTAACCAAGTTAAATAATAAAGAATAGCCCAGAGAGAGAGAAAAAAATGAGTGTTGTGTACAAAAAAGGAAAAATCAGCCCTTCTATATTATTTGAAAGGAAGTTAGGAGTTTATGAGGTAGAGGTCCAGGAAGATCATAGATCATGGGAATAACTACTGTGTTTTCAAGCTTTCTAGAATCATCCTAATTTTATGAAGGCAATTTTGAAATGTCACTGTGAAGTGATGAGCTTTCAGGGAAAATAAAAATTTGCCAATAAAGCAACATTGTATTATGCCATGGTAAAAGAAGTTGGCTTCAATTGTAACTCTGAAATTTGAGTGTAGATGTACTTTTGTGACAGATATAAACTATTTTCAAGTGACTTATATAGTGTAGAAGGTTCTTGTATGAAAAAATGCATTTAGGAACAAACACGGAATCTAATAAATATACTAAATATATAGAACAGAGAATCATCGTTAATATTGTTCTATACATTCTTTGAGATTTGGTTCAATTGAAGCATCCTCTGAGATGAAGCTCCCCAAAGCTGGTAATTGACCTCTCACCCCTAGTGTCCTATCCCTATTCATACTATTTCCTTTGAAGACTGTCTTTATTGAGCTTTGCATGATTGCTATTGTTTTCTTGTTATTTCCCCTGTTGGAGGCTCACCACTGAATTCCCCAGAATACTTTATGCATAGTTATTGTTTGATGACTCTTCAGCTATTGAAAAATGCGCCAGAGATAGTACAGAGTTCAAGTCTAATAAGTGATGTGATACAAAGCTCTGAGATTGGAAGAGAAATTTTGATCATATTATCATGCATTTTAAAATGCAATATAATATTCAAAATGTATTTCCTGGCCATTGAACAGATCCCAAAGAGGATGCATTTCCTTCCACCTGTGCTATGGTTGACTGGGCAGAAAGCTATTGTAAAAAGAGCTAAGCCAGTCAAAAGTATTTCATGTCATCTGGATATAAGGAGAATGCATGATTTTCTATCATCTTCACCCAAGACAGACTGTCTGGTGATCAACTGCCTTGATCACCCTCACATTGCGTTTTCCATTCAGGTTAGAGTCTAGAAGAGAAAAGGAAAAAAAAATGTTTAGCATTTACCATCCTCCAGCTGCAAATGCAAGACCTGATATATAATGCTCAGTTTAAGGTAAGCATAATTTAGTCATTAAACTTTGAGCCTTAAATTTAGAGAGTCCTATAGAAGAAGAGGAATCTATTCTCTGAGACATGTGTTTACTTCTGATACAGATGAAGAAATGAACAAGCTCTTCACATCAGTGCTTACATTTGTTTTCATTTTAAAAAGTGGGTCAAAGTATCTCCACTCAATTTTAAGCTCCTGGAAATTAAAATTTTCCACCTTTAACTTGTATTCCCAGGCCCAAGAAAGAGTATCACATAATAGGCATGCACTGAAATTATGTAAATGAATGAATGATTGAAGTACATTCTGATCTCAATTGACTATGTTATCTACTTCAAGAATTGCTGGGAGTAGGAAAAAGCACACAAAATGTCTCACTTACTCCTTCTTGTTGGCCCTATTGTTCCCATTCTGCCCTCTTTGGATGCACATAGGAAGAAGGCTAGCATCAGGAATGTTTCATGCAGAATGTGCCAGATAAATCTAATTCTAGGTCATCAGTGAGTTATACACATACGGAAACAACCAGGCAGTTGGTCCTTAAAGGCTACTTTAAAATGTGACAGACTCTAGGAGCTGCAAGCACTCAGAAGAAGGGAATCTCAGGCAGACTGTAAATTAGATGAAGCTTTAAATTTCACTTAAGGAGGGATAATGGTAGTGTTGTTTCTTTTTAAATCTATGGCCTTGTATGCTGGTCAAACCATTCCTATTTTTCTTATCCATTAAAACACTAAGGTAATATTTGCTTCTATGTGAGGATCACTGAGTTAGCTTTTGTTAAAGCACTTTGAAAATCATAGCACTAGCAGGGATGTAAATGACTATTACTCATTTAGGAAGCTTCAAGGATGGTCAGTGGATCTAAATATGCATAAAGAAGGTAGACATGTGGAGTTTCCCTGGTGGTATAGTGGTAAAGAGTCTGCCTGCAAAGCAGAAACCACAGGAGATGAGGGTTCAGTCCCTGGGTGGGGACTATCTCTTGGAAGAGGGCATGGCTACCCACTCCAGTATGCTTGCCTAGAGAATCCCATGGACAGAGGAGCCTGGCAGGCTACACACAGTCCATAGCATTGCAGAGATTTGGATATAACTGAAGTGACTTAGCACACACACATAGCTGACATATTTTGGAAACACAAAGAGTATACAAAGGTAAGAAAAAATCTAGAGGTGCAAATAAATCTGCAAATATGTGAAAATATAGGGGATTTCCTTCACTCATTTTTTACCCATCTGCTCCCCCAGTCCCTCCAGTACATGGTAGGCAGTATAGTTATATATTCAGATGAAGACCAGTTTCTGCCTCATTGGTGAGAAAATGGCTCACTATTACTTAGTAAGGCAATTGCTCTGAATCCTTTATCAACCCTGGTTATTCAATCTAGCTCTATTCAGAAAAAGAAATGCAGAAGAGAAATAGTGGATTTTCCATCCTTGAATAGGTGTTTTGTCAAAGGTCCAAACCTATGACAGAGTGGTTATAATGATTTTCCAAATCCACTCTGGGCTTTTCCATTAGCATTCATTTTCTTCTTGTACAAATGGTTACCAATTCAAATAGAAGTAGTTGAAAAAGTTCTCCCAAACAGGAAAAATTCTGCCTGAAGCTTGAACATACATACAACCTTTCATAATTTATTTTAGAATAAAGAGAAGAAAGCTACAAAGTTCTATGTGTGTATATATATATATATATATATATTAACTTGCATGGAAGAGCGATTTCTCTGTGACACAATGGCCACAAGTATTTTCTGAAGGAAATTTAGTCTGCTCTTAATAACAGAGACCAGAAAGACGAATGTATGTGCATATGTGTCTATAAATATATATATGTGTTGCGGGGGGGAGTGGCACAAGCGACTGGACAGAAAAAGAAGCAGATGTGTCAGTTGCTGGCATCTAGTGACTTTTAGAAAGTAGAGAAAATAACTTTAAGACAAAAATCACACACGTGATTTCCCGCAAACTCTCTCCCCAGCACACAAAGCAGGAAAGCATTTACCAAACAAATGAGACAGCCTAACCTGGCAGAAGAAACGCCATGAGAATGCTAGGAGGATATCTCATTGAGATCTTGCATCAGTCATTAAGTCTGTCTGATATTCAGTTTCCTTATCTATAAAACTGTTATAGTAGTACCTACTCTGTTACCTACTTTAATAGGTCATTTTGAAATTCAAGCAAGACATCACATAAAATCTGTAAATTGATAACGGATAGTCAATCTTTAAATATTGTTATTTCTGAGTATATCATCTATTGAAATCTCATTCACAGCAATAACACACAAACCTGGCTCTTGAAGGTTAAGATGTAAAAGGGAGTAGTTTGGTAAAGGTTTCAGCATATCTTAGGTAGCTGTGGTAGCCAGACAGCCTCCTATGGTCCCTGGATTCAAGTATCCATAACCTTATGTGATGCTGTCCTCACTGAGCTAAAGTTTGTCTATATGACCAATAGGTTATGGTTGAAGTGATAGCATGTCACTTTTGCAATTAGATTAGAAAGATATTTGAGTTTCAGATATAGTCCTTCTGATACTTTACGGCTTAGGTGAAGTATATCAAATTTCCTTATAAATCATAGCAACCACCACTTGGCTGGGAACTTACTGTGTACCCAGTCCTATGCTAAGCACTTCATAGATGTGACCTCATTAAACTCGCACCTCAAATTTCATGGAAAAAGGAGATTAGCATGAAGTCTTCCTGTGTATCTCTGTGCCCTTTTCAAATTAGATCCTAGCACTGGGTCAATTAGAGGACATGAGAAGGGGTCTGTATTTCAGAATTTTGGCCCTTTTCTGCTAGTTAGTGCCTGTCCAGCTGAGGAAGTTGTTCCAAGGTGTAGTATCTTGCCTCATACTTTCCTCAGGAAATTTTCCCTCTAATGATGTGGAAAAGGCAAAAATAAAAGTCTTAATATTATAACAGAAATGCAAGAATTCTGTTGCTTTTAATAAAAGGGCTATTTGTCACAAAGGGGCCAATAGAATGTCAGAGAAAGAGGAGGTCACAGCTGTTGCAGACACAGTTTGAACTTCCAAGAGAAAGCCTTCATTAAGGTAATTCTATGATGGGAAAGGGAAAACCACAAGGATGTGTGTTTTGGAATAGAGACATGCAAATACACACACATAGGCACATGTACATACCTTTCTTCCTTTCTTCTGTGGATCAGGAAAATAAATGTGTGTGTGTGAGCAGAGGAAGATTTATTGTATAGACAGTAGATAGGTCATACTTCAAAGTGGAGTGTTCCAGAGGTGCCTCTTCAAACTTCATTTCTCAATTAAATGGGGATAGGAGAATTATGGGCATTAATCCTCTTTGAGCTGAGACAGGGATTAAAACAAAAACATGTTTCACCTAGTCAGTAACCCCAGGAATCTATGAGACCTGAGCTGCTCAGATCAAATTTATTTTGAGAGCTCACTGAAGTATTTAAGCTCCTCTTGATTAGATGTTATAATGATCAGACAGAGAAGTACAATGAGCTAAACCTTGCTCAGGGCTTGATGACATTACCAACCTAGTTTATTCTCAGGAATGTGGCAATTTCATTAATGTATTCACTTTAATTTGGAAAATTATTTGCTCTAGAAAAAAGAGTTACATGAGGACTAATGTTCTTTTCACCTAGTCAGTAACCCCAGGAATCTATGAGACCTGAGCTGCTCAGATCAAATTTATTTTGAGAGCTCACTGAAGTATTTAAGCTCCTCTTGATTAGATGTTATAATGATCAGACAGAGAAGTACAATGAGCTAAACCTTGCTCAGGGCTTGATGACATTACCAACCTAGTTTATTCTCAGGAATGTGGCAATTTCATTAATATATTCACTTTAATTTGGAAAATTATTTGCTCTAGAAAAAAGAGTTACATGAGGACTAATGTTCAATTTGTTTTTCATGTTCTTTAAATGCTAATGATATGTATTAGTTTAGAGGGCCTGCCCTCTCAGTGATTCCCCGTCCTATGATATATGATATAATTACAATGGCAATTGATCTTTGACCGAAACGTTGGTAAAATGGAATGGAAGTTGCTTTTCATGTGCCAAGGTTACAGTTAAGGACACAAGGAGCCTTGCTCAGGCTTGCAGATTGGCTTACAGAGCTTTATCTAACAGGAGATATTGATTGCTTGCCTTTTACAGCCATCACGTTCACCCACCTGAACATTAAGAATGAGATGAGAGAGAGCAAAAAATGACTCATCATATGAAAATGGTTAAAAGATGTCAGAGGCAGGAGAAAAGTTTGTCAGTATGATTTGGTTTTGGAAGTTTATGAAAAGAACCTGATGCAAGCCTCACAGCAGATAAGAATAACTAGGAAGCTTCTGGAGCAGGAATGTGACTAAATCCACAAGTTAGAAAGTTGCCCTCTGCTCTGCTACTAGACCTTTCTGAGCCCCTGCTTCCATAGCTCTAAAGCAGAGTTAATAATAAATAAACCACAGTTCTTAGAAAATCCATAAAAGGTCTGTGTATTGTCAGAATGAGAAAGAACCTATGAGGTTGTCTTAGTAGCTTATTCACCATCTTAGGTAAACTCATAGAAAACTTAAATTATGGCTCCAGTGATGTAGTAGAAACCTTCAAGCATAGTAAACTACGGATTTTTTTTTCCAGTTTTAAGAGTTGAGACTTGTCAGTCATTTATGCCTAAGGGTTAATGTTCCTATCAATTTCTTTTCCAAAACCTGCTCTAGGTAGAGAACCTTTGACAACATTCAGCACCAAAGTGGAAAAGGGACTCAGGGGAAAGCAGAGTGAGGTTAACAGGACTATCTCGATGAGAGGGCAGTTCTGGTAGGAAGCCAATTAGTGACTCAGTGGATGTAGTATCTGTGTCTTCCATTGACCTTACATGAACTTCATTGAGCAGCTTCATCAGGGTAATCTATATGTCTCATTGAATATTGATATGCCTAACTAGGTCACCCATCATGAAGAGCAACGAGTCAATGCAGAAGGCATGCCCTACTTTTCTCCAAGGCTGGGTGTATATCTAGAATTGTTGACAAAACCTCCTCTATAAACATAACTGAAAATGAAGGTGAAGTTAAAGAGACAACGAAGTAGAATTTCTAATCACACAACTTTTCACAGTATTGGTTGTCTGGAAAACCATCTGGTAAGTACCCAGAACTAGTCCCAGCAACTTCAGTGAAGAATTTCAGGCTATCTGAGTGGTATATAGTTTAAGTGGGCAGCTGAGAAGCCAAAAGCAGCATTTGCCTTTGTACTATAAGAAAAGCCTTTGCCTTTTGAAGCTATAGCCCAAACAAATTATTTTAAAGACCCTTATTTCTGAATATAGAACATAATCTCCCCTAACAGATACACTTTATACACACACACACACACACACACACACACACACACAGTGGTCTCCGACCTTCTACTTGCCAAAAACACATTTAAGAAAAACTATCCCTTTTCAATATTTTGCTGATTCAGTCTCTCTTCTCTTGAGGAAGAGTTTGAGAACAAGTTGAAGGTCACTTCAGATTTTCCAAATCAATGATTCATTTAGCAATGTAGTCATGGCTTAGAAAGCAGCTGCATACCCGAAAATGAAAGGAAATAGGAGATTTCTGCAGTCCCAATGGGATCAGAGTGAGCAGCCCACATTAGTCAAGAGCCTGAGCCAGGATTTGAAAAGACATGCTCCTGAACATTGAGTAAGCCAGTTTCGTTTGATTAGACAATGAATGCTTACTTAAGAATATTTGCGCTAATGCTCCCTCTGATTTAAGTAGGTTAGACCTGAGTTCCCAACTCTCGCTCATGTTTGCCAATAAAAACCATCTCATAAGTGGAAATTAACTATGATTTATTTTTTAAAAAAGGTGATAGTTGGTAGGAGAAACATTTCTAAAACGTCTTAAGAAACTCAAGTCTTTTTCAACTTACTGTATTGTTATAATAAAGATACTATTTTAATAATTCCCAGAACAATCTGACTCTTAAGAAAATATACATTTACTATCATCCCTATATTAGTCATATCAAAAACTACTTCTGGGGAATGAAGAGAAAATTAAGTTGTAAAAGTAGTATATTGGAAGTAAGTAAATAAATCAGAAGCACATATTTCTTTAAAAACCAAATGCATAGCAATAGGTGGTAACTCATAAAACAGACATGGAATGTTTTATAGGAGATAACATTTTATAAAGTGGTTATTATCAGGCTGGTATTCAAAGATATCCTAAAAAAGATGACATTAAAATGATTGTAATCAGCAGTAATACTGATCCTAATATAATATCAAAAGTAATAATTTTTATATTTATTTCTTAAAAGTAATAAGTGGAAATGTCTATAAATGATTTTGAGTGAAACCAATATACTGATTGTTGGGGTAAGTCAATAAAATGTTGCTATGCAAGCAGTTCTAAAAACTTTAACTAAAATGTGCATATTTTAGCCACCTTGTTAATTAATGGAGATAATTTTTTATAAAATCATTTCAGTTCAGTCGCTCAGTTGTTTCTGACTTTTTGTGACCCCATGAACTGCAGCACGTGAGGCCTCTCTGCCTATCATCAACTCCCACGGTTTACTCAAACTCATTTCCATTGAGTCAGTGATGTCATCCACCCATCTCTTCCTCTGTCATCCCCTTCTCCTCCTGCCTTCAATCTTTCCCAGCATCAGGGTCTTTTCAAGTGAGTCAGCCTTTTGCATCAAGTGGCCAAAGAATTGGAGTTTCAGCATCACCATCAGTCCTTCCAATGACTATTCAGGATTGATTTCCTTTAGGATGAACTGGTTGTATCTCTTTGCAGCCCAAGGGACTCTCAAGACTCTTCTCCAACACCACAGTTCAAAAGCATCAATTTTTTGGCACTCAGCTTTCTTTATAGTCCAACTCCCACACCCATACATGACTACTGGAAAATTCAGACTTAAACTGAAGAAAGTAGGGAAAATCACTAGACCATTCAGGTATGACCTAAATCAAATCCCTTAAGATTATACAGTGGAAGTTACAGATAGTTTTAAGGGATTAGATCTAAAAGATAGAGTGCCTAATGAACTATGGATGGAGGTTTGTGACATTGTACAGGAGACAGGGATCAAGACCATCCCCAAAGAAAAGAAATGCAAAAAAGCAAAATGGCTGGGAGGACTTACAAATAGCTGTGAAAAGAAGAGAAGTGAAAGCAAAGGAGAAGAGGAAAGATATACCCATTTGAATGCAGAGTTCCAAAGAATAACAAGGAGAGATAAAAGAGCCTTCCTTAGTGATCAGTGCAAAGAAATAGAAGAAAATAACAGAATGAGAAAGACTAGAGATCTCTTCAAGAAAATTAGAGATACCAAGGGAACATTTCATGCAAAGATGGGCTCAATAAAGGACAGAAGTGGTATGGACCTAACAGAAGCAGAAGATATTTAGAAGAGGTGGCAAGAATACACAAGAAGAACTGTACAAAAAAGAGCTTCATGACCCAGATAATCACGATGGTGTGATCACTCACCTAGAGCCAGATATCCGTAATTCGAAGTCAAGTGGGCCTTAGAGTGCATCACTACAAACAAAGCTAGTGGAGGTGATGGAATTCCCATTGACGTATTTCAAATCTTAAAAGATGATGCTCTGAAAGTGCTGCATTCAATATGCCAGCAAATTTGGAAAAATCAGCAGTGGCCACAGGATTGGAAAAAGTCAGTTTTCATTCCAATCCCAAAGAAAGGCAATGCCAAAGAACGCTCAAACTACTTCACAATTGCACTCATCTCACATACTAGTAAAGTAATGCTCAAAATTCTCCAAGCCAGGCTTCGACAGTACATAAACCATGAACTACCAGATGTTCAAGCTGGTTTTAGAAAAGGCAGAGGAACCAGAGATCAAATTGCCAATATCTTCTGGGTCATTGAAAAAGCAAGAGAGTTCCAGAAAACTCCTATTTCTGCTTTATTGATTATGCCAAAGCCTTTGACTGTGTGGATCACAATAAACTGTGGGAAATTCTGAAAGAGATGGGTATACCAGCCCACCTGACCTGCCACTTGAGAAATCTGTATGCAGGTCAGGAAGCAACAGTTAGAACTGGACATGGAACTAACAGACTAGTTCCAAATAGGAAAAGGAGTACGTCAAGGCTGTATATTGTCACCCTGCTTATTTAACTTCTATGCGGAGCTCATCATGAGAAACGCTGGGCTGCATGAGGCACAAATAGGAATTAAAATTGCCAGGAGAAATATCAATAACCTCAGATATGCAGATGACACCACTCTTATGGCAGAAAGTGAAGAAGAATCAGAGAGCCTCTTGATAAAAGTTAAAGAGGAGAATGAAGAAGTTGGCTTAAAGCTCAACACTCAGAAAACTAAGATCACGGCATCTGGTCCCATCACTTCATGGGAAATAGATGGGGAAACAATGGAAACAGTGTTAGACTTTATTTTGGGGGAGCTCCAAAATCACTGCAGATGATGACTGCAGCCATGAAATTAAAAGATGCTTACTCCTTGGAGGGAAAGTTATGATCAACCTAGACAGCATATTAAAAAGCTGAGACATTACTCTTTTTTTATATAAGATACTTATACTCTTCTCTTTTAGTCAGAAAATTTTTGTTTGGGAAAATTGTAACTGAATGAATACCTCGCTTGATATTTTTCAGTAACCTATCTGTTTTAAAGCACTAAAAATAAAGTAATGTGATAGTTCATTTGTTGGCTGATGCTGCCTTTACTTGTGTTCTTCTCCTTTGAGGATTGAATGTCATATGTTTGGGTAACTACTTCAACCAGTTCCTTCCTGCTGTCAATCTCTTTCCTGCAGCACCTTAAATCCTTATCTCCATCTTACCCTTTATATACAGATGGAGGAGTCACTGAAAAGATGATTATAATTGGAAAGGGTTAAAATTTGTGAATAATTCATTCAATTGATCAGAATAAATTTGACCCATCTGTAAGTTCAAAAAGATAAATCAGAAAAAAAAAAAATTGTTAAACCATTTTTGATTGAACTAAACACATACTTAACCATGCAAAATCTTCTTAATTTAAATAATTATTATTGAAATTGACTACTATATACATAGCATCATATAGATGTTCTGTAATATGGAACAGAAATATGACGTGGCTATACATTAAAATATTTGTAACTTATTTGGGAAACAAGGTATGTATTTATATGTGAGTAATGAAGAACACTATGACAATGTGTAATCAAATAATAATATGTTTGTATTACAGAAATAAAAACTGCAGTATATGAATCATATTTCTTATGACTGGCAACAAATATCTGATCTCTGCTTCTAGTATCAGAGAGTGATCTTGTTAGGAAGACTCTAGGAGCAAAGTTTAAATCTGCTCTTTAGAAATGAGAAGCTAAGTTTCAAGGCTCTTCCTCTGCTCTGTGCTATTTTACTAAAAGCCTGGATAACTGATACTTAGATGGATAACTTCAACACATCTCTAGAAATAGTTTAGTGAAGTTTTTATCTCACATTCAGTCCTAAGCCTCAATAGGTTTTTCTTCCGAAGTCTGTGACAACAAATAATCTTACACACAGAGTATTCATTCACTATGCAATTTATTGATTATGGCTCTAAGGGTGGAAAATAAGATAATATCATGCTAAATGTTTCATGTCACAAACATGTGTTTAACAGATTCTTTAGAGAATATTAAATGAACAGAAATAGAGTTACCTCCATATTTTGGCAAATCTTCCAGAACGACTCTAGCACTAAGAAGAAAAACTGCCTCTCAAACAAACTCAGTGAGTTCTAACCTTGGACACCTTCGCAAAGTTGACTCAATTGGATTGTGAGTGTGTGTGTGTGTGTGGTGTGTGTGTGTTTGTGGTGGGGGAAAGATTTTGTGAGGGAGGCATGGTACAGGCTCCAGTGAAGAAAGACCCATGCCATCAAATGTACAAAAGCAAGAAAATGTGAGAAGTACTTAAAGGGTGGAAATGAGCCAAGCATTTCTTCCTGGGAAATAAGTTATATGTAGAAGAAAAATAAAAGGTCACATAGAAAGCGAGGGTGGCACCATACTTTATGACCCTTGAATGTTGAACAAGGTTTTGTACTTGATTTTGTAGCAGTGGTGAATCATTCATAGTTCATAAATGAAATGATAAAAAATCTGGAATAAATATACTAGATAGATTGAAGGGAGATTGGCTAGAGCAGAAAAATCAGTTCAGAGATTATTACAATTGTTACACCTGACCTAGGTGATAGCAGTGGGAATGGAAAATATAGGGATAAATATGATAGCCATTTTAAAGACTTTATAGGATTTGTCAAGTCCCTTTACCCCAGAACTATGTATATTTTGTGTATAATCCTCGAGTGAAAAAGATAAATAAAACAAACAACCACAACCAACACCAGCAACAAAATGTGATGATTCCCTTTGCTGGCTTGTCCAAGTCAACACTGGTACTTAGAGGAACTCAGGCCTAGAACTGAAGGTTTGAAATGGTTTTCCTCATACCCTTTTAAGTATTGTTTCTTCAAAACCAGATTAAAGTCTGCTAATGCAGATTTTCATTGTTAACATATCAAACTCTTTTTCTATATCCAGACATTTAAATTAAAAAAAAAAAAAAAAAACATAGCTCAACACCCTCCTGAGAGAGCTGAGAGCTTTGCAAACATTCTCTCAGAACAGCCCTCTGAGAAAGGCAGGCACATTATCACCCCCTCCCCTTGAATGTTGGCAAATAGAAAGTTACCTTTAATTCATCCCTGTGTCCTTTGAATAACTGTTTTGTTATTTCAATAAAGGTCAGAAGGCTTAATGCACAGGGAAAGGTTTGCTCAGGTTTTGTTTTTTTATTTTTAATTTTTAAAAATGAAACAAATACAAACCCTGCTCACTGGTGGCTTTGAGATACATAATTTCCACTGCCAAGAAGTTGAAGCAGTTGTGATTTTTGATCAGAATATGAAACCTAGAATATTCTCAGGAACAGCATAACTTTATTCAGCACTGTCTCTTCGAGACTTGAGCTACTCACCAGAGGATGGATGGAAACAGAAATGGTGCCTTCCTTCAGAACACATGTGCTGTCTCATAACTTACTTTTGGTTGAAACAAATATCATTTTATCACCAATGCTGTGGGTGTGTATTTTGGTCTGTTACTGTTTTGTGTTTGTCTTATTTTTAGAATTAATCCACTGGCCTGAATCCTAGGCTAAAGGATACAACTTTCTCCATAAGGGCACACCATTCTGCAATTATAGGGAGACCACACTAGATGTGTTCACAATGAGCCTTACAAATCTAAGCAACGCTGTCTTGCTGCCTTTCCACATCTCAGTAGGCATTTTTTCACACTGGTGTTCAAGTTACCCTTTTTGATGTGACATTCATTCCTCTCTTCCACTCTTGTTTACTAGTAGATATCTAGTGTCTATTTCAGATGTTATATTCTCCCAATTATTCCAAGAGTAGAAAGCTATCAGCTTAACTAGGAGAAGTTGCTGTCTAATATCAACAACAACAATATACACAGCAGCAGCAATGGATTTATCAATCACCTGTTAAATGCCAGGCTGGGTTTAAAATGTTTGACCAACATAGTCTCATTTAGTGATAAGAAGAACCTAGTTTGTGTCCCCTCCCACCCCATTTTTCAGCTGAGTCTGCTGAGAGAAAAGGGCTGAGGATAGGTAACTCACTAGAGTCCATGCAGCTATAGGAACACTGCAGCATGTATTTCCTCCCCTATTCCTCCCTTTCTTATCAGATGCTATGAAATCCACTCGAAGAGCCTACTGTGATGCTAGAAGCAGCCCTCCATGTCTGCATGTTTTAAAGCAAAATATACTTTATTGGTGAGCACAAACACATCATGGAAATGCCTTTCTGAATGAAGAAAAGAAAGACTTCTTTATTTAGGGGAAGTCTGGTGTTTACACCCTGATAGCTCAGTTGATAAAGAATCTGCCTGCAATGCATGAGACCCCAGTTCAATTCCTAGGTCAGGAAGATCTGCTGGAGAAGGGATTGGCCACCCATTCCAGTATTCTTGGACTTCCCTTATGGCTCAGCTGATAAAGAATCTGACTGCAATGCAGGAGACCTTCATTCAATCCCTGGGTTAGGAAGATTCCCTGGAGAAGGGAAAGGCTACCCACTTCAGTATTCTGGCCTGGAGAATGCCATGGACTGAATAGTCCATGGGGTTGCAAAGAGTCAGACATGAGTGATAGACTTTCACTTTCTGGTGTTTAACTGTGTGGAAATCTTACACAGTCCATTTTAATTCTTAAAATATAAAAATAGTGAAGGAAAAACAGTTAAACATTTTCTAACCTGGTTGTAAATTTGATGGTTATTCAACCTTTAGTTCTTCCTTCTTTTCATAAGTTATACAAAGGGTTCATGTCTTTGTTTTTATGCTTATGATTTAATATTATAATTTTGGAGAAAAGTATTCCAGTATAAAGCTTGTCATGACAAAAAGGAAAGTGATTTCAAATATTAAAAGTGCTCGGCTGAATGAAGAAAAGAAAAATGTGGCCATGGATTATGAATTTGGTTACAAACCTACAAACTATGGAATTCTAATTCCATTTTCAGTTTTGAATCTCTAGGGCTCCAAGCACACATCAAAGGCCTTTTCTCGTTTTCATTTTTAATGGGTTACTGCTTAAAAAGTAAAATCTACTGTGCTCCTGGGTCTTCCACTACAGGACTCCCCTGTGAGCTGACCCCAACTTCCCCACCTACCACAAAGAGATCTGTGTGTGTCCTGTGTGTAGACTAGCTTGCAGCCAGCACTTCTCCAAGTCCTGTCAACCCACATCCAGAGTGGCCTCTATCTGTGTTCAAATCCCAATGTTCAGAACTAGGAAAACCACCAAAATGAACATCAGTTCACGCTGGCGCTAAGTTGGAGTTCTTAGGTCATTTCCATCCAATATCCTCTGTTGCTACCTCCTGCCAATTAGAAGGGGAGAAACACTTTCAGGATGAACAAATATGAAAAATAAAAGATAATATCATAGTGAACAGAAAGTTTAGAGCAATGCATTTCCATTGACAATTATAAATATGAGCATTCATTCATCTTTGATAATGTCTGACTCTTGCTACATTATTTAAGATAATTGTGTCTTCATATGTAAGACTAATTGCAGGAGCCAATAGTATATTTGGGTGGCTTTTTTAAAACAACACAAGTTTTTCAATCTATTTAATGTTCTAGCATTTTAAAAGTTGCATTTAAAAAAAGTATGAAGTAAAGTACTCTATGAATTGAATATTGATAACATTGTTTGAATGAGATGAAAAAATCCAGACTGTCTTCAACTTTCAATGGTTCAACTTATGATTTTTCAATTTTATAATGGTGTAAAATGATACATATTCAGTAGAAACTGTACTTCAGATTTTTGAATTCTACTCTTTTCCTGGGCTAGTATTATGACATTCTCTGTGATGCTGGGTGAGGGCAACCAGTTCCAGTCAACTTGTGAGATCACAAGGGTAAATAACTCATCCACTTAGAAAACCATTTTGTTCTTAGACATCTATTCCATTTTTCACTTTCAGGACAGTGTTCAGTAAATTACATGAGATATTCAACATTTTAGTATCAACTAGGATCTGTGTGGGATGATTTTGCCCAACTGTAGGCTAATGTAAATGTTCTGAGCATGTTTAAGGTAGGCTAAGCTGAGCTATGATGAAAATGCTATGATGGAGTTAGTATATCTGTGATTGCAACAAGTTTTCTTACCACTGGACTTTTGCAAATACTCTCTCTTCTCCTTTTGATTAGAATCCACTCTCTAAAGCTTGCCTTCTTTCTCTCATTTACTCACTTTTCCACTCTATCTAGCTGACTTCTCAGATATCAAGGTTCAGCTTGGTGCCTACCTTCTCTTAAAACACTTCCTTGAGTCCCTCCTGTCACCAAAATCTCTCTTCTCGATGCTTCCAAAGTACATTATAGTTACCTGTTTGTGTCACTGATGAAATTTCATTATGATTGCCTATTGTCATGTTTGCTTTTTTCAACAAACCATCAGTTCTGTAAGTCAAAATGCACAGACTGTCTTGTTTACCAGTCATTAACCAGTGCCTAATCTAATATTTGATTTATAGTAAGTACTTAGTAAAAAAACACTCGCTCCTTGGAAGAAAAGCTATGACAAACCTAGAGAGCATATTAAAATTAAGAGACATCACTTTGCCAACAAATATACATATAGTCAAAGCTATATTTGTTTGTTTGTTTCTTTGTTTTCCCAATAGCTGTGTATGGATGTGAGAGCTGGACCATAGAGAAGGCTGAGGGCTGAAAAACTGATGCTTTCAAACTGTGGTGCTGTAGAAGATTCTTGAGAGTCCATTGGACAGCAAGGAGATCAAATCCAAACCAGTCAATTCTAAAGGAAATCAACCCTGAGTATCCATTGGAAGGACTGATGCTGAAGCTCAAGCTCCAATACTTTGGTCACTTGATGTGAAGTGAAAAATACCATGATGCTGGGAAAGACTGAGGGCAGAAGGAGAAGGGGGCAACAGGGAGTGAGATGATGACTTCACAAAATCAATGGATATGAGTTTGAGCAAACTCTAGGAGATAGTGAAGGACAGGGAAGCCTGGCATTCTGCAGTCCATGGGCTTGCAGAGCTGGACATGACTTAGCAACTGAAAAAGAAGTGCTCAGTAAATTCTGGTAATTTTCCTAAACCACATATCACTTTCCTAAGTGTTCGTAGGGAAGCTTCCCTTGTGGCTCGGCTGGTAAAGTATCCACCTTCAATGTGGGAGACCTGGGTTTGATCCCTGGGCTGGGAAGATCCTCTGGAGAAGGGAAAGGCTAACCACTACAGTATTCTGGCCTGGAGAATTCAATGAACTTTATAGTCCATGGGGTCACAAAGAGTAGTCCATGGGGTTGCAGAGACAAAGACACGACTAAGAGCTTTCATTTCACTTCACTTCACTTCATAGGGTTTCCCTGGTGGCTCAGTGGGTAAAGCATCTGCCTACAATGCGGGAGACCCAGGTTCGGTCCCTGGGTCAGGAAGATCCCCTGGAGAAAGAAATGGCAACCCACTCCAGTACTCGTGCCTGGAAAATCCCATGGGCTGAGAAGCCTGGCGGGCTACAGTCCATGGGGTTGCAAAGAGTTGGACACGACTGAGCGACTTTCCCTTTCCCTCACTTCATAGTGAAACTGGAACACAGACCACCCAGCTTAGGACATTTCCCCCTTATATATATATAGATAGATAGATATATAACTTGGATATATGAATATATGTTACTTGGCTCCAAGTAATCAGGAGAAAAGCCTTAATTTTTCTCAGATTTTACCAAGAAAAAGATAATTTTAAGCCATGATTCCAAGTACCCATATTATTCCTCATTTTTGTTTCTCTGCTGGTCCATCTGCCAGTAGGTTTGGCCAGCCATCTGGCTGAGTCACACTGTTTGAATCTCTGTGTCTCCTTAGAGTGCTTCTCCTTATTTCTCACTCTGCAGTCCTCCCACTTTCCATCATTTCCCTCAACAGCTGCTGGCAGAGCCCACCTCTGCTGTCATTTGAGGGCATCACAAGTCTGGCCCCACAGAACTGGTATACAGCCACATGGAGCCCATCATGCCAATCTTTTCTCAGGATGACTTTGAGATGTTTTGGGGGCCACTCCAGTTCTTCCCACAGAGGTTGTCTTTTCATTTCAGAAAGATTTCAATAATATCAAATCTCTCATTTGCAGAAGTTCCAATGTGGTGAAGCACTGATGCCAGACTTTCAACCGTCCCCAGTTCTCAGTCACACATGGCTCCACTTACCTTGAGTGACAGCCTCCAAGGAGAAGGTAAGATGGGCTGAGTCCCAGAAAAGAAAACTGGCATATGCCATTGTAGGGTCTAAATGGATAACAAAGCAACACCCATGACATTTTGAAAACAATTATTTTTAAAAAGACATTTTGTGTAATTTATTTCCAAATGAATGAATACCAACAGTTCTCTTTTGCTTAGCTTGAAAATTTCCTAACAGCAATGATGACATTTTCCTGCACATATATAATTTAAATGATACATTCACATGTGCATACACATACACACATACATACATACATATGCATACTACTCACAGGCAACTCGAGATTTAAACATCTTGGGAGGTAAAATAAGTTCCTACCCATTAGTCTTCAAGGAAATCACCCTCACTTGTTTGAAAATTCAGGTGTATATAAAAATTTTAATTTAGACATCACCACGGTTTATAGATTTTGAGGCCACAATAATGGCCTTAAGAAATGAGAAATAGCTATTTTAACTCTTGTTTTTCAACACATAACTTTAAATGACCTATGACAGCATCCCCTAAATGAACCAAGATCAAGTCAGAAAAATTTGTTCTAAGGAATGTTGACAAGAGAAGCAAAGCAATGTAAATTTGGCCTTGTATTTACTTTCCTCAAAAACCCTCTTTCTGTGGAATGAAGAACAAAGTTTCTACAGAGCCTTCACCTTTCTGACTAACCTCATTTCAAATCCATTTAGGTTGTTGCCCTATGTTCTAGTTCTTCTTTTACTAATGCTTCCTAATCTATTCCATAAAGAGCCTTCCTCACCTTGCTATCCCAGGCCAGGCTAAACCATTTTGTGCTATACCTCTAATCATACTAAACTTCCTCATAGCACTCAGCAGAATTCTAACTTGGATATCATTTCTTTACTATGTTTTTCTAAGCTAGACTATAAAGCTCAATGATAATAGGGATTCCAGAAATCTTACTTACCACTATATTTCCATCAAGGTCAATATGGATAAAGTTTTGATCAATATGTCTGTAATGAATTATTACACACATGATGATCAGTTAATATACTAGGTGCTTTTATGATGCCCCCATGATCTCTCTAATATATTTTATTCAGATTCTTATCATGGCAACATTGACTTTCTTATGTCTCCTGTCTACATAATTATTAACGTTCACATTCAGTCTAACAATTCCAAAAATTTTCACATGATCTTTTCCTCTAAAATAATTTTAGAGATAAAAAAGGCTGTGTTTTTTATTTTGAATAACCGACGTATCATCTGCATATCTCTAGATTGTGGTGCTAGGAGGGATTGGGGGCAGGAGGAGAAGGGGACGACAGAGGATGTGATGGCTGGATGGCATCACCGACTTGATGGACTTGAGTTTGGGTGAACTCTGGGAGTTGGTGATGGACAGGGAGGCCTGGTGCGCTGCAATTCATGGGGTCACAAAGAGTCAAACATGACTGAGCAACTTAAATGAACTGAACTGAACTGAGCCCTCTTTCAAATATATAAAAGGTTTTAAAAAAAATACAGGTGTTTTCTTCTCTGAATTGTCCAGATGGCTGAACGGTAAAGAATCCACCTGCCTACACAGAAGATGCAGGAGAGGCTGGTTTGATCGCTAGGTTGGGAAGATCCTCTGGAGAAGGACCCACTCCAGTATTCTTGCCTGGAGAATCCCAAGGAGAGAGGAGCCTAGTGGGCTGTAGTCAATGGGGTCACAAAGAGGCAAACATGACTGAGCATGAGGATAAGTCTCTTAACAATGCAAGCTAGGACATGAAAGATTTAGAGACTGTATCAGCCAGGTTGAACTTGGTTATGCAAAGATAACAAATCACCCCAAAATCTCAGGAACACAAAATTTATTTCTTACTCATGTTATTTGTCCATCATGTGTCAACTGAGTGACTTTACTCTTAATATACCCAAAGAGAGAATTAGTTTGAAGGATATTCCATTTCTGTGTTGTCATAATTACCAACACAGAAGTGAGGAGCAAAGTGAATGTGCACTGACTCTCCAAATCTTATTGGCCAAAATGTCAAATGAACATGTTCAGCTTCAAAGGGGCCATGGAAGTGCAGTCTTATCAGTGGCCTGGAGAGAGGAAAACATTTAGAGCTTTGCATTGATGACTGTCACAGGGAGGAACTGTAGTGTAGATCAAGCATTATTAGAAAACTGAGGAAAAGAGAAAAGGAGCATTGGCTTTAGAGAAAAAAAAGAGTTCTCTACGTTGATAGTCAAAAGTGAAAGTGAAGTTGCTCAGTCATGTCCGACTCTTTGCAACCCCATGGACAGTAGCCAACCAGGCTCTGCCATCCATGGGATTTTCCAGGCAAGAATACTGGAGTGGGCTGCGATTTCCTCCTCCAGGGGATCTTCCCGACCCAGGGATTGAACCCAGGTCTCCTGCATTGCAGATAGACGCTTTACCGTCTGAGCCAAAGAAGGAATCTATTACAGGTCTAATTTGTAAAGGACTGAATAAAGTGTGAATTCACCATCTCAAAACAACATTTAAGGTGAGGGAATAGTTGCAAATTGATTGAATTTGGCCCCAAGAAGTCTGACAGCAGCAAGAGGATATATTGCTGGAGAAACTGGCCTAGTATGAGCACTCAAAGTGGGTGCCCACAGTAAGAAGAGTGACATCAAAGCATAGGTGTGGGCACAGCTTCTGGAATTCTAATGAGAGGTAATATGTGAAATGTGGGGTCCACAGGGTGCCGTGGCCTGGTAACACTCTGTATTTGAACTCTCTGCATTGTAACAGAGATGGACCCTTCAAGATCTGGACTGCTATAGGGAGGGGACAGGGCCCACCTCAGGCAAGTTGGCAAAATTCTCAGATCTGAGAAAACCTAAATTTACTGGGAAACTTAGAAGAGTTAGAGAGGGAAGACATGGTAAATTACACACACACGTTTGTGTGTGTGTGTCTGTGTGTTTCCATTTTTACAAATTTGCAAAGTTTGTTAAAGGTCTAGTTGAATAGATGGTTTTTTGTTTGTGAAAAGCAGACTAGAAAAAGCAGATCAAGAGGGGAATTCATGGTAGAATATCTCAAGAATTAAACAATTATGGCTTCACAGACAGCAGTCTCATGGTTGATTTGAGAGCAGAATAAGATGTTTAGGTAAAGATATTTAAGGATGTGTTTGTCTAAGGTTGTCTAAGGAAACCAAACATCTTTGTCCCTCTTGATAAAGATGGAAAATCAGATGTCTTATGAAGCCACTAAACCTCTGTGGCATTTCCACACAACACCAGTTGGGAAAAGGATTGTCTACAACAAGGACAAAGAAGCAAAGTGGCCACAATAGATCCCTTGTGGCTTATACAAAGCAACACTCTTGTAAAAGGGTTTCATCAACACTGCTGATAACTCCACTTATTTCCCAAATGTTCCAAACAGAACTTTGCTCATTCTTATTAAGTACCAAAAATGACCCTGTGTACATTTTTCCCCCAAAAGATCTTATGGATCTAATTTATGTCCCCACAGATTTCTTCCAGTCAGTTACCCTATTAGTTCTTACTTGTTTTTCCAAAGTCAGCTATGATTTAAACACTGAGAAATTTTCATACAATGACATTAGCCACTGTACTTAAATTTCCATCAGTCCTATGGTCAGGTGGAGCCACAATTCAACAAACTTCTGGGCCTTGTATGTTGAATCAGGTTTCCAAAAGCATCCTTCCTTCCTGCTCAGAACTGGGCACTTTTTATTCACTCATTCCAAATTCCAATGTTACTTATTAGAAATTAATGCCTTAAATAGCTAGGTCAGTTTTGAATTTTTGCTTATGTCATTTGTAAAATCTCTGCTAAAATTTTAAATTTGTATAAAGTTTTCAGGACTGAATATGACATTATGATTTACTCAATAATGGTTTATTGTGAAATATCTGTCTTCCTTGGAGGAATGGATGTGAGGAACATCATCTTTGTCACAGAACCCAATGTGGAAATGAAATAAAAACACAAATAGCCATAGTTTGATAAATTTCATGAAAAAATAGTAGTGACTATGACTATACCATTGGTGGTAGTGATAAAAATCAAGTATCTTACAAAATTCACATGCACTCCAAAATAGGCAGGACATCTGTAGATCTGAAGTGTTACTGATTAGACCCATGAATTCCCTGGTACTTCTGTCATTACACAGAAAAATTCACTTGTAACTCCCCTTTGAACTCTGCTTACTCTATCTCAGATACACTTTAGACCTCTCTGCTGCTGCTATGTCACTTCAGTTGTGTCCAACTCTGTGCGACCCCATAGATGGCAGCCCACCAGGCTCCGCTGTCCCTGGGATTCTTCAGGCAAGAACACTGGAGTGGGTTGCCATTTCCTTCTCCAATGCATGAAAGTGAAAAGTGAAAGTGAAGTCACTCAGTCGTGTCTGACTCTTAGTGACCCCATGGACTGCAGCCTACCAGGCTCCTCCACCCATGGGATTTTCCAGGCAAGAGTACTGAAGTGGGTTGCCATTGCCTTCTCTGACTTTAGACCTCACTGGTCCTCATTTTTACATTTGCCTTCACAAATGAAAACTGTTCCTTTTCTGGGTCTGTTTGAGGGAATAATTAAAGGAGGCAATATACTTACAAGGGAGGAGCTAAATCTGATGCTCCATGGCCAGAGGCTTCTTATCTTAAATTGTCTTCTGCTTTGTTAACTAACTAGTTAAGATTGAAACATGGGCATCTGTGTTGGCAGGACTAGAATGAAAGTCTTGACTGCAGAGTTTTATGTCAAGTAAAGAGAACAGGATAAGCATGATTTATCCACCACTGGTTATATATTTTGGCCAAGATGAAAGATGAGAATAGCATGATCAATATTCTGTATAATTGTTGATTAGTAGTTGTGTTCCTGATAATTATTTTCCTGGATGGTCAGGAAATTTTATTCCCCTAGAGAAATTTACTGTACAGGATGTCCCTGTAGCTCAAACGGTAAAGAATCTGCCTGCAAGGCAGGAGACCAGGGTTCGATCCCTGGGTGGGGAAGTTCCCCTGGAGAAGGGAATGGCAATTCTCTCCAGTATTCTTGCCTGGAAAATCCCATGGACAGAGGAGCCTGGTGGGCTGCCGTCCATGGGGTTGCAAAGAGTTGGACACGACTGAGTGACTAACACACACAGAGAAATTTCCTAAAGAGTTATTTCATCCAAACTATATTGATACTACAAAAATAAGAAGTATGGGATATAAAAATGAGAAAATTATTATTTAATCTCAGAGGTTTGTGTTTCTTCTTATCTTTTTTTAAAATTTCACATCAATGAAATAGATGCAAGGTTATTACTGAAAAAGTGTCATATGTGCTTTTTTTTGCCAACATAATAATAATAAGGCAATAATAAGAAATTCACTTTCTGGAAGCTGGACACAGACTTTTGGCATCTTAACTGTCATGCCCAAGGGGGAAAAAAAGTTAATGAAAAGTCTTGTGAGAATTAGAATGGGTTTTAGGAGAATGTATCCAAAGTGTGGTAACAACATTGTTCACTAAACCTAATGAAGTCAAGACCTCAAGATTATCTGATTGGCCCCAAAATAGAGCAGAGTTCTCACTTTATCCCTCCCTCCTCTCTGCTTTCTCTCTCTCTCTCTCTCACTCACACACACATCTGACCCAGTGGCTGGAGACATCTGAGCTGTAGAAATTCCACTGAATAACCACAGTTATTCCCTCCTCTGACATCTTAACATATTCTCCCTCATTTGCCACGGACCACACCACTACCTGCAGATTTGAAAGAGTCATTGCACCCAGTGAGCTTCATGGACTCTCATCTCTAACCCCCCATTTACAGTGTTTGCAAAATTAAATTTACAAGGTCATCATTCAGACCACCATGGAACCGCTGGATTTTGTATCTAAGCTACCTAAAATGTAGACAATTTCCGTTTGACAAACATTCATCAGACACTTATCATAACTTAAACATCATAGTAACACAGCATGAATAAGACATATTGGAGGTGCCAAATCCAATGTTTAAGAACAATAATAATAGCAGTTCTGTGTAGCTAATATGGCTGGTATTGTATAAAGTACTTTGTATGCATTATTTCTTTTCATCTCTGCAACCCATCAATGAGATAGTTTCTATTACTATGATTTTGATGAGGAAATTGAAGCTTAAAGAAACTAAATCATTTGCTGAGTCATATAGGGGATCATGGTAAGGTGAAGATTCAGACCAAGGCACTCTTATAGCAAAGACCAGGTTGTCAACCACTGTACTTTCTCTCTCTGTACCTTACTCAGGTATCATGTTGCTTCTTTATGTAGTGAGGTGACACACTTTATGTAGTGAGGTGCCCCAGTTTCACAATGTGATCATGTCTACATTTTGTGAGTGAGGTCACTGATCCTGGCTAGATTTACTTGCTTATAAAGTTTCCTGGAAGTCTCTAGGTGTGGGCTCATCTGCTCCTCTGCTTTACTTGAAGATGCAATTGTGCTTTTCAAAGCTCTGAGTCAAATTTAAATTGGTGACAATCATTATGATGCTTGCTCACCACTATCTGCTTTTAGAGGCCATTAGTCTCATAAAAATCTCCCAAAGATCCCCCTTGCCTTCTGTTTGCTATGTGTGTAACTTATGTAGAACTGGATGGCCATGGTAGATATCAAATAACATTTTCCTGTAGGACTCCCACTTCTAGGGAGCTTATACAGAGTGTAGACACCACTGATATCACTAGATCTGCTGTTTTTGAAAGGATCCAATGGTGGAACCACTTGAAAAATAGTGGTGGCTCTATCCTGAGGTAAAGTAGAGAAACATCTTGTTCCTTCCTGGATAAAGATGACTTGGCCAACTGTTTTGAAACAACAAACAATAACATAAACATGCTAAGCTGTTAATAAGCTGAACAGCTCTTGCAAGTATAATATTTCCCTGTGCAGATGACATGTAGATGATGTTAGAAGGGATCTGTAGAGACAGTTCTCTAATCTTTATTTCCACAAGAGGAATCTATGATTCTGGAAAGCATCCTCTATACATTTGTAGAGAAGCAAAATGTGCCACCCCTAAATGTGTCTCTTTGGCACAGGGTTAATTTAAACCAATTATTTTTAAGAAACAAGACTCTAGGAGTCTTTGTATTTACCTCTTCCTTAGCTACCTAAGGGCTTCCCTTGTGGCTAAGCTGGTAAAGAATCCACCTGCAATTCAGGAGACCTGGATTCAATCTTTGGTTTGGGAAGATCCCCTGGAGAAGGGAAAGGCAACCTACTCCAGTATTCTGGCCTGGAGAATTCCATGGATTGTATAGTNTGTTTGACCACTTCCAATTTGCCTTGATTCATGGACCTGACATTCCAGGTTCCTATGCAATACTGATCTTTACAGCATCGAATCTTGCTTTAACATCTCTAAAACTGTTCACAGGATATTGCTCAGAATGTTATCGTTGGCCCGTGAGGAGAAACTAAAGACCTTTGACTTTGCCTAATGGCTAAATCGTTACTATTCTCTATCACTTGATTATTTTCCTTTGTTTCTGTTTTTTTTTTTTTTCCATCTCCACTGGTCAAAATTAACCTTGGAAAAGAAGAGGTCTACAGGCTTCCAGCATTTGAAGTGCTTGAATCAGCAACAATTTTGGCTATTTCCTATTGAGATGGAGCATGGAGTTGGAAATAATTCTGAGATCTAAGCTTGGTATCAATATTTTCTGTTATGGAAACATATCTGTGTGTTTTATACAGATATGTGTATATTTATATACATAAATATCTATCTATCTATCATCCATCTATCTATATCTATCTATTAATTAATTTATTTCCATATATATATTTTCATTAAACCTGGACAAATTTTTGAAAATTGGTAGATATTTATTAAAAGGAGAGAGGGGAGTGATATAAAGAGTCCTCATACTATACATGCAGCCAAGAAAACATAGTTTGAAGTATTTCCACTTACATATATTCAATAACTGAGTAGACGTTTGAAGCATTCTACATTTGAGTTTTAAATGGCAACCCACTCCAGTGTTATTGCCTAGAGAATCCCAGGGACGGAGGGGCCTGGTGGGCTGCCATCTGTGGGGTCGCACAGAGTCGGACACGACTGATGCGACTTTGCAGCAGCAGCACATTTGAGTTTTAATTTTTTTCCATGCTCTTATACCTAACAGGAATTAAAAGTTATTGTATTGTTTTATATGCACACACATACAAACATATGCATATTTGTGGATAAGCCAAAATAAAATTTTAGGCAACTTTATTAAGGTGGCCAAACACTTTGCTTGCTCCCAAGACCTTAAATGAACTGTTTGGGAAGCCCAACTTGCTTAATAAATTGCTGGATGAATACTTAATATCCTGTTGCTGAAAGACTCTCCTTTAATCTATCTCATCTTCCACTATTCTTTCTGTAATAAGACATGGGGTTCAAACATATGAGAACACCTTGAGGCCATAAAATCGCAACTCTCATTTACTTAGAGATATTGTTCGAAGATAGTTGTTGCTCTCACCACGTTGGATACCATTTTAAACATTTGTCTGTAGTAACATAAGAACATGTCAGAACCACATGCACAACGGTCAACCAGCTGGATTTGGAATAACAGCTATCCATTTAAAGGGTGAAACAGATGACCAGTGCACTGTGCATAGATCATAGACAGGCTCTTCTGACTAGCTGAATATTGAAATTATATGATGTGAAAACAAAAGTCACTGCTTCATAATTCAGTATGTAACTTTTTCTTTCATCAGTTTCAACTTCTGGTACCAAATATTTCAATAGAATACACTGACGATCAAAATTGTTCTTGCTTCATGCCACAGGGGTTCTGCTTTCTGCCCCCATCCACATCCTTTATCTTGTTCCTTGTTCTCCTTTGTATTTTTGAAGTAGCCACATTAGAGAAAATCTAATTAGATAACATGAGCAGGCTCAATATATTATGTGAATGGGAAAATATTTTATATACTGTGTATTTTGCAATATTTACCCAGTTGTCACAGAAATATGGTGCAAATATTCCAGCAGGAAACTTAAAATTCATAGTATAATATAAAATAAGTAACTATCATCTTAGAATATTCTTAGAAAATAATTTCTTTTCCAAAACATTGAGGGAAAACAAAGGTACAAGAATACAATAATTCTCAATGTTCATAGGAAAACATAAATATTACATTTGAATTATCTGCTGCTGTTGCTGCTAAGTCACTTCAATCGTGTCTGACTCTGTGCAGTGCCAGAGATGGCAGCCCACCAGGCTCACCAGTCCCTGGGATTCTCCAGGCAAGAACACTGCAGTGGGTTATTTCCTTCTCAGTATCACACAAAGTAAGATCATGACATCTGCTCCCACCGTTTCATGGGAAATGGAAGTGGAAAAGACAGAAGCAGTGACAGATTACCTCTTTTGGTTCTAAACTCACTACAGATGGTGATGGCAGCTATAAAATTAGAAGATAATTGCTTCCTGGAAGAAAAGCTCTCACAAATTTAGAAACCATGTTAAAAAGTGAAGACTTGACAATGACTTGAGCAATGGAGGCACTTTGAATCACATCTATGGTCTTTCCAGTAGACATGTACAGATGTGAGAACACAAAACTGCGCTGCTAGGGATGACTTGTGAGTTTCTGTTGGGTTGCAGGGAGATCAAGCCAGTCAAACGTAAAGGAAATCAACTCTGAAGAAGCATTAGAATCACTGATGCTGAAGAAGAGTCCCCAAGGCTTTGACCACCTGAGCAAAGAACTGATTCACTAGAAAAATCCCTGATTCTTCGGAAACAATGATATCAGGAGGAGACATGGGTAAGAAAGAAGAGGAAGGTTGTATAGCTTCACCCATTCAATGGATATGATTTCAGACAGACCTTGGGTGATGGAGAAGGACAGACAGGCCTTGTGTGCTGCAGTCCAAGGGGTCACAGAGAGTCAGACATGGCTTTGTGACTGAACAACAAGGTTTTAGTTAAAAAAATGGATCTTCCGGGATCGTGGTGGGGGTCTCATAATGTTAGAGGANACTGAACTGAACTGAACTGAACTTGGACAAGTCACTGGCCCTCAATATTTTTAGAAATAGAGAGTTGGAATGGAGTATCCCAAGGTGATTTTCCCAATTTCATTTTTATCTCATTATTTCAAAGAAAGTATAACCTTTGTAGTACAGTATTTTGGAAACTGATGATCTGACAAGATGTCAAGGTTGTCATTCTGCACTCATAGTTTGATATTCCAAGTCTTGAAAGCTTGGAATATCTTCACCTTGACAAGAGTAAGCTCTGGGGAAAACTAGGATTATTGTATTCTAACTTATGATTTATATATAGAAACCCATATAGTATTTACTTATTAATCCCATAATATTGAAAATCTTCTATAAACCATTTATCATGCTAGATATTGTTTGGAATACTTAAAGGATCAAACCAAAGATGCTCATCAAAGGGCTAAAAGTCAACTGAGGTATTCAGACAGGTACTCAAATATCTTTGCAAAGTCCAGTCAGATAAATTTTGTTTAAAAAAAATGGATAAGTGGTGACAATGTTCAAAGAGGAGTGGGTTATTAAGAATCAGAAAATCTTTATAGATGTGAAAAGATAATATTTAATAGAAGCCATGACACTTGGGAAGAATTCCAAAAGGAAAAAACAAAACAAAACATGGCAAAGGAGAGGTAATCTCAGCCAGAGGCACAGAATTTGTAAAGAGCAAAGCATAACTGGAGAACCGTAAAGATGGATTGCCTTGCTATGAATCGAATGAGCATAGGGCTGTTTCACCTGCCTGGCCTTGCACTGGTCAGTCCTAATAGGAGACCGTTGGCAAAGGGACTAACTATAACGATATGAGCCTGGGGCAGGAGAATTAAAAGAGACTGTGCAGGAGCCTGGGGCTCACGCAGTCCTGGAGCCAAGGAGACAAAGGACTAGAGAAGTAACAGGAAACCCAAAGGAGAGAGGATTGTAAAGAGCAGATCTTGTTGAAAAAAGTAATGAACTTTGGCCAATGGACATATTCAGGCCAAGGTCGCCTCATAGAGAGGGACCAAGAGAAGAAATAGCTCACACTTGCTGCTCTCTCTCCTGCCAACCTCTGGCCAGGCCTCCCCATTGACTAAATCCAATCGTAATCTGGAAGGCCCAGGAGCCCTGAAGGGGAGCCGTGCAGAACTCCCTGTGGGGGCTTGGCGCCTGGCAGCCAATGGGGAGTGGATCTACGGGGCAAACAGTGGGTCTCCGCACGAGGCCTTCAGGCATGGTGGGGCCTGGGCTTATGAGCTACTCCTGGTCTACAGAGTGTGTGAATCCTGCTGTGGCGGCTGCATAGTGGGGGAGACTACTGACTCCAAAACCCAAAAAGAAATCTTGAAAGCAAAATATCAATGCATATTTAAATATGTGTCTAGGAAGCAAAATATCATTTCTTCATTGATAATTACATTTAGTGTCATCATAATATTTCTTTGAAAAAATGTGATAGTTTCTCACTTTGAAAACATTTCTGAGGATACATGATGCTTGCAAAGAAGGGACCATCGTAAATTAAATGCCAAATAATTGCATTGGAATCATCACAGTGAAAAAGTATTCAAACTGTTTCCAATTTTTGCAGCTGGCACATTTATGGTGGTTTAGTCACTAAGTTGTGTCCGACTCTTGCTACCCCATGGACTGTAGCCCACCAGGCTCCTCTGTCCATAGGACTTTCCAGGCAAGAATACTGGAGTGGGTTGGCATTTGCTTCTCTAGGGGATCTTCTTGACCCAGGTATCGAACCTGGGTCTCCTGCACTGCAGGCAGATTCTTTATCGACGGAGCTATCAGGGAAACCCATGGCTGGATATTTTTATAACAACATATACATGTATTATATAGTTAAATACATATTCAATTTTATTATTAAATATATATATTAAATATTATAATAATACTTAACTGTAATGTGATATGGGAAAAGCAAAAGTAAGTTTGCCTAGAACTATGAAAGTTTTTAAGTATCCATATGGATATTTATATTTAATCTATTAGACAAGGTGAGGCTTTGAAGTTTTGTGTGCAGTGAAGTAAGATCCCATTAACAATTTAGGGAAATCAACCTAGTAAGAATTGAAGTTTCATAGAACAGGGAGAGAGATGTAATTGGAACCAGTTAAATAACTATTAAAGTCACTCAAATGGGAAGAAATAAGGCTTGAATGAGGGTGAGAATGGAATGAAGGAGAAATCTCTACACAGAACTATGCAGGGTGAATTCAAAAGACCCAGGAACTGATTGGATAGAGCAGTGGGAAAGAAGGATGAGCCATGTTAGGTATTCAATATAGAGAACCAGGATAATTCCCTTAGCTGGTTAGGGAAGTCAGGCAGGGAAATCTATTTGGACAGAAAGGTGATAAACTGAGCTTTGCATGTGATTATTCACCTATTCTACAAATATCTGTGAATGTCGACAATGAGAAAGAAATCTTGCTGGGCTCGGGCTATACAGGTTAATAGGATATTGTTCTAGACCTTGAAACACCTAAACAAAGTAAGTAAAATACAATAGTTGGTTTAGAACACTGTCCCAGGAGCAGAGGCATGCAGAACAAAGGTTACAGTAAGAAATCTGGCTTTTCAGTAAAGAATCATTTCGCAAAAAACATCTCTTGATATAGAAGTGCCTACCTGAGATATTTGATACTGATTCCTGATACTAAAATGTAGGGGAGACACATGTAACTAGGAACAAGAGGCTGATCCCAAATGATCAGGATGATCCTAAAGTAGGAACTTTGTCCAGCAGACATCAGTGATCCAGGAACCACTGCATCACCCATGAAACCATCAGCTGCTGTAAAAGGGAATATTTGCAAGAACACTTAATATTTCTTTTCTTTATTGAAAAAATTCTTATTTGAAAGAAGCTACAAATGCCTCCTCAAAACACCTTGTCTCTTGGATAGTAAATATTCAATATATCAAGTAATAGTTGAGAGCCATCTTTGTCTCTTATGTATGCAAACAACACATAAAAAAGCAAATCACACTTGTAGATCTACACATGGCCATTATTTTCAACATCCAGGTCTGTTTGCAAAATGTAAAAAACTTGTATCAGAAAAGAACCACTTCAAAAATTTTTGAGGACAAGTTTTAAGTAGCACCTGACTTGAGAAACATTAGTACTGACCTGCTATTCCTGTTTGTTTAGCAGATCAAAAGTTTGCTTCTTAAGGAAGTAGCTATAGAGAAGAAATGCAGGACCCTCAATGATTTCACTTCCTTAAGTAGGGTCCTACTTTTAAACCTCTCTTCTTTTCCAGTAAAAACTCAGCTATTATGCAGCTTCAAAGAGTAAGACACTTAGCTGGCTGGCAACTGGAAAGGCCTGACTAGGCTGCCCATAACAAAGTGTGAACAATTGATAAGATCTTTTATTGAACTCCTTTCATCTTTGTTGCATTGTGCTAGGTACTGGAGATTATATTCCACCCATAACTAACCTAAAATTTCTTAGAATTATGTAATTATATAAGTATGCATTTTAAAATACATCCCATAAAAATATTACATAATTCTGTCTCAGTGACTATATTCATTTAATAGATTAGTAACTAATATGTCAATAGGCAGTGGCCAATTCTTGGCCTGTTGACAGATTATATGCAATTTACCAACAAACTATTCAGGAAAAACTCAACTGGCACACAAAACAAGAACCTAAGAAAGGATGATGCGTATGTTGACTGGAAAAATTACACAACCTAAAAGTTGAGAACTGTTTCATTCTGAGGATATTCTGAGGACTTGAAGCCTGGGAGACAGCCTCTCAACAGTTATAAAGGACTACTCTGAAGAGGTAAGAGAGGAGCCAGATATATAGGGGTTTTGCAACAAAGATCAGGTAGTTAGAACAAAAGATAACTGGTAAAGAAAACCTGATATCTCAAGTTAAGGAATTTAGCGCCTTTCAGTATGTGGGAAGATGCAAGAGTCTGGGCTCATTGAAATCATTCCTGTGACATGCGCCTCAGCTATCTAGAGCCGGTGTCCTGTTCTTTTCCATCTTGCCCATCCTTCGAGGTCACCACTGGGGGCAGCTGTAATGTGATGGCGTGATGGCCGCAACTCCTTTGTTTTTTGACATGACAGGCAACATTTTCCATTCAAACAGAGAAGTGAAATAGTAAACATAGCAGCAAGTAGACTAACCCCTAGAAGGAGACGTGTTACTAGGACTCAGACACACCTGGTGTCTTCATATCCTCTCACACGCTTTTCCCTTCCTGTCTACAACAGGTGCTGGACGGGTCCCCCATTGAAGTGACCCTAGCCAAACCAGTGGACAAGGACAGTTATGTTAGGTACACCCGAGGGACAGGCGGAAGGGGCACCATGTTGCAAGGAGAGTACACCTACTCTTTGGGCCACGTGTATGAGCCCACCACCACCTACCTTGGAGCGCCTGTCTTCTATGCCCCCCAGGCCTACACAGCGATTCCCAGCCTTCATTTCCCAACCACCAAAGGACATCTGGGCAACAGGGCCATTATCCGGGCCCCTTCTGTTAGAGGTAACATTGATCAGCTCTTGTCTTAGATGAAGCTCTGCAATTTCAAATTATGTGTATTGCAATAGACCTGTGTCTAAGTTATGTCTAATTGGATGAGTCTACTGGGAAAAAAGAACTGGAAAATTACTTATTGAAAATCAAATATTACATTAATATTTTTCCTTTCATAGGAATCTTTTTTCACATTACAACTGGTTTTCACATAAAAACTTGGTCAGAATACAGTGTAAATGAATTTAAGGTATGCATCTGATCTCTGCACAGGCCCATAAAATATGCACTCACTAAAATTCGAATCCACAATTACTAGTTTCTTCCTTATCATTGTACTACCATATTACAAACATATGTGACTCATTACAAAACTTTCAAATGGGAGCAGTGTGGTTCAGTGGAAACCAACTACCTCAAATGTCAAGACACGTGTATTGGATGGTAACTCAGTGCCATCATGTCCATATATAAATCACAAATCATCATAAATATATTCCAACAGATACATGAGATGTTCTCATCTGACCTCCCCTGAGAAATATGTATAATGCCTTCCAAAAAGCCACATTACTAGAGCAATCAACTGTTTCTCCAGGATATGGGGAACTAAACAGTAAAAGTCCAAATAGAAAGAATAAACAAACAAACAACTCTCAATCTCATTGCCAAACAAATCTTCCCTACTGAATCCTATGAGAATTCCAAATGTTCAAGCAGTTCTCTGAGCTCAATTATTTCAAAAAATGTCAAAGATAAGGAAAGCACTTTTTCAAGACACTGTCTTGATTTTGCCTAATGGGATCCTTCAGAATGGTTCTGCTAAGAATCAATGCCAACAGAATCTCAATTCTGTCTTCCAAATATGACAACAGTCTGGGCAATTCAACAACAAATTGTGTACTTAAATCTATTCTTGGGTTTGACTAGAAGCAAGGGGCATATCCAGATTACTGTGGAAACAATTATCTTACTGTGTTTTACTATTTTTCAGGAGAACTGAATTGGCCATCCTAGGAGTTCTAGTCTTCAACTGCCTTGAAAGTTCCATACTCATAATACAATCACTTCACCCAAAGTTGTAATATAAAAGGAACCTTTTCCTGAAGGAAATTCATTCAGGACAATCTATTTATATGTTTGATGATGAATTATGTCATTAAACCACTGTACATTTATCATCTAAAATCACATCGTTAAACAATCCCTACATTAAGTATAAGTTGTCAACCAGTTGTAATGTAGGAAAAAAACAAACTGTACTCCAAGGGGAAAAATACCTGTCTTATAACAAGAAAGAAATCAATGAATGATATTCATGGATGAAGGGTAATCAACTTTTTATCTCTTTACAGCACTAATAGGAAATCAAAGTAGCAATGTGGCAAAACAAAAAATCAAAAGTAATCTATTAATGAAACTCAACCGAAATTTAAGCCTCACATTAATAGAATATAAGAAAATGGTGTATTTTAAAACACATTTTCTAAACATTGGTTTTCCAACAGGTCATCAGGAATGTTAACATTAGGGAAACTAGAATTCATTTCTAATTTACTGGTCAAAGACAATGTGGTCATATTACACTGTAAAATGTGAAAATATATACCTCCCAACATTTATTAGTCTATAAAAAAATGTCAACACAAAATTAACTGAAGAGAGAAATTGCAAAAATTTTCTCTATACCCAAGTGTTAAAGTGGCATGTGTACTTATCCATAGCTTTGATAGTATTGCTTTCTTTTATATATCCAGTTTAAAGAAAAAAAAGATGCCTATGGTAAATGCTGTATTATGTTGAGTTTCATTACATTAGAATCCTGGAGTTTTCTATCTGTCTTCAGAGCAATAATCAATGTGACTTGGGCTAACTTTTCCATTACAGTAAGATTCAGGGTGATTTTCTGGTGGTTTGATTCAGTTTAATGCCTTCTTACATTCCTAGAAATTTACATGAATGTACCTGTAGGGGCTGCGGGAGTGAGAGGACTGGGCGGCCGTGGCTATTTGGCTTACACAGGCCTGGGCCGGGGATACCAGGTCAAAGGAGACAAGAGAGAAGACAAACTCTATGACCTTTTACCTGGGATGGAGCTCACCCCAATGAATCCTGTCACTTTAAAGCCCCAAGGAATTAAACTTGCTCCCCAGGTATGTAATGTTATTCCAGAGGCCGCTTGGATAGTTTGTGTAAGTTGGGTCAAAGACCATCATTCACCATTCATCAATGGATGTGACTTGATCCCTACTTGGGCTGTAGTCTTGTTTTGTTTTCTTTTGTTTTATTACATAGATAAAGTGACCAGTCAACATAATATATCGTGAAACACCAGTGGGCACTGAATACCATTGGTCTACTTCAGACTCTTTCTTGTTTGTTTCTCTTAATTATAAAATTTGACATCTTAAATAATCATCCACTGAAATGCAAAAATCCTGAGTGCTACTAAGAATTATCAACCAGTACTTTAAAAGAAAACAAAATAAAGCAGGTTGGTTAGCAAATGAAGGGCACTCACAACAGGGAATGAATAGATTCATTAGAACATCTTTTCTTGGAAACACTGTTCAAGTGAAAACACCGTGCAATCTATGGTGTATCATTACTCATATTAACTATGATACGCCATCAGTCACATCAGATCAAGTCTTCTACAGTGATTATATTTGGGCAGTGGCTTTATGGTAAATTTTTTTGCTTTCATTTCACAGTTCTAAGTTTCCATATTCCTACATGAGGGTATGATTTTTATTACTGGAAAATGTAAAGCATAAAAGTTGTTCCAGTGTGGAAACTGAATCACGGGGTTGAAAATGAAACGAAACAGGATCTGTGTTAACCCTCAGACTGTTGCCTCTGGATGTGTAATTATGTGTTGGACTCTGCAAAGATACTTTGGCTGAATAATCAATATCAAGCTGACAGTTTGCACATCCTAAAGGAAACTTTCTCACTCCCACCCCAAAGGTGTAAGCCCTCAATTTATGGAAGTAGCCTTATGATTACAATAGAGTAGAAAATTTCATTTTCTAAAAGCTCGTCTTGAATGGTTTTTTTTTTTTTTTGGTTGATTATTTTTGGTAGGATGAATAGCTTTCTTATACATATAAAGGAGCTCATCTATAGTTTCCGCAACCCTCCCCAGGTAATTTTTTTTTTTTTAAGGATGCCAATTAGAGTAGTAAACAGTATTAATGTCTCTTTTTAAAACCATTTGCGGGGCCAGCATTATGCACCAAGTATTATGCTAGGAGCTAAAGGTGGAAAAGCAAATAGAACATAATTCTTGCCATCAAAAATCATATGGCAATCCAGTGAGAGGATCCTGACACATAAATAACTACAATAAAATCTCGTTAAGTACAATGATGGAGCTTTGTTCAGAAAACACAAAAGCTAGTCATCCAATATATCTTGGGTTAAAACCTAAAGTGAGCAATCTAATTAAAGTACTGGGGTATCCAGAAATATTTTGAGGAAAGAAAAAAAGAATCATTGTCATGTGCATGCTCATGCTAAGTCACTTCAGTCACGTCCGACTTTTTGTGACACCATGGATGGTAGTCCTCTTGGCTCCTCTGTTCATGGGATTCTCCAGGCAAGAATACTAGAATGTGTTGCCATGCCCTCCTTCAGGAGATCTTCCTGACCCAGAAACTGAACCCACGTCTCACATGTCTTCTGCTTGGCAGGCGGGTTCTTTACCACTAGCACTACTTGGGAAGCCCCATCATTATCATAAATTCTACGTAATAGTTCTAAGGGCTACTAGAGAGTGTGTAATGATCTCTGCTTTTATATTAACCCAGGCGAGAAATTGGTCATGCTTTATAGTACCATCAGTAACCATCTCTATGAGCTAATGAAAGTTTTAAAAATTAATCTCTCTGAATTTCTGCAACTATGGCTTAGAAATTAAGGGTCATGCCACCACCGACCAGCCTAGATGGAGCCTTGACAAATTCTTGGAGGGGTTATGAACTTCCAACAAGAAGAGCATAGGTACTAGGACTGCCCTGCAAATCAGGAGTCAGAGTTAAAATCCTTGACACGTGTCGGCACGATGGCATAAACCTCAGACAAGATATCTACTAGCTCAAGTAACTGACTATTGTCCTGGTACCTTAGAGAACACTTTGTAGATGAAAAAAAGATGCTACAAAGCTAAGAGTACTAAAAAGCAAAAGTTAGGACAGGAAATAGAAGCAGCCTACAAGTTTGATAAACAAGAAACTGTGCCATTGCTGCCGGACGAGTGTTTGAGTGAATGAGATAAGATCCATGGACTCAGTCTAGGGAACAGTTCTACCCTGGGAGCTATTTTTTCAGATTTATGCCTTATGTTGCACAGTTTACTGAATCTGCTGCCCAATGGGAGCATCAAGGCTTGTGGGCCAACAAAAAATGGTTTCAGGATGAAGAAAAATATGTGCCGTTAGGAAAGATTTGGTTTGGAGTAACGACAGAAGGCAGCTTCTAAAAATCAGATCATTGTAAAAATAGCCAGAAGTAGTGTTTTGCCAAACAAAAACAGGCAACTATCAATAGCCATCTATTCATGTCCATCAAGAAATACCCATCAAACTTTTAAACTCTCTTTTTGTGAAAATGTAAAGTTAAAACCCTATGACAAATGCCATGAAATAGGAATAAATCCTTAGGTTATTTTCTCCAACCCATTATAAACAGAAGGATTCACAGTAATAATGAGTAAATCCAGCTACACAGTGCTGGAATATCAATTTAAAAAAAAAAGAATATATCAAACAAATCGTAAAAGTAAAATATTGGTAAAGAGTTAGAGCTAATGGACTAAACTAAAAGCATATTAGAATAAATGGTGTGAAAATGATTTTTATGAATTAACAGACATAACATTTTAAATGGAGTTCAAATTGAGTTCATCTTAAATTTCATGAGTCATTAAACCACGTGGCATTTTTTATCTTCTTATATTTGCCTAAACTCTGAAGATTCCATTTAAAAACCTGAAAGCTGGAGAAATAATGCAAATGTGACATTTGAGAGAAGTCACTTTTTTTTTTTCCTGCTCTTGTAGATATTGGAAGAAATTTGTCAGAAAAATAACTGGGGACAACCTGTGTATCAGCTTCACTCTGCCATTGGACAAGATCAAAGACAACTCTTCTTATACAAAATAACCATTCCTGCCCTGGCCAGCCAGAATCCTGCCATGTGTGTAACTTATCATTTAGATTTTAGAATAAGAGTCTCTTGTAAATGTAGTGTTCATTTATCACTATCTAAAGAAGATAAATATTCAAGCTTACTACCAACTCATTTTATTCAAAGCATACGTTGAGATGTGTATTTGGGATATATGTGCCAGCTATGAGACTAGCATCTCAAAGCCCCTAAATTTCAGAGACAATGAGGACTGGGTACTCTCTTCAACCAATGGAAATCTGTGGATATGAAGTGTAATAGAAATGAAAACTATAGCCCATGTTTTCATCTGTGTAGTATTTCGGTTGAACTATATGAAATTACCATTTTATACCTAATAACACCATCCTCTGCCATTTAAATCTTGGCAAAAGACATAACCTCTGTTAGAGGTTATTACCCTCAGAATTTTACCTTGAGCCTGCATTTCTACACATTTTAGGAACCACCATGTTTCGCATTTATATTAGAAAAGGTTTATAATGAGTTGCAAGTACTTCCAGGAGTGTCATCCCACCCATGTTCTAAATAAGTTCACAGATATTCCGACATGCATAGATATTTAAAAGGTTTAAAAGCAAAAAGAAAGATAAGTACCCGCACAAAATTCCATTATCCGATCATCTTAAAAAGCACACAGCGCCTTCGCTTTTCATCTGTCTCAGCAGCACACATTTATTAATAAAACGTGCCCCCTGACTGACTCTGCTTTCCAGCCATCCCTTCACACCCCCGAAGCTAAGTGCCTATGTGGATGAAGCAAAGACCTACGCGGCCGAGTACACCCTGCAGGCCCTGGGCATCGCCACCGACGGAGCCGACGCCCAGACCGCCGCTGCCGCCGCTTCTGCTGCTGCGTTTCCAGGTTTGGAAAAAATAGCGCCAGAAATGACACCCTAGAGGGAGCGTTTGGGAGACCTCCTGGGGTACCATGGACTCACAGAATTGTCTGTGAACAACATCTGCTCTAGATCTGATGAGTGAGCCATTAATGTACAGGCAAGAGAACAGAGCTGGGCGGCAGGGGTGGGGGCCCCTAGTCTTAGCTCAGCTATAAGCATCTGCGTGATTGACAATGAGCAGTCACTCTGCCTCTGGTTTTGTTTTGGTTTTCACTTTTAGTAAGAGAGTTTAGAACTGCCTATGAATAGCTGATATTTATTTGAACTCTAACTATGTGCCAGACACTCACCTATCTCAGCAGTGCTCATGACACCACAAGAGACAGACTCTACCATCATGCCCATTGTACAGATGCATAAACCAAGTACTGGAAAGATTAAGCCGTTGGCCAAGGTCAATCAGCTTTGAAGCAATCCTTGGACTCCCTCCTCAGTTCTAATCTTCAGTTCTACTCAATCCTACTTTTATTATTTTGCTTTCTGAAAGAACGTGTAGAGCAGATTTTTAAAAATTATTTGAAGTAAATTCTGTATGTGAGAGAGAGGGAGAGAAGAGAGACTCTTTCAATAAGGGGATAATCAGGCTCACTTTATCTGCTGTATAATTTAGGTCTGGGGCGTATGCTGATCTCTTAAAGTAAAGCCTATCAGTAGATAAACATGCCTTCAGGGTCACATTTAAAAGACTTGCCCCCATTTATTATGTACCCACAACAAATGCTAATAATTAAAATGAATCCTCTAGAGATTAAAGGGGACCAGACAAGAAATGTCTTTCGGAAATTTTCCTTCAGCAGTTAGCCTGAGCAACTCCACTCTTAATAATAAAAGTTTGTATCTTTCAAAGAAATCTATCGTTCTGACTTGTCACTGTTGGCATACTTCCCATATGCCGAAATCAGACTAGACCTAGAAATAGGACATTCCTATCGACTGATTAACTTATATACAGATCGCATGTGGGTATGAGAACTGCTATGTTCCTCACATCCATAACAAATGAGAGCCTGCTCTCATTTCCTTTTATTTCTCAAAACTTGCCAGTATGTCTTCCATTCTGGCAAGTGAAGCTAAAACTAATCACACTCCACACACAAGTATGATCTCAATTCCAGCTTTGTTCTGTAAAATGTGGAGAAGATGTGTGATGCACGCCTTCAAAGTTACCAAGCCAACGGCAGCCACTGCCAAGGGCCAGGTCCCTCTTGGGTTGTGCTGGGGCCATAAGCTTTGTGCTCGCTTTCCCTACAGCAGGGTGTTGACTCATCCATCTTCTGGGGACCTGTGGCAGGCTTCTCAGTTCCTGCAGCAAGTTAAACCCCTGCCTTACAGCGAGCTGTACCCCAAAGACATCTAATTCATGTACTGTAAAAATAAATGAGCCACTGCCAGAAGAACTGTAAAGTTTGCTTTCACACTGGAAAGGATTTGCTTTTCACTCAAAAATGTCTTATCTTATCCTCACTTTTATTCGCCCCTACAAGAAATAAAAAATTATTTAGAGCAGGAGATCATCTTGGGAATGCCGAAGAATTTGAGACGATCTTTTATAACTCATTATGAAGTCAAGCAAAGAATAACAGGCTCCAAGGGAAGACTCTGTTTGGAACACAAATACTCTTGCGCTTTAGAAATTAGCCAAATTGAAAAAGAAAACTCAAAATCCCTAAAGATAAAATCTATGCCCCATGAGTACGCGCGCACACACACATATTTTACTTACTTACTTTAGAAATACTGTTTCCAAAGTTGTGAAAGTAATTCTTCACACATTTCTTGTGTCCGTGGAAAATGTACCAAACTCCCCTCATGTATTAGTCAGCATTACTGCCCCAAGGGCACGAGCCAAGGAGTGGATTCCATTTTTTAAAAACTAGTCCAGCCAGCTTCCTGCCACCACTTCCTGAGAAGCTACCAGAAAGAAATCAATGTGTCTGGGGTTGGGCAGACTTCCACAACACAGAAACCAATGGGCTTTTTAAAAAATAAAACAATCAGGTCCCCATTCGCTGCTTAAACACACTTTTCCCTTTTTCTTGTTATCTTTCACAATTTGGGGATCGTCTCAGAGAGAACCAAGTTTTGATCTAAAACATTAACAGGGAAATATTGCTTGTAGATAAGAGCTATTATGCTCTTTTCTTCAAAAGGGAATATTGATCAGCTAGAAAAACAATAATATGAAAAAAGTACATGATTATGTCCTTATTACTCAAATCCCTTGGCTCTCTGACAGGAGCAGCATCAAGGCCTCCGCATATACCAAAGACAGACTGGTTGGGGGGTTAGGTATTTTTGGCCCTGTCCAGTTAGGTCAAAATATGGCCACACTAGGTATTTGCTTTTATGCTGCTACATAGAAATGTGCTAACATGTTAAATACTTATCCTAATGGTCTGCGCAGTCCTTACAATCCTGAGTACAGCAATGGTTTTTAATATTCTGTTTAGGTGAGGGGGAGGTGCAGCAGAACCACACCCACAGAGCTCACCCCCCATGCCTTGCCAACCCATCAGTTGCAAACCCTCCTTTTAAGTTTTGAGACCCTCTGAAAAGGTTCTGAACCTCAAGCTTTTCTCAACTCAGCATCCTGTGATGTGTCTGTTTCTTGGGATCTACCTCCAATGTTTCTAGTTTTCTAAAAGCGAAATGATTCTGACATAGGTGGTTGACCCTATTCTGAGAAACACTGTTCCCTAATGCATGAGTCTAGATATTATGTCTTCAGGGGGCACCTTTTAAAATGTACATATTAATCTGGGGCTTTAAGCAACCATGCTAAATTGTCATCTTTCAAAAAGAAGACAACAAGCCAAAAGGAAGCAAATGTAAACCCCCTTCATGAAGTTTTCTCTGCCTCCTCCTCCAGGCTACGCCGTCCCCAGCCCAACTGCGTCTGTGTCTGCAGCCCAGCTCAAGCAAGCGGTGACCCTCGGACAAGACTTAGCAGCATATGCAGCGTATGAGGTCTACCCCACGTTTGCAGTGACTGCCCGAGGGGATGGATATGGAACCTTCTGAAGACATCTTTGTCTTAAGAATAAAACACACAAACTCAGTCCAGAAGAAATAAACCTCTAACTCAGTCTCCCAATGATCACAGTACTTGTCCCAAGTGATGCCTGTCCTGAGACTGTACAGCTTATACTAATTGTAAACTTATGCTAACAGAACTTTATTCCTAACTAAATGCAATGTGAAGGAGCCATTTATCTAACAGATAGCTAAAGAGTTATTGTCCCCAAAAGTTTTTCTTTCAGGGTTCCTGAGGGTTTGGGGAGCATGTTTACAAACCTGGACAAAGCAGAGAGAGAGCTTTTAGCCAGCAAGAATTCAGGAGCTAGACAGACTTGGGCAACCAGTAACAACCAAGGGAGCCAAGTAGTTCCAGAGTCTTAGCCCCTGGCTTACGGCTTTAATACCAGTCACAAGAGACAGAGGGAAGGTGGGAGATGGGTTTCCAAGTCCATTTCCCACTGCCCACGGCGTGGGCCATGATTATAGCCTGGAGCTTGTGAGAGACTGTCCAAGGTTTAAGGGGATCAGCATCATGTAGTCTGAAAATTCCATCCCGTCATTTTTTTGTACCTCAGGATCTTCTCATCCCCTGGGGACTTGGTAATTGATGTGCTCAGTTATAGCTATTGTTCAAACAAATCCACGCCCATTGTTTGTTAACTCATTAGCCCACACCTCTTTTTTCCCTAGAACTCCTACCAATCCCAAGGATCCCCAGAAGATAATTGTTGTACCAACATGAAATGACTTTTTCTCATTTGAAACATCCTGACTTGTTCATATCGATTTATTTTCCTCTCAGTCTTAGTTTGCTCATCTCCAATATTGTAAAAATTAAATCAAATCTACAGAATACCATTTATGATACTTTTCCCTATTCAAATTGGCTGAAAAGTCACTTCAAACTAAGAGAGGAGTGAAGATTTACTCATATTTCTTTGATGTTTCTGCAGCACTTAGCCCACCATCCAGCATTCAGAGACAGTTATATCATCTTACGTTCAGCCATGGACTCTCTAACCCACCTGTACTAAATCTGCTGAGAAATCAATCCGCTGCTTTTTCTTCCTTTTACTTTCAGTAAGTATCAGACTGCTTTACCATATCTGAGTCCTTTGGTCTTGAAAATTATCACAGGAGAACCTCATGTCCATCACTGAATATTAGAAGCTGAGTCTTCAGATATTCAGCAAAGGTGCTATTTATCAAAATCTCCAGAGTTTGGGGCCTCTTCTCTAGAACATCCGAGGTGAGAGTGCTACAGAAACTGGGATGGAGATGGGAGTAGAAGGCGCTGCCTTCTTTTTGTACTTGTAAATGATGGCTTTCTGTTCAAAACAGAAATAAGCAAAGTCCAAACACAGAATACCTATTATGAACCACTGCAGTCTCATCAGTGGTGAGAAACATTCAGTGCTCAATTTCCCTTTCAAAAACCCTTGGCCTTTGTAAAATTCTGCAAGACTAAAGGGGAAACATAAACACCAAAGCATAAAAAAATTTGTTAACTCTTGAATGGAATTCTAGGATCCAAAAGATCAGTCCAGATTCCAGTCAAATCAGGTAAATTCCAACAACAATTACGAGTCCTTGTAACCTTTCAGTTCTGTTAACTCCAACCAGGTATCGAAGGCTTCAAGGCTACAGCTGAAACACTGAAAGGCCTTGTGCTTTCAATTTCATGTTTTACTTTTCCTATTTCCAAGGACAGTGTTTCCCAGACTTGACTGCACATTAGAAACACCTGGAGAGCTTTTCAACCCACCAAAGCCAAGGTCACACCTCATACAAATTACATCAGAATGTCCTGGGATTGTAGCCTGACATCCTAGTTTTTTGGGTATTTTTAAAGATCCTTAGGTGATTCAAGTATGCATCTAAATTTGGGAATTGCTGTATTCTTTGTATTTCCACTCTGTTTAAAAAATTTTTTTTGTTTTAAATTTCACTTTCATTAAGTAGAAAGATGCATGAAAAAAAAAAGTCTAATAAATGAAAACAAGTAGCCAGATCTTATTTTTAAATATACTCATCTCATGAGAAGTATAGATGTGACTATAATTCATACTGGCTTCAAACTAACTCTTGGGCCAAACCAATTCTAAATAGAAGAAAGTGAAAAATATTTCCTTAAGCAATTCTTAGGTTTAAATTTATACTACCCCATGGACCTGCTTTCATACTAATGGAGAATAATTACAGTGATGGCAGGCAAATTTCTACTCAGTCCAAAGAAGCATTTCAAATTCCAAGGACAAAAGTTTTAATACTCTTTAAAATCTTTGAAAATAAACAGAAAAAGTCACTCTGCATGGCTAGTATATGTACAATAGAAGGTCCGATCCAGAGTAGTTTAAAATGTAATCAAAAAGAACAATTACTTAATATAAGAATCTCTTTATGAGAAAAAAATCATTATTCCAAATTAAATCATAATCACTTTTTTAAAGGTTAAGAGCAGAAACATAAATATACAATAATACCAAAGTATAAAGAAAATTTCCACTGGAATATCAGCTCATTCTTGCTCAAGGGAAAACAAGTATTCATGACATTTACTTTGAGTGCTAGTTTTATTCATGAGTAGATATAGTTTTATTTTTTTGCGAAAACTTTATTCTAGTAAAATTTAGGGAATCCCATTTAGAACATAAATCATGAAAGTTTCAGTGTGTTCACCATACCATATGTTTTCATTTCCTTTGCCCAAATTAAATAATGTAGAATAAGTCCCACTATGATGAATTTGAAACTTTAAAACTTGAAATTAAAAAAAAAAAGCAAATGTAGAACCAAAGTTTCTTTTTGCACGTTCATGTTTTTGGACTTCACTTATCTAATACCTATCATTCTTTGTGTACTGATATTTTCCTATTTCTTAATTTATTGCTTAGTAGAAAAAAAATCTTCATAGAAAAATTTTAAATCAACCTACCAAGTGATAATAACAAAATACCCAAGCCAATAATCTAGAAACATCTAGTAAGTTAGAATTGGGTTTCTGAATTTGGGTATTAATAGCTTAGTGAGAATTAAAATCAGTCCTATAGTTCTTAGGAGGAAATACAATAGCAGTGAGATTAGATGTCAGTTTTTTTCTCTGTAAAAATGCTCCTTTTCTTAAATTGTTGAATTTCTCTCTCACCCCATTAATATAGTTAGAACCACCCTTAACTGCCACAAAATATAATTTTCCTAGACGACTATCCACACCCAGCCAACCCTGCCCAAACCTAGTATCATGCCAAACCACACTGTATTTGGGTGACAGCACCCAAAATGCTGCTAGGAAGCTACCTCATGTTAAGAAAACATCAACTTCAAAAAATATCTAACAAATGAGAACATATTTCCAAACCACAGATATTTAACTTTTTAATGGTGGATGGAAATTAAATTATAGCTATGTACTGATAACAGATATGCAGGAAATTACTTTCAGTCTTACTTAAAAGTTAAAAGTTTTTTTAAAAAATAAAACAAAATATTCTTCCAATCATATAGATTCGCTTTTCAGAAATATTACCTCGATGTTAATTTTTAACATTCTTTTTCACTGTATTTTTAAATGACTATTTTATAGTCTTTCTCAGGCAACTGGGCACAATTTGAATTCATAGGGATAGGGAGATTTTCCAGGGTGCCTTGGCAGAATAAGGGTCAATAAAGAAAGCTAGGATTTTTCAGTAAATTGTCTTGTATTCAAAGCTACAAAGTTTGATAAAGTTTGTAATTATTGTGCAACTCCAGTCCTATCCCAGATTTCCCAAAAGTAGCTTACAACTAAAAGGGAACAATACAAGTCCATAGTCACGTATCCCTTTCACCTTTGAACTCATAGAGAAGTTTCCAGGAGGTGAAAACATAGCTATAGTTTAAACTAGAGAATCCTTACTTTTGATATTTTGTAGATACATTTTTATATATTGTAAAGACATCTAGTAAAGACAAACTAAGTTTCAAATATGATACCATAAGTGAACTTTGTGATAAACACTTTAAAGAGAAAATATTAATAGCATAACTTAGGAGTTTTAATATACTTATTGAAAGAGAAACAAGGCAATAGACATTCCTACCTGACAAGCAACAGCTGTCTACTTGTTTTGTTAATTTGTCAAATTTGATGTTGATATTTCACTTCATTCTAGTAATATCTTGAAAATACTCTCAGTTAAATGAGGACATAGTCATAAAACATGTCAAGTATTCACCAGGCTATATATTTGTATTTGCCAACATTAGAACAAAGCCAAACATATCCTGCTATAATTAGTGAAACTACTAGGAAAATAAGATTTTTTTTCCTGACTCCCCCCATACCTATCTCTGTACTTATGAGGTAAAACATTAAAATTTTTTTACTCAATAAAAAATGGGTATAGAATATTATATTGCCCCACAAATGCCAACATTTTTGGAAAATGTTGGAAAAAAGCCAGCTTTTTCTTGCAGTGTTATACAGAATATAGAATGAACAGGTATAATAGGGACAGCAATGTATACCTTGAACACAGAGATTCATTTATGGGAGATAGCAGGCTTTGCACATCACCCTTTGCCCTCAGTTTTGTAGGAAAGATAAAACAATACCTTATACTTTAGCTAGTAGTGAAGAAGAAGTCATAACCAATCTTGAAGTAAAAAACAATATGAAACCAGAAGGCTGCATTCATTCAAAAATGCCTGGAATAAAATATAGAACACTTCCACATCTACCTCTCTCTTGCGGACATCTCTCCTATTTTGAGGGAGAAATCAAGAAAAGAAGATGTCCCCACTCTTTCTCCACATATGTTGCTTTGCCTAAAGGGGAGGAGAAATAGCAAGAAATAGCTCTTTAAAGAAAGTAAGCTGCCAGCAGGAATTTCTTAGAGGCCATCGAGCATCCACGCCATTCATTGTTTAATAGCATCTCTCTGGAGTGACAGTACATCCCGGTTTGCCAGGAGAGCGTAGGCTTACATCTGTTGTCCCATTATAAACAGTAACTATCAACAATTAAACAATTGTCCCCCTTACTCTCAAATGTGTCTCAGTTTAGACAACACATTATACAGTGACTCCATCTTTGCAGCTCTTTTTGTTTTCTTGATGTTATCAGCGTGGCTTCATTGTCTCCAGCGCAGATATAGCTTAAACTAAAAGACCTGACCACTTCTTTCTGACTGGGGTAGGAGCATGGGGAACATAAGAACGCATCGTCTTCTGTTCCAGGCTTACCCTCGATCCGCGGTCTGTCTAGCTGAGTCTCTATGACCCCATCTGGCCCTTGCTTTCTTCTCATTGCCCCTGGGTGCTGGGTCCTGGGTTCTGCCTTTCATTCCCTGAGCTCGCAGCCACTTGGCCAAAGAGTGCAGCAGAAGAGATGAAAAATAGCCCTTAGAGGCATGTGCTTGGTCTGTCAACATCGGAGGCATTAGCAAGGTCTTAGAGCACTTGCTAATGCTCTGAGCTACCTGCCCCTCAAAACAGAAAGGGTTTCCTAGATAAAGCTTCACAGTAAGAGGCATGTTGCCTTTTCCCCTCCTCCTCTGTGTTAGATTTGCTCAAACACTAACTCCCTTGCATTTAACTCACCGTTATGGTTACTCCACTATTCTTCACCCCCCATCCTCATATAATCCCATGTAAAGATTTTATTATTGTAATGGAAAATAATATTAATAGATAGACATTCCTGTTAAAAAGGAGTTTTTCACTCTTCCTTTATTCTCTTGACTGATATTGAGTGTTATTAGTCACTATTGCTATCACCCCACAAAAATACTCATGGAATGTATGATCAGTCTGTTTTTACTACGCACTTACTCTTATGCCAGAAACTGTGAATACAAATTTTTTTTAAAGTTTTTTCCCTCAGTGGGGTACACAGTCTAGTGATCCATTATGCAGTTTTTAAAAATGAATATAATTGCACATATTTAAGTGCATCAGCTGGTAGGTTTTGTCATTTAGTCAGAATCCCCAAAATAAATCAACTCTGCTCTAAACCTTGTTTCCGGCCAAACACTAGGTTGGTACAGTACCCTTTTTAAAGACAAATTTAACTCCGTCTATTGTTATTTCTACTTAAGTAAAAATGAGTTTTTAAATATTTTCCCCAGAAGAAAAATAACAGACTATCCAAAAATTTTAAAAGAAGAAAAAAAAATATCGTTAGAGATCCAGAGAAGCTTTAAAACATGGAGTTGACAAACTCACATATTGACTTATGATCTTAATGAGCAGGGATCCATGCTTTTTATTTACTTGAGAACATTTTGGTTATCAACTATTTCTATTTTCTAAATAGACCTGTGTTTATAAAATTTAACAATGTTTAACAATCCTTGTCTATACCTTTATTTCTTTCCAGTAGATGATTTACAATGAATTATACATGCTTTTTCCAAACATAAATTTTGAAACTTTGCATTTTCCGCAGTAATTCATAAGAGATATTTGAGCTCCTAGGCTGAAGATCAGTCTGTTTAAATCAATTTGTTATTATCAGTGGTTTAAAGATTTGATGTAATTATTGGCATTTTATCCCTATTTCTTCATGAGTTCTTTTTTTTCTACTTTTCTGACTACAATATAGCCAAGTATTATCTCTTCTCTTGATAAAAAGCATGCTGTCTGCAAAATGCATCTCTAGTTTCTAGATGTTAAGCAATTTCTTGCTTTTTTCCTTCCTGTTATTATTGACATTATTTATGTGAAGTTAGTTAGCTGAGGTACCAAAGAAAGAAACGAAAACAGTATTAAAGAGTGTGCATAAGGCACTTATTTTTGTACTTTGCGTACAATGTTTTATAAAACTCTGTGATCTATCTAAATATACTGAGTAAAATTACAACATTCATTAATCGGGAAAGTAATCATTGGTTTGGAAGATATAATGTGCACTATAGAAGCATAAATCTCATAAGATAATCAATAATGTGAGATTGTAATGATTAGTGTAATTCCAGGATGGTAAAATGATTTTAATTGAATTTTCAAGTACCATTATAAAGTTTTAAAAAGTATCAACATGTGTTGCTGATTCATTTTCCTTTCCTGAAAATTAAAATTTTCCCTCTTTGAGTAAATACCTAAATATTAACGATCCATAGCGGCAATATCCCTTTGACTTCTTTGCATTCACATCTTTTATAAAAGTTTCCTCTGGTGCAACTTCTGAGAGTAAATGTAACTTTTAATGATTGAATGCATTATTTTCCAATCAATAAAGAAAACAAGAATACTCAGACACAAAAAAAAAATAATGAGAAAACATGGCTCCAGAAAGGTAAGTCGCCCTGAAGTCAACATTTACCCTGGGCTTCCTACTGTTCCCTTAAAAGACAAGAGCAGAGAGGTCAGCACACCATCCCTGGAGACCAAATCCAGCTGCTTTGTTGGACCTTGAGCAATGGATGGTTGCTGTTGTTTAAAGGACTGAACTATTTTTACAGTTTAAAAAGTTGTTTTGAAAAAAGAAAGGAAGAACTTGTGACAAGGACCATAGATGGCCCACACAGACTAAGGACTTTCCTATCTGGCCTTTTACAAAAAGTTTGCCAACCCTGCACTAAACCAAAACCAGACATTTTGACAGGACCCAAAATAGCAGCTTAAATAAGATAGCAATTTCCTGGCCCTCCCCTTAAGTCCCCAAAGGCAAGACAATGCTGACATTGTGCTTCCCAATGTCATAAACAGGGGTCTCTCTTCTGGTTATTTTACCTGCATGCTATCAATCTCATGACCTAAAATTATGGCACTTAGGCATTCCAAATAGGAGGATAGAGGAAGGACAAAGAAGAGGAAGGGATACCTACTAGCTGTCCCACACGGGGGTTTATTGGAAGCTGCCACACAACCCTTCAGCTTCCAACCCATCAGCTGGAACTTAGGCCCATGGCCATCCCTAGCTGCAGAAAATGAGTGGGAAATGTAGTCTTCACCAGGGCAACCATCAGAAATTTTGCAGTCCGTGGGATTTCAAAGAGTTGGACATGACTTAGCGATGGAACAACAACAGGAAAGAACGGAAGAATGAATATTGAGGGAAAGCCTCAATACATCTGCCACAAATATATCACAGTGAAATAGGTAAGGCACGTAAGATCATTCAATACTGGGCTTGACACAAGGTAGACACATATAAATCTTGGCTCCTTCCGCTTCACCAAATAAAAAGAAACTGCCAATTTACCTCATTTTTTTGAGATACTGGCACCCATTCTACATATAGTTATAGTAGGGAGGGTTCCACTGATCTCACCTCCTGGTATTTGCACCATTAAGTAATCTCTTCTCCTTGAGTGCAAGGTGGACCAAGTGGCTCACTTCTAATGAAGAGAATATAGAATATCACTTTTGAGATAAGGTTATAAAAGATTACAGTTTCCATTCACTGGCATCTTGCTAGTTCATCTCATTTGCTCATCCTGATGAAGCCAACTGCCCTGTTGTGAGCTGTGCTATGGAAAGGGCCATATGGCAAGGAATAGCCTGTGAGGAACTGAATCAGGCAAAGAACCACATGACTGAACTCAGAAGCAGATGCTTCCCCAGCAGAGCCTTGACAGAACTGTAGCCCAGGTTAACAAGGTTAATGGCAGATCATGAGAGATTCTGAAGCAGAGGACCCAGCTCAACTGCACCTGGATCCCTGGATCCCTAATAGGAGGTTATAAGTCTTTTCTCAGTTGCTAAGCTCCAGGATAATTCATTGGGAAGAATAGATAATAATAAAATAGTGAAAAGTTATCAAGTTAAAGTGAATGTAAATTGTGCTTATTATCTGAGAGTCACTGAAGCTGTTAGCAAAATCAGAGAACCCAACTCTGTTTTTGGATTTGTGAATCACTTTGCTGTTGTCCATATGCAGGAGCATTTGCCCACTACTGCAGAGGATTAAAGCTAAGGAGGTTGGCTACAGGAGGTGCTCAGAATTGCTGGTTGAATAGAAAGAAGAAAGGAAGGGAGGGATGGGTGAAGAGAGTGAAAGATGGAGGAAAGCAGAAAGGGAGAAAGTGATGGAGGTATAGAGAAAGAGACAAAGGGAAAGAGAAAAGGAAAAGAAGGGATGACATGAACTCACTTCTGCTCTCACTGTACTGTCCCCCTTTCTCAGCAGGTCCATTTGTCTACATTGCTTCAGTAAAGGTATCTGGCCAAACACTGGAGAGTCCATGGAAGGATATCTGACTGTTTTTCCAAAAGCCTTATCCATTCAAAGAATTCACAGGAAATGGAAGAGCAGGAGACAGTGCTTCATGGTATAGACAGACTATCACAGAGAAGAGAGAGGATGGGGTTGGGGAGAGAGAACAGTGAGATCTGAAAAGCCGAGAATATAGGGAATGTGGCTTCTGCATCCAAGCAGCACCCACCAGATGGTAATAAGAGCTTAGAGAAGAATGGCTGCAGAGCAGGTTCAGGCAGGCTTGAATAGACACCCATGACCCCAGCCTCAGTAGGGACTTCTCAAAGGAAAAAGGCTGTAACAGCAGAGACATTGATGGCCGATTCTATCACTTCTATTCAGCAGTGTGCTGGAGGTTCTTGCCAGTGCAATAAGAACAGGAAATTTTTAAAATCTAGATTGAAAAGGAAGAAGTAACACTGTCTTTATTCAGAGACAACATGATAGTCTATATCAAAAATCTGAAGGACTCTAAAAAAAGCTACTAGAACTAACAATTTAGTTAGCAAGGTTTCAGGATATAAGATCAATACAAAAATCAATTATATTTCTAGTACTAGCAACAAAGAATTCAAAGTTGAAATTTAAAAAGAAATACAATTTGCAACATCATCAAAAAAATGTGAAATACAAAGACTTAAATTTGACAAAAGATGTGAGGCCTCTACAGTGAAAACTACAGAACACTTCTGAAATTAAACAAAGTAAAAAAAGTTAAAGAAAGTCTAAATGAGTAGATAGATACACCATGTTCATGAGTCAGAAGATTCAACGTTCCTAAAATAGAGAATGAAACAAGACACAGACAATGCACAAATCTTTGCAGAGCATGTATCTTATAAAGGACGTGTATCCAGACTGTAAATTCAGTTGCTCAGTCATGTCCGACTCTTTGTGACCCCGTGGACTGCAGCACGCCAGGCCTCCCTGTCCACCAACTCCTGGAGTTCATTCAGACTCACATCCATCGAGTCAGTGATGCCATCCAGCCATCTCATCCTCTGTCGTCCCCTTCTCCTCCTGCCTTCAATCTTTCCCAGCATCAGGGACTTTTCAAATGAGTTAGTTCTTCACTCAGGTGACCAAAATACTAGCGTTCCAGCTTCAGCATCAGTCCTTCCAATGAATATTCAGGACTGATTTCCTTTAGGATGGACTGGTTGGATCTCCTTGCAGTCCAAGGGACTCTTAAGAGTCTTGTCCAACACCACAGTCTATGTAAAGTGAAGTCACTCAGTCGTGTCCAGCTCTTTGCGACCCCATGGACTGTAGCCTATCAGGCTCCTCTGTCCATGGGATTTTCCAGGCAAGAGTGCTGGAGTGGATTGCCATTTCCTTCTCCAGGGGATCTTCCCGACCCAGGAATCAAACCAAGGTCTCCCGCGTTTCAGGCAGACGCTTTACCATCTGAGCCACCGGGGTATGTAAAGAACTCTCAAAACTTAACACTAAGAAAACAAACAGCCTAATTAAAAAAAAAAAAAATGGGCAAAGGATGTGGCTGGACACTTTAGTGAAGTGGCAAATACATACAAAGATGTTCAACATTATTAGTCCTAAGGGAAATGCAAATTACACCATAGGAAATGTCCCTATACATTTGTTAGAGTAACCAAAACTTAAAGAGATAGACCTACCAAACATTGGCAAGAATGTGGAAGAACCAGAACTCTTACACAGTACTGTTTGGAAGGTAAAATGATACAATCACTCTGGAAAACTCCACCTTAGAAAGTTGAGAGTACATACACTATATGATCCAGCCCAAGAAAAATCTAAGGATTTTGTTGTTCAGCCACTAAGTCACATCTGACTCCTTGTGACCCCATGGACGGCAGCACACCAGGCCTCTCTGTCTTTCACAGTCTCTCAGAGTTTGCTCAAATTCATATCAAATGAGTCAGTGATGCTCTGTCATCATCTCATCCTCTGCAGCCCCCTTCTCCCTTTGCCTCAATCTTTCCCAGCATCGGGGTCTTTTCCAATGAGTTGTGGCTAAAGTATTAGTTTATACATGACTGTTCCCACCAGCTTTATCTGTAATAAACAAAAATACACCCATATAATGGAATACTACTCTTTAAGAAAAGGAAATGAAGTATTGATATTCTGCAGCATGGATGACTTCGAAAATAACTATGCTGGGTGAAAGAAAATAAACATCAAATAACTCATACCATATGACTGCTGCTGCTGCTGCTGCTAAGTCGCTTCAGTCATGACCAACTCTGTGCGACCCCATAGATGGCAGCCCACCAGGCTCTGCTGTCCCTGGGATTCTCCAGGCAAGAACACTGGAGTGGGATGCCATTTTCCTTCTCCAATGCATGAAAGTGAAACGTGAAAGGGAAGTCGCTCAGTTGTGTCCAACTCTTTGCGACTCCATGGACTGCAGCCCAACAAGCTCCTCCATCCATGGGATTTTCCAGGCAAGAGTACTGGAGTGGGGTGCCATTGCCTTCTCCGACTATATGACTACATTTCCTGAAATTCTAGAAAACACAAGCTAATCTATACTGAGAAGAAACAGTGGTTGCCTGAGCTTGAGGCTGAGAAGGGAAGAGTGACAGTTAAGGATCCTGAGGAAACATTTCTGAGAATATGTTTACTAGTATGAATATGTAATATTTTCACAGGTGTATAAATGTGTCAAAACATTAAGCCGTGTAATTTAAATATGTACTATGTGTTATAGATCAAATGTAACTCAGTTAAGCTTCATCTAAAAAAGTTAAATACATACTTATTCTGTTATCTAGCCATTCTTTTACTGAGTCTTGATCCAATCAAAAGTATCAGTTCAGTCGCTCAGTCAAAAGTATAGATGCATGCAAAGACCAGGGCTTCCCAGGGGGCGCTAGTGGCAAAGAACCTGCCTGCCAATGCAGGAGACTTAAGAGACGTGGGTTCAATCCCTGGATCAGGAAGATTCCCTGGAGTAGGGCATGGTAACCCATTCCAGTATTCATGCCTGGACAGAGGAGCCTGGCAGGCTACAGTCATTAGTGTTTCACAGAGTCGGGCATGATTGAAGCAACTGAGCACACACACAGGCATGCACATACAAAGACCTCTACACGAACATTCATAGAAGCTTTATTTGCAACAACAACTGGAAAAAGTCTAGAGGTCCATCAGCAGATGAATGTTCAGTTCAGTCACTCAGTCGTGTCCAACTCTTTGCGACCCCATGAACCGCAGCACACCAGGCCTCCCTGTCCATCACCAACTCCCAGAGTCCATCCAAACCTATGTCCATTGAGTCGATGATGCCATCCAACCATCTCATCCTCTGTCGTCCCCTTCTGCTCCCGCCTTCAATCTTTCCCCACATCAGGGTCTTTTCAAATGAGTCATCTCTTTGCATCAGGTGGCCAAAGTATTGGAGTTTCAGCTTCAAAATCAGTCCTTCCAATGAACACCCAGGGCTGATCTCCTTCAGAATGGACTCGTTGGATCTCCTTACAGCCCAAGGGATTCTTAAGAGTCTTCTCCAACAAGACAGTTCAAAAGCATCAAATCTTTGGTGCTCAGCTTGCTTTATAGTCCAACTCTCACATCCATACATGACCACTGGAAAAACCATAGCCTTGACTAGACAGACCTTTGTTGACAAAGTATGTCTGTTGCTCAGCAATAAATAGAATGAACAACTGATACACACTACAACATGACTGAAGCTCAGAGTATGCTAAGTGAAAGAACTCAGACAAGAGATTCATTTATATAGAATTCTAGAATATGCACACTCTTCTATAGTCAGAGAAAACATGTCAGTGTTTGCCTGGGGTGGAGGGTGTGGGGAGAAGGAAGGATGGATTACCAGGCAGCAGTCGGAAACTTTGGAGTGTGATGAATACATTCATCATCCAGACAGCAATGACAGCTTAGTGAGTATATATGTGTCAGGCATGCGTGCTCAGTCAGTCATGCCTGACTCTCTGTGACCCTATGAACTGTAGCCCACCATTCTTCTCTGTCCATGGGATTCTCCAGGCAAGAATACTGGAGTAAGTTGCCAAACCATATAGTTTTATTTTGTATAGTTTATTATGTATATTTGTATAGGTCTTATGTCAATAAGACTTCAATATTTAAAAATGAGTATGGAATAGTAAAAGCATCAGGGTAATTCGAGAAATCAAGAGATGAGAATTCTGATGATATGGGTACAAGAAAGTATTGGCAAAAGGAAAAAGAAAGGAAAAAGTATTGGCTTGGCTAAATTGCTGTGGAACCCAGGGCCTCTGTCTCCTCTGGACCCCTATTTTTGGTTGTGCAATGTGAAAATTGCTAGACTTCATGTTCTTTAACATTGTTCCCCTTTTAACAGACTCTGCTACAATTTCTGATCACTGACATAAGAGTTCTTCAAATTAGACTTTAAAGAGACTGCCAGCAAGCTCCCTTTTAGAACCTTCAAAATCCTTATCAACTAAAGAGATAGGCTTGCTTCACTCTCCACACTCCTGGCTGCCAGGGAAGGGAATCACAGCCTTCCCAAATTGTGCAGAATATCCCAACAAGTGCCCTAAGCCAGTGGTTCCCAGCCTTTTTGGCACTGGGGACTGGTTTCATGGAAGACAACTTTTCCGTGGACCAGAGGATGGCAGGAGGATGGTGTCAGGATGATTCAAGCACTTTTACATGTACTGTGCACTTTACTTCTGTTATTATATCAGCTCTGCCTCAGATCGTCAGGCACTAGATCCCAGAGGCTGGGGACCCCCGACCTAGGCAGTAAAATGTTCTCCACGGAAGCCTGATTTACTCTTATCTTGTTAATTCCTATAGGCCTACGATTCTGCTGGACCCTGTCCCAGAAAAAACCTTCTTCTATTCTAAAGAGAACACAACCAGGGAAATCTAAATTTGAGAGATAATTACCCTCTCTGATCTGGTTTTTCCAAACATGGTGGGTAGAGTGTGAGCAATATTAGTGTTTATCCTCTGTCTGGTAGTTATGAAAATTTAAACTCCTGTGTACTTGTGTACGGTTTACATTATAACTTATTAATACTCAGAGTGAGCTCTGCTGGCATGTTTTTTTCTGATAAGAGTCAGTATAAATCATGACCCTTGGCTTGTCTTACTGATTTCCTGTTAGAGGTTGTGGACTTTATTGTTAGCTTAATGTCTCTCTGCTAAGTGCTTTGGGAAACATGTTCCAATGTCCAAACACAGTCCCAACCCCCCCAACCAAGTTCATGAGATAAAACATTCATGAGATAAAACTGTCCATCTCGTGCCGCGGTGAAAGTCAAAATATTCTGAGGCTTGTGGTTGAACAGAGCTTAGGAGAGAGCGTCAGATAATGAGCCCTCTCAGCTGCTTTTGTGCAGTGGAAAGTTTCTAAAGGTGCATAATCTTGATGGAATCTAGGGTACTTGGCTAAACATCAGGGAGGCAAGTGGCCTGATTTACCACCAATTCATCCCACGTCAAACCCTCAGTCAAACCATGTAAGGTGTCTGGGTGATCAGTCTCCTCCTCTGTAAAATGAGATCAGGTGCTCTACACCCCATTGCCTTGAGGAACCAGGTGGGTAATCCAGATGAAGGAAAGGCCCAAGTAGGGCCCTACAGATTAGAATAGGGCACCCTCTGCCTGAGTGCATTTATGTTCCATTAAAACGTAACAAAATGAAACATGCAAAACAAATTCAGTTTTCAAACTCCAGCTCAAACTCTGATTCAAGATCACTAAGGTCCTCTTGAGCTCTAGAAGCCCAGACTGTCCAGAGCCAGAGTGTGCTGGACAAGGCAGGCGCAGCAGCTTAGATCAAGTGTGACATCCAGTGGCCTATTTGCTAATGACACTCAGAGACTTTCAGTAGCTTGGGGAGTTCTGATCTCTCAGGCACTCAATTTTGTTGAAAAGATTCCAGTGGAAGAAAGGGAGCTGGAACTAACAAGTATTCTCCCCTGGGTTGTAGGCACTGTGAGAACTTTCCCCATTTAGCCTACCCACACTCCACAGTGAAAACACTTTTATCATCCACCAAAATGGAAAAGGGAACAGAAGGAGGCATAGAGATGAGCTAACTTATCCAAGTAACTTGTCAAGCTTGCATGGAAGAAATTGTAAATACAGGGCTGGGATGGGGTGGGGGCTGGGATGGAAGCTCAAGAGGGAGGAGACGCATGTATACTTATGGCTGATTCACATGGTTGATGGTAGAACCAATGTGACATTGTAAAGCAATTACCCACCAATTAAAAAAAACAATGCAGGGGGAAAAGGAAAAAAGAAATTGCAAATACTGTCTGACTCCTGAACCCATGCTGCATCCATCATTCTGGCGGTACATGTCTTCAAATTTCTATTTTTAATGTAGAAATTAGTCTGAGGAAGGTTAAGTGATGCCAAACAGTTAATAGCAACTAGGGAAAAGGCTGAGGCTAAAACTCAAGTCTTACAGAAGACCCACCAATTAATATTTTCATTATAAACTGCACTAAACAGAAACATCTTTTGTCTCCACCAGGGCCCCTGAAATACAAAGACCCTTTGCTTTGTATCAGAGAAAAGCTCCCACTCTGACCACTGGAAGGTTAGAAATGAACTGCTGCTTCATACCAAGCATAGGCAGCAGAAAGGAAAGAAAGGAACAAACAATAATTAAAAATCTTGAATGTGATGGTAGTGCCATGAATAGAGAGGCAAGAAGTCTGGCACACTCGAATTCCAAAGTTCTCACTCTGTACAACCTGGCATAATCATTAATGTCCACAATGATGACCCCTGAGTCATTAAAGCAATGAAATTATTCTGAGAGTTCTATGTTTAATCAAGTAAGGAAATACGTAATCTAATTGAGAAAGATTTAACATCCAAAATAATGAGAGTGAACATTTTCTCTGCAGTTAAATAGCTTATCTCAAAGACTGGCTTTAGTTTGCCACATTCTAAACCCTTGAGAGCAGTCTGCAGGAGTAGTCAGGTGACATCCATTGTCTGGCCAGAAATTCTTCTGCCATTAGTCTTTGGTTTAGGCTACAAATACGGGGGCACCATTCCCATATAAGGAACTATTTTTTAATACCCCTTGCCTATTTTTCCCAGATAAAAATCTAGTCTCTTTCAATTCAGTCTCAGATTCCCATTCAAGAAATAATTTATAAGGAATTTTACTCTTTATACCTCCCAAGTGACTCTGAAGGGCATTCAAGTACAAAATCTGCAGTCAACTTGGTAAAAGTTATCACCCGTCCTCTCTACTTTTCTCACATACTGTGTCTTCTCTGGGACCTATCCCTTCAAAATCCCCAGGAAAAGCTTTCTCTGCTTCTTTACCAGCTGTGTCTTGTCTTATGCCTGGAATTTCTCCCCTCATAACCATCTCCCTTCTGGTCTTCTTTATCAGTTTAGTCACTCCCACTTGTAACGAATTAACTCCCACTTTAGGGTTTGACTCAAATACAGTAAAATTTCCCCTTCACCGAATTCGCTGTGCCTCTCCCTGAGAGGGAATTCCTTATTCTACTGCACCACAGCTTCAATTCTAGTTCCTGCTTCTTCTTTCTTTCAATTAGGTCTGACGTTCCCTATCTTCCTATTAGAATCTGAGTTCCTTGAAAAAAGTGACTCTATATCTTGCTGTTTTGCATATAGTAACCAAAAAATAAATACTAATGAATTTTTGAATACTTATAAGTTGCTGATTAAACAGAACATTTCAGAGAAACTCAGAGAAATCTCCAGTTAGTATTTTACTTGCAACATGTTTCACTGAAGACCTCGGTAAAATAAGTTTGTCTCCTTTTCTGACTTATATCATAAGTGAACTCCTAATAAAGAATGCTCTTTCTTAGGAAACAAACTTATGATTGCTGGGGGGAAGGGATAGTTAGGGAGTTTGGGACGGTCCTGTACATACTGATGTATTTAAAATGGATAACCAGCAAGGACCTATTGCATAACACATGGACCTCTGCTCAATGTGATATGGCAGCCTGCACTGGAGAGGGGTTTGGGGAGATTGGATACATATATATGTATGGCTGAATCTCTTCACATTCACCTGAATCTATTACAGCAAAAGTGAAAGTGAAGTCGCTCAGTCGTGTTCGACTCTTAGCGACCCCATGGACTGCAGCCTACCAGGCTCCTCCATCCATGGGATTTTCCAGGCAAGAGTACTGGAGTGGGGTGCTATTGCCTTCTCCAATTAATCAGCCATACAACAGTACAAAGTAAAAAGTTCAGAAAAGAAAGAAGCTCCTTAAGGATTTCTGGGTCCTTATTCATTCAACAGATATTTACTGAGTGCCTACAATGTGCCAGGTAATTCTAAGTGCTAAAGATTTTGTGGTAAACAAAAATTCTCTTTATTTTACTCTCTTCCTTTCTTTCTCTTTCTCCCTCTCTCCCTTTCTCTTTCTCTTTCTCTTGGTAACTGTACAAATTTAGAATGTATGAAGTTGGGTTTGAAGTTTATGAACTTAATATTTACACCATATACCAGCTTTTCTTCTGTGAAATGCAGAGGAAAGGACGTGTTTAATGGAGTTTTCCGGGAAGCTAGTTTCCAGTTGGCCAAGCTTTTGCCATGTGTGTTATCAAGCGGAACAGAGCTAGCACTTCTGGAGCATCTTTTCACTTAGATTATTTACTAAGTGAGTTTACTTAAACTATTTCATTTACATATTACAATGCTCTGTGTTGTTGTTCAGTAGCTAAGTCATGTCCTACTCTCTATGACCCCATGGACTGCAGCACACCAGGCTCCCTGTCCTTCACCACCCCCTAGAGTTTGCACAAACTCACACCCATTGAGTTGGGGATGTAATCCAACCATCTCATCCTCTGCTGTCCCTTCTCCTCCTGCCTTCAATTTTTCCAAGCATCAAGGTCTTTTCCAATGAGCTGATTCTTCAGGTTCCACAGGCAATCCAGACCATGATCAGTATAAAACTGTTTCTTTCCTGAAAACTGCTGCCTCTCAAATTCAAAATTGCCAATAGGAAAATCCTTGGAAGTAAAATTTATTTCTGATAAACAAGGAGGCCATTGGACTGAGGTGGCCCTAATGCTATGAGGGCTGCCTACATAAGGAAACCTAACTCTAAGCCTGTAAATGTCTAGATATGAAATAGAAATCTACAGATAACTGATCATAGCCAAGTGGTCGTCAATCAAATAATCTGCTTTGGCACTAGTCTTTCCCATGGTTCCTGTGGACCCAGAACCCACTTCCAACCTGGTGCTGCCCAATTCCAATTGATTTTTGCTCAAATAAACTCTGAAAAGTTTTAATATGCTTCCATCTATCTTTTAACACCTCTAATTTAAGTCAAGAAAAATCTGGTCATCTAGGAGAATGAAAATAATCCCACATGAGTTCAGTAATTTTGCTGAGAGTCCTGTCCTCATGCGTTCCTTTCTCCAAAGAAATGCATATCTAGGGACCCCCCTAGTGGACCATTGGTTAGGACTTGGTGTTTTCACTGCCAAAGATGTGGGTTCAACCTCTGGTTTCCTGCAAGCCCTACAGCGTGGCCAAAAAGGAAAAATTTACATCCACCTAAAATTTCCTCTGATGGGAAGAAATGCCCCACCCAGGCTGCTTTACTTTACAGTTTAATTGAAGGATTGCACTGTGTTGGGCCAGATGTGAAAAGAGTATTTCTAGCACAAAACTCGGTTCTTTCCAGGGATTTTATTATTCGTCTATTGGAGTAATAATTTCAGAAGTGCTGCTGTATGTCGGCTTTGGATGTAAGACTGCTCTTATTCATTTCCTGTTAACAGCAATTCTTGTTCCACCTCTGCAAAAGTGATAGCAGCTTGCTATTGTAGTTAGTCACTAAGTCGTGTCTGATTCTTTTGCGACCTCATGGACTATAGCCCTCCAAGCTCCTCTGTCCATGGGATTTCCCAGCAAGAATACTGGAATGGGTTGCCATTTCCTTCTCCAGGGGATCTTCCTGACCCAGGGAATGAACCCAAGTCTCCTGCATTAGCAGGCAGATTCTTTACTGCTGAACCACCTAGGAAGCCCAACAGAAGGCTGACTAGCTAATACTCAAGAGCTAAAATGGTGCTCAAGGAACCACTGTAGGTATCAGCAACAAACATGGAAAGCATGTACTACCTGAATTGCTAAATCACATTACAAACATATATACAGTTCAGTTCAGTCGCGCAATCGTGTCCGACTCTGCGACCCCATGAATCGCAGCACACCAGGCCTCCCTGTCCATCACCAACTCCCAGAGTTCACCCAGACTCACATCCATCGAGTCGGTGATGCCATCCAACCATCTCATCCTCGGTCGTCCCCTTCTCCTCCTGCCCCCAATCCCTTCCAGCATCAGAGTCTTTTCCAATGAATCAACTCTTCGCATGAGGTGGCCCTAAACTCTTATCAGTCACTTTGCATACTCATTGTAAGCCATAGTATCCCCGGCACTGTTCCCAAGATACTATCTGCAAAAGGGCTTTGGAAGAAATATACAAAGAAGAATGTGATATTGCTATAAAGTCTTCTGAGGTGCTTGAACTGCAGTCAGGCAAACTCTCCTGACATTCTCTACATATGATTCTGGATTTGTCCCTGCTGCCATCCTTTCCTTGAAGGCTCCTGGGAATCATTTCACTATATCTTTTTGTCTTTTTCATGGCTTATCTTCTAACTGGGCTTTTCACATTAAATTCAGAGTCGTATCCTTATCTATCTTTGCCTGGAGGCTAGAGTTTCTGAGTATTTCAGTCATCTTACTAATACTTCATCTTCATGCCTGACCACTGACTATACTCAGTAAACATTTGGGAATAGGGTTTCCCTGATGGCCCACTGGCTGAGACTCTGAACTTCCGATGCATGGGGCCTGGGTTTGATCCCTGGTCATGGACCTAGATCTTGCAAGCTGCAACGAAGAGGTCACATGCTGCAGCTAAAGACTGAAGACCTGGCACAGCCGAAGAAAGCAAGCATGAAATAAAATATATGTGGAGTAATTTAGTGTTGCACAGTATGAGGAGATAGGAACAGCTTTAAACTTCAAATTCCTGGGAAAAACTACTTGAGATGCTGATGTGCACAAATGAGAGTTTTCTCTACCATATAAACACCATGGGAGGAAAGAATCTAGGTAAGAAGTAGAAAGGGACCCTGTGTGGTAGCCACACAGTTCAAGTTGATGAGGATTTCAGAGAATTCACTCCTGAGCTGCACAAATCCTAAAATATTACAAGAGTCAGCAACATTCTATACTGTGCCTAGTATTTGTAAAATAAGTAAAGAAGAATGGAGTGGACACCCTACAATATTCACAAGAGCAATAAGTAGACTCAAAGAAGAGAATAGGCTCCAGAGTCACCAATTCTATTTTGTCTACTATCATTGATTATTCCATGTGAAAATCTCTTCTATGCATTTCATATGTATTAACCCTTTAAACCTCACAGCTTGCCTGTGAGTTTTACTATAAACCTCACAACTTTAGATATGATAACTAGGGCTTAGAGAAATGAATAACCAAACAGCAAATAAGTGGCACAAACAAACTTCAAACCCTGAGGACTGTCACGGCCATGGAAGGCCACCACTCAGACCTTCTTTAAGAGAACAGGAAGCATGGTTGGATCTACCATGTCATTCATGACGAGGCTGCACTTACCCCAGGCTGCTCCCAGACAATGAGCACAGCAGAGATATCAGAACTGGGCCATCATCGCCCAGCACAGGATTCCTCTATCAATCAGACTTTGCTCAGAGATTCCCTATCAGCCTAACCAAGACTTTCCCAGGACTGCCTTGTGGCCCGGGGAGTTTCCTGTGCAATCATTCCTCCCTCCCTCTCTCCTTTCACAAATGCCAGGTCTGCACCACAGCCTATATGTTTTCTAACCTGTTTCTGTTCCCTTCCCTAAATAGGTATGTTCCCCAATAAATCTCTTGGATGTGTAATCTCATCTTGGTATCTGCTTCCTGGATGACACAGGTGATACCAGAAGTGGTCCAAGAAAACAGGCAGTATTACAAAGCGTCGGGACTGGCTCGCTCACTAACCGAATGTCAGGGATGAGTCCATACTGAAGAGACTGCGGGGTACAGGTAGTCCCCGGCACAGGGAGCGGCCCAACTGCTGAAGATGTCACCGGTGCTGATCTGGAAAGCGCTCTGTGGGAAGGAAACGCTCTTGGCCGTACAATGACTCAGATATTTGAAAGATACTGGGGAACGATTCCTACAAAGACAAGAGAATTCATCTCTTGAGTTAGCTACCAAGTTGTTCTAGTGCTCCAGAGTAATGTGAAACAGGTGTGGTGGTTGCTGGCAGACTGCGAGAAGCAGAGCCTCTTTGGTAGCTTATTCCTTGCAGGGGAAAAGCAAACACAGCTGAAGAGCATGTTTAGAAGTTAATAGTGTTGCAGAACTCCAAAGATATTTCAGTAAGAAGCAAAACATCATTGGTGGCTCTAGCACCTGTTCTCATCTTTTGTTCGAGTCCACCTATTACTCTAGGAAGTATCGGAGGGTGTGCACTCTATTCCTCTTTATTTCACTAATGCTGATTGTCTACTGTGCACAGTAGATAACTTGTCTGACTCTTGCAATGCTGCCCTTGGATTTATACAGTTACTCACATTTCAAGACTCAGCCAAAATATGTCAGTTAAGCTAAAGCCAGGGCTCTGGTTGGGAAAGCACGGGACCCTAGAAATGTGGGATGGTGACATCTGAGTGGATTCCCTCAAGGGTTTCACTCCATAGACCTTCCCCCAAGAGTTTCCAGAGGTCCCATCCGTGATAAGAACTGGTACTTCTGTGTGAGAAGACACTACCAAGGCTGCTCCTTCCTACTCCAACAGTAACTCCCAAAGTGATGCTCCCACCTCCTCTCCTAACTGCCAGGATGATAGGGTTAAATACAGCATAATTTAGCTTGGACCATGCTGGGCTCAACAAGAGAGAAAAGAAATTTTATCCCCAGAAGGGATAACAAGGACCACCTCATAGGTACAAGCAGGTCCTCCAGAGACCCTGGGGTTAGATTGTAAGTGTGCTTGACCCAGGGGTAAAAGTGTGAGGCTGGATAAGAAAGAATTAACTGAGGACTTCCTGATGGTCCAATGGCTAACACTCCATGTTCCCAAGGCAGGGGGCCTCAGGTTTCATCCCTGGTCAGGGAACTAGATCCCACATGCTACAACCAAGCATTTGCAAGCCACAACTAAGACCCAGCACAGCCAAATACATATTTTTTTAAAAAAGAAAGAACTGATTCAAAAGCATTTTTGAAACATAAAATGTAACATTTGGGAAAAATCCCTAGAGAAGGGCCAAACTCAGGATATCAGTTTGGTTTCCTAGTGCTTCTATAATAACTTAAACTTAAATTTAGTATTTTACCAGTATAATCAGATGTTCAAGATGGATCTCACCAGCTAAAATCAAGGTGTTGGCAAGACTGTATTCCTTCCGGAAACCAAAGGGAAATGTGTTTCCTTATCTTCTCCAGCTTCTAGAAGCTGCCAGCATTCTTTGGCTCAAGGCCTTTCCTCCATCTTAAAAATCAGTGGTAAAGCATCTTCAAATCTCTCTCTCTGACCTTCCTGCCTCCATCTTTCACTAATAAGAACTGCAAATGAAGAATCAGCTCTGGGCTTATTACTGGGCTCTTGTAAAGGCAAAATACCTGGCAGCTGCTTCTCATCTACTCCAAACTAACGCAACCACTCTGTTAGATTAAATCTTGGGTTACAGCTCTCTTCCTCCAAGGACAAAGAGTTGTTTTGCAGGAAGCTAGGCTAGAAGCCAAGCTGAGGACCCCCACACCCTGAGACATTCCTTAACCCCTCCCTTGCAGCTGCTCTCATCTCTCCAGGAAGAGATGAACAGCAAACCCCTAACAGACTGAACTCCTTCCCCATCAAGCGCAGGTTGTGATGTTTCAATGATTTCCCCAGAACCAAGAGTAGTTTTGCAAATAAGCAGAGCTGCAAGGGTCAATTTTCTCTCACCACAGGCACCTGGATTTCTCAGGCAACTAGACCTCTGGCAGGTTGGACCTTGAATCTCTGGAGTTTTAAACACATTGCCATTTTGTTCCTTGTTTTCTGGTTGTTTTTATAGTTCTTGGTTGCTCTTTCTTCTTCTACTCCTTTCCCTTAGGATTTGATGACTATCTTTAGTGTTATGTTTGGATTCCTTTCTCTTTTTCATTTGTATATCTATTATGGGTTTTTGGTTTGTGGTTACCATGAGGTCCATATGTAACAACCTACATATAACTATTTTGAACTGATCTAATTCATATGCACTCTAGCTACCCTGCATTTTAACTCCTCCCTCCACCACATTTTCTATTACATATTTTACATACTTTTGTATATCCGTTAACTACTTATTATAGATACAGATGATTTTGCTACTTGTGTCTTTTTAATGTCCTGCTATCTTCATAAGTGGTTGATCCACTATCTTCAGTGTATGTTTGCTTTACCAGTGAGATTTTTCCTTTCATCATTTTCATATTTCTAGTTGTGGCCTTTTCTTTTCCACTCAGAGAAGTCAAGTTAGTGTTTCTTGTAAAGCTTGTTTAGTGGTTCTGAACTCTTTTAGCTTTTGCTTGTCTGAACTCTGTCTTGTCTCTGAATGATCATCTTGCTAAATATTCTTGGTTATAGGGTGTTCTCATTTCATCACCTTGAATACAACATGCCACTCCCTTTTGGCCTGCAATGCTTCTGCTGAAAAGTCAGCAAGAGTCTGGCAGGCTTCAGTCCACGGGGTTGCAAAGAGTCACACATGACTTATGGGACTTCCCTTGCGTGCGACTAGTTGCTTTCCTCTCTCTGCTTTTAAGATTCTCTGTTTATCTCTGACTTTTGCCATTTTATACAGAGTGAAGTAGTCAGAAAGAGAAAGACAAATACCGTATATTATCTCATATATATACGGAATTTAAAAAGACAGCACTGACAATCTTACATGTAAGGCAGCAAAGGAGACACAGATGTAAAGAACAGACTTTTGGACTCAGTGGGAGAAACTGAGGAAGATTTGAGAGAATAGCATTGAAACATTTACATTACCTTATATAAAACAGATGACCAAGGCAAATTCGATGCATGAAGCAGGGCACCCAAAGCTGGTGCTCTGGGACAACCGAGAGAGAAAGGGCGGGGAGGGAGGTGGGAGGTTTCAGGATGGGGGGACACATGTATACCATGGCCGATTTATGTTGATGTATGGACTGCAAAGAGATCCAACCAGTCCATCCTAAGGGAGATCAGTCCTGGGTGTTCATTGGTAGGACTGATGTTGAAGCTGAAACTCCAATACTTTGGCCACCTGATGTGAAGAGCTGACTCATTTGAAAAGACCCTGATGCTGGGAAAGACTGAGCGCAGGAGGAGAAGGGGACAACAGAGGATGAAATGGTTGGATGGCATCACTAACTTAATGGAATGGGTTTGGGTGGACTCCGGGAGTTGGTGATGGACAGGGAGGCCTGGCATACTGCAGTTCATGGGGTTGCAAAGAGTCGGACATGACTGAGAGATTGAACTGATGGCAAAAACCATCACAATATTATAAAGTAATTATACTCCAATTAAAATAAATTAATTAATTTTTAAAATTATAATGTGTCTTGATGTGGACTTCTTTGGCTTCATCTTGTTTGGGACTGTCTCTATTTCCTGGACCTGGATGTCTATTTCTTTTCCCAGATTAGGGAAATTTTCTGCTATTATTTCTTCAAATAAGAAGAAATAACACTCTCTTCTCTTTCTTGGATTCCTAAAATGCCAATGTTACTACACTCAATGTTGTCCAAGAGGTCTCAGACTATACTAATTTTTAAAAATTCTTTTCTTTTCAGCTTGGATGATTCCCCCAACTCTGTCTTCCAGTTCACTGATCCATGCCTCTTTATCCTCTAATCTATTGTTGATTCCTTCTACTGTAATTTTTATTTCAGTCATTATATTCTTCTGCTCTGTTTAGTGTTAGTCACTCAGTCATGTGTGACTCTTTGCAACTCCATGGACTTAAGCCTGCCAGACTCTTCTATGCTTGGAATTCTCCAGGCAAAAATACTGGAGTGGGTGCCCATTCCCTTCTCCAGGGGATCTTCCCAATTCAGAGACTGAACCTGGGTCTCCCACATTGCAGGTAGATTACATTCTTTACCATCTGAGGCACCAGGGAACACTCTACTTTGTTTGGTTCTTGTTAACATTTCCTTGTTGACATTCTCAATGTTCATCCATTTTTCTACTGCATCAGTTAGCATCTTTATGATCATAACCTTTAACTCTTTACTGGGTAGAATAGCTCTACTTTTTAGTTCTTTGTCTGAGATTATGTCTTATTCCTTTATCAGAAATATATTTCTCTATGTCCTCATTTTGCCCAATTCTGTGTCTCTGTGTTAGGTAGCAGGCTGGTTATATTTCCCAGTTTGGGACAAGTGGCCTCACATAGAGTCCTATGTGGCTCAGTAGCTTTGTCCGCTATGGCCACCAGAGCTGCGCGCTGTAGGTGTGCCCTCTATGTGGGCTGTGTGAGCCTTTCTGTTGCAGTGGGCTGACTCCTCTGGGTGTGCTAGGCAAGGATGGCCTCCAGTCTGGTTGGTTGTAAGGCTGAGCCTTATGCAGCAGCTGCAGGACTGCTGGAGATAAAGGTAGGTTTCCTGCCTGGTTGGCTGTATGACCCGGGCATCGGGGGACATGGAGCCAATGTCAGTCTTCTGGAAGGTGGGATTGGACTTCTAGGGTTAATAGTCCAAAGAGAGAATTCTAAAGTGCTGCTTGCCAGAATCAATGTTATGGTAGAATGAGCTCTCAAATAGTCCTGCAACTAGCATCTCCATCCCCAGGGGCAGTCCCTGTTGCCTCTTGGATCAGCAAGTGGGTCTGACCCAGGTTTCTTTCAATCTACTACCTTTCTACCAGGACTTCAAGAGTTTGAGATTTTGCTCGTACCCTCTAAGAGTAGAGTCTATTTCCTATAACTCTCTGGCTTTCCCAAACATAAGTCCTGATGTTTGTTTCAAATCCAGACATTCTGGGAACTTGTCAGTGCAGGACTCCCAAGGTGCGGAGTCTGATGTGGGACTTGGACCCCTCATTCCTTGAGGAGGAGGACTTTTACAATTGTCATACTCCTACTATTTGTGGGGCAGCAACCCCGGGGGGTGTGTCCTGACTATACCATGTCTCTATCCCTCCTACCTGTCTCACTGTGATTCCATTCTGTGTGTCTAGTTGTGGAAAAGTCTTTTCTGCTAGTCTTCAGGTCATTCTCATAGATGGTTGCTCGGCAAGCAGTTGTAATTTTGGTGTACCCATGGGAGGAGATGAATTCAGGGTCTTCCTATTTCACCATTTTGGCTGTCTCTCTCCAGATCAAACTGTTAAAATTCACTTTCCTTTTAATCTACCATTTGAAGAGGTGAGGGAATCCAAAATAGTTTCTACATCATGGGTCAGACATGCAAGTTTCCTTCGCCATATTAATAAACCTTGTCAATTGTTTTCCACATTGTCTCTGCTGGATTTTATAAACTTATAACAACTTGGAGTGGGAGAATGCAGATCTTCAGGATCTCGTCTGGTACTGAATTCAGCCTCAAGGACTAGGTACATTCACTTCCTTTCAACACCCGAGGAAACCGAGAGAATCACACAGAAAGCAAGAGTTTCAGCCGGGTTTTAAAGAGCCCATCTTTTCCTGCCCTCTGTCTTAAAGGCCTGCTCTCATCCAACTTTCCTACAGAAAGTACCCAAAATAGTATCCCTAAAAATAGCTTCTTGACAAGTGACCTTCTGAAGCTATCTGTTCTTTAATAGCTGTTCTTTACTAGTAAAGTACAAAAGCTATGATCTCTTCAGGGAAGTGACTTTGAATCTCAGAGAATTAGACTATAAACACTGCTTTCATGGCTAACAAAACCAGTGCCTAGTACAGACCTGGAAAGAGACTAGAGGCAAAACATCTCATGCAAATTAAGAATTCCCTAGGGACACTGTTCCTCTCCAGGTGTTCTCCAAAATAAGGGCAGCTGTGGAAGTAGACGGTGAAGGTTCTGAGGGGTAACACACAAAGACCAGCTAGCTCAGCAGGCCAGGATTTCTTACCTCCTGGAGAAGAGAATCAGCTGCTTCTACAATAGCAGGCTTTGAAAGTGTCTCCACCCCAGGGAAAAGCCAACTAAAAGCAGGGCTCTTGTGATTCCCACCCCCTTGTCAAGCAGAAGATTCTGTCCTCAGCTATTTGGTACCTGAAAGGCCTTGTTGAGAGATCCTGTGATACAGTTAGAAACAGCAGCCCTGAGGAAGCAGGCAGGCCTGGGTTTTAGGTCTAACACTGCCACGTTCTAATCATATGCTCCACAAATGTTTCATTTGGTTTGCTCCACAAACCATTTCAACGATTTAGAATCAAATGACTGTAATGAAGCATAGATCAGTTAACATATGTGAAGCACCCAACACCGTGTCTGGCATATGAAAGACCAATATTTGAAATCGTTGCCAGCTAGTTACTAAATCATGTCAGACTCTTTTGTGATCCCATAGACTGTAGCCTCCCAAGCTCCTCTGTCCATGAGATTTCCCAGGCAAGAATACTGGAGTGGGTTGCCATTTTCCTTCTCCAGGGGATCTTCCCAACCTGGGATTGAACCCAAGTCTCCTGCACTGGCAGGATTCTTTACCACTGAGCCACTAGTGAAGTCTAATATTTGAAATGCTTCAACTAATTTCAGGAAGCACTGAATTAGACAGGTTAAATAAATTTTTGGCCTTCAGAGTATCTGAAAACCTCTATGATTATAATGCACATTGTGAATCTGTGAGATTGGGGTTGAGCATACAGTAATTCCCAAATTTACTGGATCATGAAACTGTTTTCATGACACTAGCGTAGACAGTTCTGCCAATACTAATTTGGAGAAAAATACTAATTTTAGAAATATACTTTGGGGTTTTGAGTTTTTAATCTTTGACTCGATGATTTAAAAAACTAATTTTAAAAAAGGAAACAGGTGATTCAACATGTATCAGCAACATACTAATGATTATTTACATGGATTTAAAAATGCTGTGAGTTTTTCAAAAATGTTCTCATATCAAAATATTATAATGAAATTGCAGCTAAATTATGAGATTAAAATATATGGTCTTAAATGAAAAGCAGATTTCCGTTCTTTGTCATCTGCAATGCTTTTTTTTGTTGTTCAGTTGTCCAGTCATGTCTGACTTTTTGCAACCCCATGGACTGCAGCACGCCAGGTCTCCCTGTCCCTCACCATCTCCCTAAGTTTGCCCAAGTTCATGTCAATTGCATCGGTTATGCCATCCAGCCATCCTATCCTTTGACTATAAAATACTTTTACAGTCTGTATTGTTCCCTACCTGATTCAGTAGATGGCACTGTAGATTTAACACAGAGAAAAATCCCACAGAGTAAATGTAGATTCACCCTTCCTCTCTCTAGGAGAGGCTATTATCTATCAGTGGTGTATTTTGCTGGAGGGGAAGAAGGTTGAAGTTGGATAAGAAATGTTTGTCTTCCCCTTCTGGAAACTATATAGATATATATACACACACACATATATGTTCTCTCTGAAAAGGTTCATTTATAGAATTCTGTAGATCAGGAAGAGCAAAGACCATTATTTTATCACTAATCTAGAGCATGGGGCTTCCTAAGTGCCACTAGTAGCATTCTTGCCTGGAGAATCCTATGGACGGAGGTGCCTGGCGGGTGACAAGTCCATGGTGTCACAAAGAGTCAAACATGACTGAACACAAGCATACACAATCTAGTCCGCACACATGTTAGACAGCGCAAATCAATGAGATCACAATTTCTCACTGGACCCATACACCACCTCTCACTTCTCTACACTTCTCCAAGTAGCTACTATCAGTCTACAAGAGCACCAACGATGAAATCTACTTATAATACCAGCCACAGAGTTCAGAGACTTCAAGGGAGACACAAAGAAACTTATCCGAAACTTACCAGCTGGTTTATGACAGGACCAGGACAGGGATCCAGGCCTTTTGACTCTCACTGAAGAGTTTTCATTCCACCCAGTCTTCATCTCCTCCTGCTAAGAGCCAGGCTATTTAAGTATAAGTCCTAAGAACCAAGTCCAGATAATTTAAGTACTAGGAGTCTTTCTGTTCTCACATGAACCAATTACCCACTTGGAGAGAATGAGGTGGGCAAAAATAGGGAGAAGTTAAACCCAAAAGCTGCCTGTGGGGGCCTGGTATTGTTTGTGCAACTAGCCTGGCAGGCCGATTTTATCTTGATCCAACAAAATCCTGTTCTGTTGCCCTCTAGTTGCCCCTTCCCCAGAGTTCACCACCTCCATATGCCAAGGCTTTTAATCCCTTGGCACTTAAGATGATCAGGTATTAATTTTGAGCCAAATGGCAGGTCCCTTCATTAATACTGCTTTTCACTAACTTTCCACAGTTTTCAACTTCTAATTGTGTTGCTCTGAAAGTACATCAGGAAAAGCTGAGTGTAAAGCCCTTAAATGACATCCTAGTACTTTTCTTCTCAAAACTGATGGTATCAGAATGAACATTTCCAAGAGGTCTGGGGGCATTTCTAGATGAAATGCAGTCTGAGTTTTAAGTATTATACATCCAAAAGTGGTACTTTCATCCTCTGTTTCATTCCTGATTTCCATTTCGCAATGGCAACTTAGAGGCATTGCTACTCTGCAGTCACCCAGATTTGAAATCTCAATCATTTTCAACTCCCACTTTTTTTCACCCCATTCTTTTTTTTTCAGATTTATCTGTTTATTTATTTCTGGCTGTGCTGGATTTTTGTTGCTGCCACATGAGCTTTCTCTAGTTACAGAGAGCAGGGGCCACTCTCTAGTTGTGGTACGCAGGCTTCTCATTGGTGGCTTCTCTTGCTACTGAACACAGACAGGCTCCAGGCATGCGCACTTCAGTAGCTGAGGCTTGAGGGCTCTAGAGCGCGGGCTCCATGTTGTGGCACACATGCTTAGTTGAGCCTTGGCACGTGGTATCTTCCTAGAGCAGGGACTGAACCTGTGTCCTCTGTCTAGGCAGGCGAATTCTTAGCCATTGGACCACCAGGGAAGCCCCCTCACCCCATTCTCATCAATTATATTCATTCCTGTCTGTTCTGCATCTGTGGTGTTTTCAAAATCATCAATGCAGTATTTTAAGCATATAGAAAAAATAAAAAGAATAACATAATGGAAATCCATGTATCCACCTTTAAGCTCTATCAAATATTTGTGTTTTGCTATTATTCTTTAATGTCTTCTAAGAAAGAAAGTACCATTTATAGTTGAAGACCTTGTAAATTCATTCCTGACTTCATTTCCCTCCCCTTTACCCACTGTTCTAGTCAACAAAAATTTTTCAGGCACTACTAAATGCCAGGCACTGGTCTAGGAATGAAAGTCCATCAGTAAATGAAACAAAACCCTCTGCTTTCATGGAGCTTACACAAAGAAGTATCATTCCATTTTTTTCTCTTATCTTTTCTCATTTGTCACACTGTATATATCCAAAAATAGTATACACTGTTCTTTTGCACATTTTAGAACTATCTAAATGGTATTCTACTAACATGTAGTACATATGATCTGTAACTTACCATATTTTCCTCATATTTTGATAAATTACCTTGAGACAGGGCACCCTAGTTCACACGTTAGCATTTTTATAGCATCTCCTTGTATGGAATACCATAGGTTAGTAATCCATTTATTCTGTTAAAAGACAGGTTGTTTTGCAATTTTTCAAAATTAAAAACTATACTGTAATCAATGTCCTTTCTCCCCAGCATCATATTCAGGTGGCTTTTTTCCTAATCTCCACACTTGATACAATGCCTTGTTCCTAGCAGCTCAGCCAATATGTGCTCTCTTGAATTCTCCAGTTTTCTAGGGTCTATCAGAAATTCATTAGCGGACTTCTCTAGCTTCTAGGAGGAGTTCCAGATCCCCTAGATAGCTTCAGAAAAGAACTGACACACTCCAAGGGTAAAATTAAAATTAAAATTGTGCCCCATTACTGAAAGATGAGATTGTATTGGAAGAAGTGTAAATAAGGTGAGTTGCAAGATATCACTTGTTACCATTGACACGAACTCCCTTGAGTCCATCACTCCTAACAGTACTGTTCTTTAACAGTGCATCTCAATTCTGGCTACCCATTCAAAGTACCTGGGAGATTTTAAGATTTGTTTATTTATTTGGTGGCACTGGGTCTTCATACAGGATCTTTAGTTGTGGCATGTGGGATCTAGTTTCCTGACCAGAGATGAAACCCAGGCCCCCTCCATTGGGAGCACAGAGTCTTAGCCAATAGACCACCAGGAATTGACTCTGGTGGATATTTAAAAGCCCACTGACTCTGGGACTCTTATCCCAGCAATAAAAGGAAAATGTCAGCAGTGGTTCGCGGCATCAGTATATTTTGAGAGTAGTCCTTGGGTATTTCTGATGTACGGAAAAGGTTGAGACCCTCAAAGCAAAGGTGAAAGCCACAGGGCTGAGAACCACTGAGGGGAGTGATGAGCCTCAGACTGTGGGCCCTGGAGCACTGAGATGCTGGACTCTCTGCCAGTGTGCCAATGTGCACAGTTGTTTGGCCCCCAGCTAAAGATACATATTGTTTTTATATTCTAACTGATCACCCTGAGCAGTCTGTTGCTATCTGTGTAGAAACATTTACTGCCCTGACTGTGTGCTTCAGTTCAGTTCAGTTCAGTCCCTCAGTCGTGTCCGACTCTGCAACCCCATGGACTGCAGCACACCAGGCTTCCCTGTCCATCACCAACGCCCAGAGCTTGCTCAAACTCATGTACATCGAGTCAGTGAAGACATCTAACCATCTCATCCTTTGTCGTCCCCTTCTCCTCCTGCCTTCAATCTTTCCCAGAATCATGGTCTTTTCTAAGAACTCAGTTCTTTGCATCACGTGACCAAAGTATTGGAGCTTCGGCATCAGTCCTTCCAATGAATAATCAGGACTGATTTGCTTTAGGATGGACTGGTTTGATCTCCTTCCAGTCCAAAGGACTCTGAAGAGTCTTCTGCAACACCACAGTTCAAAAGCATCGATTCTTCGGTGCTCAGCTTTCTTTATGATCCAAGTCTCACACCCATTCATGACTATTGGGAAAACCATAGCTTTGACTAGCTGACCCTTGTTAGCAAAGTAGTATTTCTGCTTTTTAATATGTTGTCTAGGTTGGTCATAGCTTTTCTTTCAAGGAGCAAGCATCTTTTAATTTCATGGCTGCAGTCACCATCTGCAGTGATTTTGGAGCCCAAGAAAATGACTGTGTGCTTATACAACTCCAAAGCTAAGTCCTTCCAGATTCTACTGATGATGTATTTCTTTGGTGTTAGCTGAATGTTGTGAATACCTCCTACCTGCAGAAAGTTAAATGACCTTTACTGCTCTACAATGTGTCACACAAGTCCTCACTCAACTCAATGTTCTACCCAACAAGTGTTATTATTATGGCTTATATTCTTGTCAGTAATAAAAAATAAATTGCACCCATTTATCAAAGTATGAAGTATTGTCTAATCTCAGATTCTGGAATAAATACAAGAACCTGTATTTTATTTTCACCCTGAAATTTGCTCTTTATCTATACCAGTGGTTACTTTTTAATCACTTCAAATGTATTACTTTTAGTATTCTAAATATACTGTGAACCTTGAAAGATTAGAAGCTGCAATCCTAAAAGCTCATATCAGGCTGTAGGGAGAAAAATGAGTCAAATGGCTATTTTGTCTGCTTTTACTATAGGTCAGTATCTTTCAAAGTGAGGTCTTTCCTGGAGTTCAATAATTACCTTTAAGAATTTTATATTTTACATTTTGATGCCAAGCAAAGTCTTAAAATATTTACACAAGCCTCAAAGGACTATATTGAGTGCTTGCTCTATGGGAGGCACTCTGGTAAGTGTTTAACATACATACCTCATTCATCCTCACAACAGCCATGAGATAAAGTATTCACTCTTATTAGAGATGAAGAAAAAGCATAAAACACTTACTAACTTGCCCCCAAATGCACAGCTGATACCTAATGACACTGAGATTAAAACCCAAACCATGTAGCTCGCAGGTTCACCTTATAATCAATAGTTTATGCTTCTCCTTGAAATATTACTACAATGGCACTACTTTGTCACCAGATACTGAGAGAGAAGATGAGCTTAAATGTGATTGGTGCTTTGTGCCACGTGAAGACCAACTGATGCCACGGCATTTACTCAAATACAAACTTTGCAGTAGAACAAGCAGAGGAGAGTGATGATTAGAAGTCATGACTGTTCACTACAACAGACACAGGAAGGCTCCAAAGAGCCTATACAAACCAGCCAGAACCATCCCCACATTACAAGTGGCATTCAATTTCAGCAAAACAGTATCAGGCAATAACATTGAATAGTTGTTGTTATTTGATTCTTACTAGTGTGTGGTTTTTCAGTACATTTAAAATTTTTGATGTATTTAGTGTTTAGATTGGTAAATAAAACAAGAGACAGAAAACAGAGGGAAACTCAGTCACTCAGTCATGTCTGACTCTTCATGGCCCCATGAAATGTAACCCAAAAGGCTCCTCTGCCCATGGAAATTTCCAGGCAAGAACACTGGGGTGGGTTTCCATTTCCTACTCCAGGTGATCTTCTGGACCCAGGGATTGAACTCGTGTCTCTGGCATCACCTGCATTGGTTGGTGGGTTCTTTGCCACTAAGGCCACCTCAGAAGCCCCATAAATAAAACAAATGTATGCCTAATTTTGTTTCTGCATATTTAAATAATATTTTATTGAGAGGCTTTAAGTAAAATTATGGTATCCATAATAAATTTGTTTTTCCTTTTAACTGCAGTTAATTTATGACTCAAGTTTGATAAACACTGATGTAGACTTATCAGGAAATATGTATTAGAGTTCCTACACTTCCCATACGGTCCTGTCCTAGTCTCTAGGGTTTAGGACCCAAAGCCCCAATGTTGCCTTGACCAACCTTGTTCTCTCTGCCTAGATGAACATAAACAAATTATCTGGGGGCAGCTAAGTGAGCATCCAGGTTTGCCAGGATCTTGACTGCTTTCTTCCATTTTCTTTCCTACCTAGCTTGTCCACAGAGTTATCCACAGTCCCAGGTGCCTACACTTTGAAATGAATACCCTTGTATTTGGAAAGCACTTTAATTTCAAATCTGGGGGCAGCTAAGTGAGCATCCAGGTTTGCCAGGATCTTGACTGCTTTCTTCCATTTTCTTTCCTACCTAGCTTGTCCACAGAGTTATCCACAGTCCCAGGTGCCTACACTTTGAAATGAATACCCTTGTATTTGGAAAGAACTTTAATTTCAAAGATACATCAGTTCAGTTCAGTCACTCAGTCATGTCTGACTCTTTGTGACCTCTTGGACTGCAGCACGCCAGGCCTCCCTGTCCATCACCAACTCCCAGAGTTTACTTAAACTCATGTCCATTGAGTCAGTGATACCATCCAACCATCTCATCCTCTGTCGTTCCCTTCTCCTCCTGACTTCAATCTTTCCCAGCATCAGAGTCTTTTCAAATGAGTTAGCTCTTCACATCAAGTGGCCGAAGTATTGGAGTTTCAGCTTCAACATCAGTCCTTCCAATGAACATTCAGGACTGATTTCCTTTAGAATGGACTGGTTGGATCTCCTTGCAGTCCAAGGGACTCTTAAGAGTCTTCTCCAACACCACAGTTCAAAAGCATCAATCCTTTGGTGCTCAACTTTCTTTATAGTCCAACTCTCACATCCATACATGACTACTGGAGAAACCACAGCCTTGACTAGATGGACCTTTGTTGGCAAAGTAATGTCTCTGTTTTTGAATATGCTATCTAGATTGGTCATAACTTTTTTTCCAAGGAGTAAGCATCTTTTAATTTCATGGCTGCAATCACCATCTGCAGTGAATACCCTTGTATTTGGAAAGAACTTTAATTTCAAAGATACATCAAGGCCTAATCAAAAGACTGACCTTCCTCTCCTAGAGCAGATTAAGGAGCTATATAATTTCTTCCTGGGGAGAATGGCACCAAAAATAGGACAGAAATTACAGTCCTCTTCTCTTCTAAAACGCGTGTCTATCTCTGGGCACATAAAAGATGCATTCACTCTTTCACTTATTCATTTCAGAAAAGTTATTAGTCAGGCCATCTTCTAGGTACTGAGACCACAGCAGTAAATAAGACAAACAATTCCATAGGTCAGTTTCACAAGGTGACAATTGCTGGGAAGGAAATAATACAGACAAGAGAAAAAGGGGGAGGGAGCTATGTTAGACAGGGTGATCAAGGAGGGTGCCTCTGATATGAGGAAATTCAATTACATGATAAGAGTGGACAAAAGTGAAAGTCGCTCAGTTGTGTCCAACTCTTTGTGACCCCATGGACTATAAAGTCCCTGGAATTCTCCAGGCCAGAATACTGGAGTGGGGAGCTGTTCCCTTCTCCAGGGGATCTTCCCAACCCAGGGAATGAACCCAGGTCTCCCGCATTGCAGGTGGATTCTTCACCAGCTGAGCTACCAGGGAAGCCAAGATAAGAGAGAGGTACAAATGTGAGAAAGAGCACAGGAAAAACACATTGGAAAACCGAAGGGAAATTTTGAAATCTCATGAGAGACTGTTTTGTACAATGCTATCAAATAAATATAACTCAGAAAAAATCGATAACTCCCTAGGAAATTAGTTGAAAGTTCAAATAGACCAATCTCCACAGAAGTAATAATGTCAAAGAGCTTCCCATAAATTTTAAAAAATAAAATAAAAATAAAGCCATCAGGTCTAGATGTTTCCACAAGAGCATTATATAAAACATTAAACTATTATGTAATCCTTGAAACATTTTAAATGGTCTAAAGTACAAAAAGAGAAAAATAGCTTCAAATTTTTTTAATCTTCATATAAATTCAGTATAACATTGTTACTAAAAACCAGGAAAATACTGAAAACATACACACAAATCAATTTCATTTATAAATATTGTTGCAGAAATCTTAAGTATTTTGAGGACATAATGCTATAATCTATTAAAAAGTACATCATTACAAAATTATTTTTATTTCAAGAATGCAAAAGTGTTCAATATTAGAAGCTCCATGAATATGGAATACCATATTAACAGAGTTAAACAGAAAAATCATACAATCACTCCATAGTGTCAGAAAGATACTTGACCAAAAAAATTTAAAAAGAATGCCAAGGCTAAGGCATTGGTTAATTAAAACCCAAAAGACCAGGGTTTCAGTGAGCTCTACAAGGTCTTCTCTAAGGGGCACAAATTGTGAGTGCCCTGGAAGATGAGGGGCCCTGCTCTGTCATAAGGGCCACTCAGAAAGTCATGTCTGGAATTTGCATCTACTTATGACTCTGTGGGCAATTATCTAGAGCACATGCTGCTGCCGCTGCCGCTGCCGCTGCTAAGTCACTTCAGTTGTGGCCGACTCTGTGCGACCCCATAGATGGCAGCCCACCAGGCTCCCCCGTCCCTGGGATTCTCCAGGCAAGAACACTGGAGTGGGGTGCCATTTCCTTCTCCAATGCATGAAAGTGAAAAGTGAAAGGGAAGTCACTCAGTCGTGCCCGACTCTTAGCGACCCCATGGACCGCAGCCCAGCAGGCTCCAGCATGTCAGTTGATGGCCCCTGCAAGACACGTGACCACACAAGATGGATGCCAAGGAAGCAATATACTGGAATTTAAACTCCTGACAAATATCTGGAAGTCCAAGTCCTTATATCCAAGTGCATTACAGATTTAGCAGTTAATAAAGACAGAATCTCAAATCAGTGAAGAAAAGAGAGACGAGTTCGTATTAGGACAGTTGGGTAGTCATTTGAAAAGACAGAAATGGTGTAGGATCCATATGCCAAGGTAAATTCAAATGGACTACACTTCTAAATGTAAATAATGAAGCCAGGTAAGCACGAGAAGATCATAAGGGTAAATTCCTGTAAGGCTTAGAAGCAGAGAAAATTTTCTTTAATCAAAATCCAGGTACAAAAAATAGTAAGTAATATACAGCTGATAAAACTGTAAGTTAACGTGGAAAACAACTACTATAAGCAAAGTCAAAAGATGAAGAATAAACTGGGAAAAAATTAACTAAATTGCTGAATAAGGGCCAATATACCAAATATGTGAAGACTGTCTAAAACTTAAGAAAAATATTCCTGATTCCAAACTATACAAAGTTATAGTAATCAAACAGTATAGTATTGGCATAAAAACAGACACATAGATCAGTGGAATAGAACACAGAGCCTGTAAGTCCAAGTCCTTATATCCAAGTGCATTACAGATTTAGCAGTTAATAAAGACAGAATCTCAAATCAGTGAAGAAAAGACAGACGAGTTCGTATTAGGACAGTTGGGTAGTCATTTGAAAAGACAGAAATGGTGTACAATCCATGCGCCAAGGTAAATTCAAATGGACTACACTTCTAAATGTAAATAATGAAGCCAGGTAAGCACGAGAAGATCATAAGGGCAAATTCCTGTAAGGCTTAGAAGCAGAGAAAATTTTCTTTAATCAAAATCCAGGTACAAAAAATAGTAAGTAATATACAGCTGATAAAACTGTAAGTTAACGGGAAAACAACTACTATAAGCAAAGTCAAAAGATGAAGAATAAACTGGGAAAAAATTAACTAGTTAAATTGCTGAATAAGGGCCAATATACCAAATATGTGAAGACTGTCTAAAACTTAAGAAAAATATTCCTGATTCCAAACTATACAAAGTTATAGTAATCAAACAGTATAGTATTGGCATAAAAACAGACACATAGATCAGTGGAATAGAACACAGAGCCTGAAAATAAAACAGTGCATACATTTACAACAAAGGAGCCAAAAATATATAAGTAAGAAAGGACAGTCTCTTCAATAAATGGCATTGGGAAAACAAGACATGCAAAATAGTGAAACTGGCCCACTGTTGTACACTATCAAACAAACTAGATTTAAAACGGATTAAATACTTGAGCACAAGACCTGAAACTTTAAAAGCCTAGAAGAAAACATATGCAGTAAAGTCTACAAGTGTGGTAAGGATGTAAAGGGAACCCATGTGTACTATTGGTGGGAATGTTAGCAGATGGGGCCACTATGGAAAACAGTACAGAATATATTGAAAATTAAAAATAAAACTACCCTACAATCCAGCAAAATCCACTTCTGTGTATTTATGCAAAGAAAATGAAATCTTTAACTTGGAAATATATTTGTACCCCCATGTTTACTGCAGCATTATTTACAACAGCCAAGATATAGAAGCAACCTAAGTGTCATCAATGGATAAATAAAATGTGATATACATATGCATGGGAATTCCCAGATGGCTGAGCAGTAAAGAATCCACTCGTCAATACAGGAGATGTGGGTTCGATCCCTGGTTCAAGCAGATCCCCTAGAGGAGGAAATGGCAACCCACTCTAGTATTTTTGCCTGGACAATTCATGGAGGAACCCATTAACTTGGAAATATATTTGTACCCCCATGTTTACTGCAGCATTATTTACAACAGCCAAGATATAGAAGCAACCTAAGTGTCCATCAATGGATAAATAAAATGTGATATACATATACATGGGAATTCCCAGATGGCTGAGCAGTAAAGAATCCACTTGTCAATACAGGAGATGTGGGTTCGATCCCTGGTTCAAGCAGATCCCCTAGAGGAGGAAATGGCAACCCACTCTAGTATTTTTGCCTGGACAATTCATGGAGGAACCCAGCAGACTCCATGGGGTCACAAATAGCTAGAATTGACTGAGCATGCACTCAATGCATGCAAACATATGTATATACACATATCACATTTTATTATTAATAATATTGTATTGGATATTCAAGACTTGCTAGGAGAACAGGTCTTAAAAGTTTTAATTATAAGAAAAAAGTTGTATAACTATGTATGATAACAGATGTTAACTAGACTTACTGTGGTGATCATTTTATAATATTTCATAATACATACAAGTATCAAATCAACACATTGTACACCTGAAATTAATACAACTTATATATATAATATTTATGTCAATAAAACCTAAGAAAAATTGACACACAACTAATTAAAATGGAAAAAATATATGAATAATAAGTGGGAAAATGTGATCTCAGTCTTAATAAGAGAAACCCAAAATAATAACATTGAAATACCACCAGTTACCTAATTGGTTAGCAAGAATTAGAAAACATGACAGTATAAACCATTAGCGTGGCTCTAGGAAGACATTCTCACTCAAATTGAAGAAAATATCAAATGATACAAATGCTGTGAAGAAAAATTTAGCAATTAATAATTGCATATACATTCACCTTTTATCTAGCAATCTCATATCAAGGAATCTATCTCAAAGATATACTGGCAAAAATATACTTGATTTGTAATAACATAAGACTGGAAACAATCCTTATTCCCATCTCTTTCAGAATTTTCCACAGTTTACTGTGATCCACACAGTCAAAGGCTTTGGCATAGTCAATAAAGCAGAAATAGATGTTTTTCTGGAACTCTCTTGCTTTTTCCATGATCCAGCGGATGTTGGCAATTTGATCTCTGGTTCCTCTGCCTTTTCTAAAACCAGCTTGAACATCAGGGAGTTCACGGTTCACATATTGCTGAAGTCTGGCTTGGAGAATTTTGAGCATTACTTTACTAGCATATGAGATGAGTGCAATTGTGCGGTAGTTGGAGATTCCTTAAAGAATTGCAACTAGAACTGCCATATGACCCAGCAATCCCACTGCTGGGCATACATACCAAGGAAACTAGAATTGAAAGAGACACATTTACCCCAATGTTCACTGCAGCACTGTTTATAATAGCCAGGACATGGAAACAGCCTAGATATCCATCAGCAGATGAATGGATAAGAAAGCTGTGGTACATATACACAATGGAGTATTATTTAGCCTTTAAAAAGAATACATTTGAATCAGTTCTAATGAGATGGATGAAACTGGAGCCAATTATACAGAGTGAAGTAAGCCAGAAAGAAAAACACCAATACAGTATACTAACACATATATATGGAATTTAGAAAGATGGCAATGATAACCCTGTACGTGAGACAGCAAAAGAGACACAGATGTATAGAATGGACTTTTGGACTCTGAGGGAGAGAGAGAGGGTGGGATGATCTGGGAGAATGGCACTGAAAAATGTATACTATCATGTAAGAAACGAATCACCAGTCTATGTTCGATGCAGGATACAAGGTGCTTGGGGCTGGTGCATGAGATGATCCAGAGAGATGATATGGGATGGGAGGTGGGAGGGGGGTTCAGGAATTGGGAACATATGTATACCCAAGGCAGATTCGTGTCAATGTATGGCAAAACCAATGCAGTATTGTAAAGTAAAATATTTTTTTTTAAAGGGCACATTTTAAAGATAATGCTATTAGGATAGGTTTGTAACAGATGAGATGGTGAGATGTAGCAATATTTTAGACATAGTTTGAAAATAAAATTAAAAGCATATCTTAATATGTTTCATGTAAAATGTAAGAAGGTCCCCAAGGAAGGCAATCAAAACAAAGCATACTAGCTTTCTTGGAAGTCCAGTGATTGAGACTCCACACTCCCAATGCAGGGCACATGGGTTCAATCCCAGATTGGGGAACTAAGATCTTGTAGCTGCATTACATGGCCAAAAAAAAAAAAAATCCTAATAAACTACTTTAAAATTCTGTTTTAATTGTTTTTTAATAATAAAATAGAGTACAGAATCCAAAGTCAGTTAAGAAGGAAGGTGAGAGAATGGTACCATGCCATTAACATCAGTTCAGTTCAGTTCAGTCACTCAGTCATGTCCAACTATTTGCAACCCCATGAATCGCAGCACACCAGGCCTCCCTGTTCATCACCAACACCCAGAGTTCACTCAAACTCATGTACATCAAGTTGGTGATGCCATTTAGCCATCTCATCCTCTGTCATCCCCTTCTCCTCCTGCCCCCAATCCCAATTCAGATCCTAGTTTTCTGAATGTTGAGCTTTAGGCAAACTTTTTCACTCTCTTTCACTTTTATAACAAAAATAAATACCAAAAATGGAGGTGCTGACAGGTCTCATAAAAGTCAAAGAAATAATGGTGTGGATACTTTGGATAGTAGAAAAAGTAAGCTGGGAGAAGAGGAGATGATGGCCTGTATGGCTGATTCATGTTGATATATGCAAGAACCAACACACTATTGTCTTTTCCAATGAGTCAATTCTTTACATGAGGTGGCCAAAGTATTAGAGTTTCAGTTTAGCATCAGTCCTTCCAATGAACACCCAGGACTGATCTCCTTTAGAATGGAGTGGTTGGATCTCCTTGAAGTCCAAGGAACTCTCAAGAGTCTTCTCCAACACCACAGTTCAAAAGCATCAATTCTTTGGTGCTCAGCTTTCTTCACAGCCCAACTCTCACATCCATACATGACCACAGGAAAAACCATAACCTTGACTAGACTAACCTTTATTGGCAAAGTAATGTCTCTGCTTTTGAATATACTATCTAGGTTGGTCATAACTTTCCTTCTAAGGAGTAAGTGTCTTTTAATTTCATGGCTGCAATCACCATCTGCAGTGGTTTTGGTGCCCAAAAAAATTAAGTCTGACACTGTTTCCACTGTTTCCCCATCTATTTGCCATGAAGTGAAGGGACCAGATGCATGATCCTAGTTTTCTGAATGTTGAGCTTTAGGCAAACTTTTTCACTCTCTTTCACTTTTATAACAAAAATAAATACCAAAAATGGAGGTGCTGACAGGTCTCATAAAAGTCAAAGAAATAACGGTGTGGATACTTTGGATAGTAGAAAAAGTAAGCTGGGAGAAGAGGAGATGATGGCCTGTATGGCTGATTCATGTTGATATATGCAAGAACCAACACACTATTGTAAAGCAATTATCCTCCAATTGAAAATAAATTAATTAAAAAATGACTTTGGAAAATGGGCATTCTGTATCAGGTTATGATTTGGGGGTGACAAGGGAATGGGTTGCTAAGGTAATATCACAGAAAGGTAAAAATAGGATAGAAAGCTGAGATATTAAGAATCCCATGCATTAGGTATGTTATGAACATGGAAAAGACACTGCATGCATTAAATTCAATACAGAATATGCCACAGTGTCATTCTGTGAGCTAAAAACTAAGTTCTTCAACTAATAGCTAGGAGTGACTGGGAACGCTAGAGATGTTAGCTCCCAAATGAAGTGGCATAAGATGGCATGAAATTCAAAAGATCTCAGTTTTATTTACGCTATCGTTGGTATTCATTTTAAGAAAGAAAAGGAAGGGACTTCCCCAGTGGTCCAATGGTTAAGATTCCACACTTTCAATGCAAGGGGGTGTGGGTTCAATCGCTGATTGGGAAACTAAGACCTCACATGCCACCGGCATGGCAAAATAAATAAATAAATAAAATTTAAAAATAAATAAATAAGAAAGGAAAAAAAATGATTGGGAAGCTTCTGCAATTAGTTGAAAGAGGAGGGGAAGATATCTGTAAGTTTCACAGGATGAAAAAAATCCCCTACAACTTGAGAGGGCTGCAAGGAAGATGGTGAGTTTGGTAGACTAACAGGTTTCAATTAAGAAATAGAGGTAAAGAGAACAGAGAGAAAATGAACTTTTAAAAGAGTTCTAGTGAGTATGGCAACAGTCATTCTGGCAGAGAAGTGAGAGATAGCATGAATAAATTGATTATGACCTGTACAGAACAGCATGAGTATTCAATTTTGCATACTGTTAGAAAGTCCAAAAAGACTGAATTTCACTAAGTGACTGAGATACAGCCGTATAAGACATGACAATCTCATAGAAGAAGGTGGACAGTTATTTTAAGCCAGAGTCCTGATTATTTAGCCCAAAGAAATAGAGGACTCATAGAAATTCAAGCTTCTGAACAGAGTCAAGGAAGAAATGAAAATACATTTCAGCTTGGACCTGTCAAATAGTAACCAAGGAATATTTAGTCACTAAAAAATCAACTTGAATATATGAGTCATTGATATTATTGGGCTGTTACACAAAACTTACACACAGATGTGAGGGTATGTATTTGGACTATTTTCATGAAACAAAGGAAGAAAAAGATTGATAAGAGAGGGTAGAGAAAAGAAGGGGATAAAACTTTAGACAATCTGGGAATAGTGAACTTTGATTGGTTTTCATTTGGGGATAAATAGATTAGCTGTCATCTATCAAAGATAATCTGGAGTGTGTCCCTGAGCAGACTGACTCAGATACTGACAGTGAATCCCTGGGGCACCATGACAAACTGTCTCTGCACAGTGCCAATTGGTGTCCTTCCACTGGGACCTGCAGCGTGTCATTCTGGGTCTGTGCCATGTCTTACAAAATGACTCAGACCCTAATGACTCTTCCTGCCAAAAGAAGTTTGAGGAACCTCTACGTCACAACATTACAGCAGAGAACTGAGAGAGATACAAAGCTGAAATGTTATGGAAAATCATACAAAACTTTCTCCCACAATTGGAAGCAGCATGTGTTTGCAGGCCAAGGAGATACTTATCCACCAGGTTTCTAAAATCTATTCTAAATAATAATCATATTACATACTGTGTCTAATGATATAATAGAAAGTGTATCATTTTCATGCTTTATCACCACTCCCACTGAATCCCTGGCTATGTGCTTCTCTTCTAAGTCCATAAAAAGGAGAGTTTGTAAAGGGAGGAAGACTCCTTTAAGGAATTCCCTAGAAACAACTTGTGTCTCATTGGCTTTCACTGGGGTGGCTGTCTATTGTGAATCAATAATACAAAAGATATTCCCCTGATTAGTTTAGGACACAGTAAACCAATCCACAGTAAACCAATGGTGAAGCCACTTTTCTCCAAGTATGGGGACTCCTCAAGAGAGATGTGGACATCTGAATAATATCAGTGAAATAAGTGAGAGAAGAAGAAATTGACAATGGGAAGAGAAGCATGTGCACTTAACCAAACAGGACACATAGCAGAAAATGTTCAAATATAACTCTGTTCCAAGAATATTGTTCATATGGTAAACACTGAATGTACTTGTACATTTCCACCATAAACAGTTGGGTAAAATAAGAAATCAGCTGAGTATTTCCATGGTTAATAAAAATCCCTTAAACTTGCTGTTGTTTTTCATTTGTTCAGTTGTGAAAGACTCTTTGTGACCCCATGGACTGCAGCACACCAGGCATCCCTATCCTTCACCATCTCCCAGAGTTTGCTCAAACTCATGTCCATTGAGTTGGTGCTGCCATCAAACCATCTCATCCTCTGTCATCTGATAGATACTGGCTGACTCAATGAAGAATGGTGTGTACATTGAGCACTCAACTTTCCAGCTTTTGTCATTACATGATAGTCCCAATGAGTAAAAATAAAACCAGGTGACTCCCTTTCTTCTGAGTTGTTACTTATAACACTCTACTCATCTGGATTGTTACTGATACTATTCTATCCAAGTTCAGGGTTAGCAGTTTGGCTACTTTAAAATAAAAGTATAGATTGGCTTTGAATAATTCCTAGGACTGAGCACAGCACCCAAATGCAAGTTTGTCTTAAGTAGGTAATGTGTATGTGTGGTGGGGGGGGATGGGGGGAAGGTGTGTGGTGGAGGTGGAGTGGGGTGGTAGCAGTAAGTCCTTTCTTAGAAAAGGACCCTATGATCTCAAAGGCTTCCAGTCTGGATAATTTATGTGTCTAAGGAATTCATCTCTTTCCTATAGTAACAGCTATGCTAGGTTCAAGCAACACACTCACCAAAATATAGATTTCAGTTTAATTCCCCCATACACCAAACTCCAAGCAGGGTCTCTAGGGTCATGAAGAAAAGAAGTGTAAATGCAAACCAAACAGATTTTCTTAAAGATGTTTTAGCTATAAATAGAAAAGAGAAGGAGAGGCAAAGAGAAAAGCCATAGAAATAACTCTGTATTACTACCCATATCTAGCTTGTTAGAAGTTTTTCCTCCTGTCAAACAGACTGAGTCAGTGGTCAAGTAGGCAGAGCATTGCCGTTAAAGAAATTTGATTCTAGAAAAAACATTCCTAGCAAGCACCTTTTGCAGGACTCACTTTGGTGCTAATGTTTAGTTCTACAGAGACCAATAAGCTCACTTTCAGTCTCAAACAGAATGAAAACAATCCTTTTTCATTCTATTTTCATCTTTGCAGATGCTTATTAAACGCAGACTATTGCCTGGTCACCAGGCTTGTCAGCTTTTATCCTAAAGATGGAGCCAATAAAGAGGAGAGAGGAAAAATGTACATTTTCTCAAGTACTTCTCAACTTGCTAAATCTGAATTCCTGTGAAAAGACTAAAAAAAAAAAAAAAAAAATTGACTCTAACTTGAGTCCTGGAAAATCAAAGCCTTCTTAGGGCATTGGTGGTTCCTATTGTTTATGAGAAGCACAGAGTGAAGTAATATGAAGTGTAAAATATTCCTTGTGAGAAGCTTTTTTGTCTTGGCAATTTTTGTCTTCCCCCTTTTGGTGGTGGGAGTAGATGTTGAGGTTTTTCTGAAGCAAGGCATATTTTTGGGTAGCCAGATTTTGCACAGAGCTCATTTAAATCATAGGCCTCCTAGCACATGGCAGGTAGGCAAGTTATGAGGAACAGAAAGGATAAAATAGGCTTCAGGAATTTCTTACCATCTTGGTATGCTTTTAAAACCTTCTGCTTGGGGAGCCAACTCTTTCTAGTACAAAGCCATATTGCTGAGATGCAGTTCTTCCATATGATATTGAGAGGAGAAATAACTGAATATGGATCAAACAGAAAAGAAATAAATCACTGAGTTTGTGGGGTCAATAACTAGCTCCTTGAAAATAGTAAAGTAACTCTTTTAAATCATCATTTAAGATTTCTGCCATTGATTTAGAAAATCTAAATCACTTATCTATAAGAATTAGAAGGCAGAAAGAAGAAAAAGGTGGAATCAGGGAAACCAATTAACAGCATTTTACAGTCTCAACATGATAACAGTTTAATCTAAAGGAGTTGAACTGGGGACAATAAGAATGTGTGATTTTGAGAGATAGTTAGAAGACAAAATTTCTAATACACAGAATTGCCAAGGAATCAATTGATAGAATTTTAATGAGACAAGACCAGAAAAAGCATAACCCTTTCTATGATACATATTTACAAAGGTCCATCTGCATATAAAAGTTCAGATATCTGTAGGTTTTCATGTTCAAATGTGAGCTTCACAAGTTCCAATTCACTTTTATTCTTCCAATGGTTAAAATCTAACTGTACCAACTTATATGAACGATTTCAAAGTGGATTCACTTTGTAGCCTCCCAGGCTCCTCTGTCCATGGGATTTTCCAGGCAATAGTACTGGAGTGGATTGCCATTTCCTTCTTCAGGGGATCTTCCCAACCCAGGGCTCGAATCCGGGTCTCCCTCATTGTAGACAGGCCTTTTACGGTCTGAGCCACCAGGGAAGTCATATATGGAATACTAGCCCTGGGATGCTCTTCATAGGAAGTTTAAAAGCAACGTGTTTCTTCCCAAAGTAGTGCTGGGCTATACTCTTGAAAGTGAAAGTGAAGTCGCTCAGTTGTGTCCGACTCTGCGATCCTGTGGACTGTAGCCCACCAGGCTCTGCTCTCCATGGGATTCTCCAGGCAAGAATACTGGAGTGGGTTGCCATTTCCTTCTCCAGGGGATCTTCCCAACCCAGGGATCAAACCCAGGTCTCCCACATTGCAGGCAGATGCTTTAACTTCTGAGCCACCAGGGAAGCTATACTCTTAGACAGTGAGAAAGTCTGGAAAATTCATACATTCAGTTACTTTGAATTCAATTATTGTCACTCTCAGTGCTTCTGTAAGAACATCGACCTAAAATGTTTAGGTATTTTTTAAATGATAGACCAAACAGTCTGTACTGGATAGACTAGAAATGAAAAAGTTTGAGAGCTGAAGCTTTAAACAGAAGAAAGGAGAAGTGCCCACAAGTGGAAGTGAAAATCAAGACATGATCAGGCTTGCCATTTGGGTAAAGAGAGCTGTGTGGTCAGAGGTTAGAATACTTAAAGCAATATCTCTGGAGGAGTAAAATTTAGATAACAAAGGAAAACAATGGACAACAAATTAAAAGGTAGACATCTGAAGGTGACTGAAGTGAAAAAAAATGAGGTCCTTAGCAGCCAGGACATGAAGAAAACCAAGAGGCCAAAATGTTAAAAGGATCATTATCCATATAGACTTCACTTCAATCAGTTATATGTGCTTTAGTCAAATAGCATGAACAGGTGCTGAGTTTCTTGGTATATTGTGGAGATGGAGTCTAGGACACAGAAGGTGAACACAGCTAGGTGGGTAGGTAGGGAATTGAATGTTGCAGAATTTTATGCATCTCAAAGGAGCAGATTTGTTTTTAATAAATCAAGATAGAAAAGTAGTAGCCCAAAAATAGACATGAAGATCAACCTGCTGGGAAGCAAGTACACTCTGGATTAAAAAATAGATATATAAGATTGAGAGAATAAGTTTAAGATCTCTGGTAGATCCATTCTCCTTTATTTGTGATTATATCTGACTTTTTAGCTTTTCTTTTTAATCATCTAATCTGATCTTTCTGATCAGAGACATCTAATGCCTAATCCCACCAACTATGTCATGCTTTCATCCATATATTTAGCCTGAGCTGTGTTTATAGTACCTACTCCCAGGCTTCCCAGGTGGTTCAGTGGTAAAGAATCCACCTGCCAATGCAGGAGAAATGAGTTCAATCCCAGGGTCAGGAAGATCACCGGGAGAAGCAAATGACAACCTACTCCCATTTCTTGCCTAGAAAATCCCACGGACACAGGAGCCTGGCTGGCTATAGTCCATGGGGTAGCAAGAGTCAGACATGACTTAGCAACAAAGCAGCAACATAGTACTTACTCTATAGTATTCATGAGGTTCAGTTTGACAAATTATACACTTTTAGGACCCTGCTCAGATGTAACTTACTGGTAGATTCGCAACCTTCTCCTTCCCTACAGTCGTCAGTCTATCACCACGTACCAGCAGGTCTGACAGCCCCTGTCCACCCATGGCTGTGGTGTTTCAGCATAGTTCCATTAACCTATTTTCTCCATTCTGGAACAGATTATTTTTAACATATTTTACTCTCCCACTAAATTAGCAATCACATTGAGGGCAAGATTCATTCCTTATTGACCTTTGTATTATTTTTAGCACCTAACATGAAGAATGGCACAGAATAAAGAGCAATAAATGATTGCTGAAATAAATTGAATTTTTGGAATGTTTTGTTTTTCCCTAAGCCACTGTCTTACACCATGTAAAAAACACAGAGTTCCTTGTCCTTTGGCAATGGTATATTTCATATGCCCAAGAGATTTAAAAGCTTACATCACAGAGCCAAAATGAGAAGACTCATTACAGTACTGCATTATAGCTACTAAGTCATATTTTGCAACCATACTGTGCCACCAATATAATTGGAAGATATTGAACTTTCATTAGTTAGGGAAGCCAGCTACCCTTTAATTGTCATTATTTTAATTTTTTGCTGACTATAATAGCCTCTTGAGATAGACATCTCATTTCTGTGACAGACCTGAGGGTCACCAGTGGTGTAATTTTATTTCTCTATAGTTGACTGCAGCTCAGAATAGTATTCAACATTTAATCCATCCCTACTTCTCATTAGCAACTTTAGTCAAGTACAAATTAAGAGTGTCTCATTTTAAAATCAGGATTTCTCAGTGTTGGGGGAGTGGGAATTCATTATGACCCATGGGATGTTTGAATTTCTCCCCCATAATCCCACCCCTTGTGTTAACTCCTGTGGCAAGCATCTGGAATGAGAAAGAATTCTCTGCATCCTTAAGACAGTTGATTTTATATTTTTTGAAACTTTATTTTAATATTTCTCTATTGGCTGAAATGAACACATTACACAATAGTTCTACGTCTACACTTCTACCACTGGTCCTTTGCTTAATTCCTTTTATAATGTTGGAAAAAAGCTATTATATTGTTCCACAGGACTTCTTATAGCTGGGCTATTTATGATCAGTTTTCTAACTTTTTCCATATTACACTCTTTGGTATAATTTATTATCTTGATCATTCTCTCTCCCATCAATGTGTCTATAACCCTGAAGATAAGCCACCCAAAACTTTAAGGGGTTTCTATGGGACAAAGGAAAACCAGAGAATTACTTTCCTGTTGCAGATAATTTTATAATTTGAGGCGTGCAGACTAGGGCTTCCCAGGTGCCTCAGTGGCAAAGGACCCATCTGCCAATGCAGGAGATATGAGACATGGGTTCGATCCCTGGGTCGGGAAGAACCCTTTGAAGGAGGACATGACAACCAACCCCAGTATTCTTGCCTGGAGAATCCCACGGACAGAGGAGCCTGGCAGGCTCCAAAGGGTCACAAAGAGTCCAGTGCAACTGGGTGACTATGCATAGACGCACAGGGGCAAACTATTTTTTTTTCTGGTAATAGGTAATGATATAACACTTTTTTATACTTGGCATGGTATTTTAGTCCTTGATACTTACAATATGAAGAATAAAATGTAAAATGACTCACATTTAAATAAATCGGCTCACATCTCTATTATCTTATTACCCATGGTGCCTGAATTGACCTATAATTAAACAAAAGAGCAGCAAACTTATCTCCATAATTTTTTTGGTTTTCTTTCTTTTTTATTGGAGCACAGTTTCGTTAAAATTTGTTAACTGTTAATTTCTACAGTGCAACAAAGTGATTCAGTTATACATATATATTCATTCTTTTTAAAATTTTCTCTCTGTTTATGGTTTATCACAGGATTGAATACAGTTCTCTGTGCTCTACGTAGGACCTGTTCTTTATCAGTTCTATTTCTGATACTCAAACTTGTTGCCTGTTATATCTGTTGACTTAAATGTAGTTCACAATTGGTGCTTTTGAGCACGTTTATCTTATGTATCTAGCATATCACGCACCATGCTGTGCTGCAACTTCTCTGTAAGTGTCTCTCTCTGAAAATAGGTTCTGCCTGCCTCAATCCTGGAGCTTGTCTTATTCAATTCTGTATTCCCAGCACCATAAGCATAATGCTATTTGTTGAATAAATGTTGATTTTTGTACACAAACAACATTTGTTAGTGTATTAATGTATCCATGTAATATGAAACATAGATACAAAGCATAATTGCACTCAGAATATCTAAGAATGCTGCCAGGTGGAAGGAGGATTAAGTATATTCTACAATAGCAGCAACAGACAGTAGTCCAATAAGGAAAATTACACAGAATATGTTTTAATTTTTATTATTACATATTGGCAAATAATTTTCAATAATCCTCAGCTGCATAACATTCAAGGCAATCTAGCAAATTTGTCCTTTGCATTTATAGTTGCAAAATCCACTATTACTTTATGATTTGCCCCTATGAGAAGCTAAAAGAACTTAACTTATTGGCTGCTGTTGCTGTTGCTGCTAAGTTGCTTCAGTCGTATTGGCACATATGCCCACATAATGGCACATACACTCACATAAGGCACTCATAAATGAGGAGTTTGAGGATGAGGAGTCTGAAGAATCTCAGTGAAAGTCACTCAGTGGTGTCTGACTCTCTGTGACCCCATGGACTATACAGTCTATGGAATTCTCCAGGCCAGAATACTGGAATGGGTAGCCCTTCCCTTCTGTAGGGGATCTTCCCAACCCAGGGATCGAACCCAGGTCTCCCACATTGCAGGTGAATTCTTTACCAGCTGAGCCACAAGGAAAGCCAAGAATACTGGAGTGGGTAGCCTATTCCTTCTCCAGGGGATCTTCCTGACCCAGGAATCCTGAACTGGGGTCTCCTGCATTGCAGGTGGATTCTTTCCAACTGAGCTATCAGGGAAACCTGTGAGGAATCTCAGATCTCACTATCTATCAGAATCTGCTTTTTTAACACCAACCCAGAGGCTTCACATGCACGTTAAAATTCTAGTGCACATTGGTGGGTTGTCACTGTAGCATCCATTTCATCTTTTCCCTGAATGTTCATAATTTTGATCTGGAAAATCACATAGATTCAGCAAAAAAACACTGTACCTAGCTACTCAGTCCACAATAAACTAAACCCCTCATCAGAGTGAGTCTCTGGATTTTTTTTGAGAAGTTTGGCTTAAAATTTTATTTTTCACTGTCAATTGTTTAAGAGGGAGTTGTTGTTACTTAGAAGTTAAGTTGTGTGCAACTCTTTGCAACCTCATGGGATATAGCCACCAGTCTCCTCTGTACATGGAATTTTCCAGGCAAGAATACTGAAGCGGATTGCCTTTTCTTATTCCCAGAGATCTTCCCAACCCAACATCCAACCCTCATCTCTTGTATCTCTTGCATTGGCAAGTAGATTCTTCACTACCAGGCTACCTTGTATGAAGGCTTAAATACAGTGACTTCAGACCCTGGAAAGACAGAGACCTGATTATTTAGGAAACAGTGGGACATATTTGAGAATTCCTCCTAAGAGAAAATTCCTAAGAAGAATCGTGTGTATGTGTTTGTGTGTGTAGTTGGTTTTTGCCAGGGAGAGAAGAGTTAAGTGTGACTTGGATTGAATAATCAGATTTTGAAGACCACTTTGGATACCTGGATGAGATATAATTAAAAGAACAACAAAGTCTAAGGCAGAGGGGTCATTTGCAAGTGGTTTCGGCAGGATACAACTAGAGATGTTGGTAGTTTAGACCTGAGTGATGAGTACGGAAGAAAAAAGAACTAGAACAAACTAGCAATATTTGGGAGGTAAAATAATAGCCTATGTGGTTGTTAGGCTAAAAGCATAATGGAAGGTATTAAGAGAAGGTTCACAATATCTGGTAGGAACAACTGGGGTAAATAATCTTTACTTAGTATTAAAAAAAAAAAACACCCACTGAAGTAAGAGTAAAGTAGGGGTCAGAAAGAAAAGTTCAGTTTAAAGAAAATGGACTCCACACCTGGACTCACAGTCCAAATCCATGTTCATCTCATGTCCTGAGTTTTTGTTCTGAATCACTATATATCCAGATTATACTTCATCTTTTTAAAAAAGTAAATAATGCAATCTTTCTCCATTTTATATAATTACCCTTTCCCTGAAATTAATCTTAACATTTTTTTATATTTTACTGATATATGATGTAACTAATTCAGAAATGTAGGGTTTTTTGTTTTGTTTTGTTTTGTTTTTTTTCTGTATTGAACACAGTTTAGTGTGACTAAATTTTTACAGGGAAAACACTACCTATACTCAGATCTCTTAGGAGAGAAAGAAATCTTGTAAGATTGACTTCTCTCCTGCTTCATTAATTATTAATTATCACTAATGAGAAGGAAGGAGGCTTTGGTTTACATCTGAGTTGTCCATAAAACAAAATCATTCAGAATGGTGGTCACGTGACTGTTATTAGCTCGCTCTCTTTCTCTGACTTTCTAGGATGTGGCCACCACCTTGTTATTCCCACTTGTCTAGAAGAATTTTCCAAATGTTGAAATATTCATGATACATTCTATTGTATTCTGAGTTCCAGTCCCTGAAGGATTAGACTCAGCTGCAGTAGATTTTAAAGAATTTTTCTTTTCTGGTGAATGGATCTTAGAAGGATTTTTTTTTTTAATTGGTGATTTTAAAAATGGAATTATCTTTAAAAAATTACTGGAATATAGTTGCTTTACAATGTTGTGTTAGTTTCTACATCAGCTATACATATACATATATCCCCTCATTTTTTGGATTTCCTTCCCTTATTCACTACAGACCATGGGAGTTCCCAGATGGCTCAGTGGTAAAGAATCATCCTGCCAAATCAGGAGACACAGGAGATGTGGGTTCGATCCAAGGGTCAGGAAGATTCCCCGGAGAAGAAAATGGCCACCCACTCCAGTATTCTTGCCTGTAAATCCCATGGACAGAGGAGCCTGGCAGGCTACAGTACATGGGGTTGCAAAGGGTTGGATGCTACTGACCAGGCACGCAAGCCCTGTGCTATACAGTAATTTCACGTTAGTTATCTATTTTGTGCATGCTATCAACAATTTATATGCATCAATCCCCATCAGCCTCATTCTCCTTTGGTGTCCATACATTCGTTCTCTACATCTGTGTCTCTATTTCTACTTTGTAAATAAAATTGCCCATACCAATTTTTTCAGCTTCCACATATATGTGGTAATATATGGTATTTGTTTTTCTTTTTTTGCATGAGAGTTAGAAGAGATTTTTAAACCTCTGAAAAGTTCTGCACTGAAGACTCATGTGCAATGATCTTGCATGAGCCTTAAAATCTCCCCAGAAGCCCAGGCATCTCTAGGCATCGATGGGGATTTCAGCATTTAATTTCTCATTATTCAGACTCTCCTCTGAGGACATGGTATATTTGTTTATTTTTGTTTATCTTGTGTTTGCTTCTAAATAGTAGGCACTATCTAGGAGGCAATAAAGTGACAAAACTGTTCTGACAAAATAATTGACAAATTAATAGTGCATTAACTAAAGTTGCTCCAAATGCTTTCACTCAGCAGATGCAGTTTGCTTTTAGGGGAAAATAATAATTGGGTAGCTTCCATAAAAATTATCAACACACAAAGAGGGCAAAATTGGTTGCTGTTTCTCTATTTTTTGAGAAAATAAGCATGGTTTAAAATTACATTAAACTGAGCCACTCTCACGCTGTCGTCTTTCTGTGGTTGCTGAAAGGCCCACTCAAAACCGTAAATGAAGAGAGAGAGCATATAACAGAGAAAGTGTATCTGCCCATTTGGGACTGGCAAGGAAAATATCATATACTATACTCCTTCTTTCCATGTAACTATACCTTTCAAGAGAACGATTTTTAGTTTCTATTTCTCTGTATGAAAGGAACGTGAAAGTGTTAGACCAACTTTGTATATACACTGAGTGTTCTGTCTAAATATTAATATTTCTGTCTCAGAATTTAAATGTAATAACTAGCTTATTTTGTTAATTCAGTGATGAAATTCCTTTAAATCGAAGGACAGACAAACAGAGACAGAAAGGATGAATGAGATGAAAGAGTAAATATTTGCAGCCCACAGTCAGATATTTATCTTCGAACAGTTGAAAAGAGAGAAAGACCTTTAACAAAATAAGCTTGCTCTCTAATTATTAGGGAGCAAGGTATTGGTTTTGAAAAGTTATCCCAACCTTAAAATACATTTTAAGCTTTTAAGTTAAAAGTAGTCTCATAAACTTAAAAGATTCATGCATTTCTTTAAAAATCCTTTTTATGACTGTTCAGGCTAATTTCAGGTCTAAAATAATGTTCAGCAGAGTTTGAGACTGTCTTTTGATATATTTTCTTATTTGTTTAAATTAAAATAGAAGGAGAGGGGAAAAAACAAAAATAGTATTTATGCATTTCTCACTAGGCTAAGCTTTTTATATTTGTTATACAATCTTCATAACAATCTTGGGTTATTATTATCTCAATTTAAAGAATAAGAAAACTGAGCCTTAGAAAAGTGAATTATCTCTCTCTCTGGTCACACAGTTCCAAAGGTGTAAAGCAATAAAGTTGGATTTGAATATAGATTTGTTTTTTAAAGTCCTACCCGCCCCCCCCCCCACTTTGTTTTCTGGTTGCTTAGGCTAAGCTGGATCCAGAAGAGCTCTCATAAAGAAAATCTATACATTTAAGACATGAAGCAATACTGAGAGTGTTGCTATTAACTGAACAATTATGTCCAACAGAACAACCATCTTTCTTCTTTAGACTTCCAAGAGCATCTTTTACTGTGTGATATTGGACAACATGCCATGAAGATAAAATTTTCATTTTGGCTGACCAGTAACAACCAATGTTATAATTTCATTCCACCAGTGATTTAAGAATTAGCTTATTTAAGAACTAGCTTTCCTTTATTTGGAATAACAAGAAGACAAAAAATAATTCAAAGCACAGTTCTTTTCCCAGGAAAGCTCATAACCAGCTAGAACAAATATGATGTACAACTATGCAGAAAATCATCATAGTAGCAGCCAACATACCAACCAGAACTTCATAGTCTATAAGGCTATTTGCAATAAGTATAAAAGACCGCTGGAGTTTTGCAGTGGAAAACTAGGTATTTTTAAACCACATAGCTTTCCTGTTTATCTGAGTCCAATCTTTCACTGACTCTGAACTGTTTACAAGTTATAAGTAATTTTTTAAATTATTTTTTATTGAAAGATAGTTGATTTACAATATTGTGTTAGTTTCTGATATTCAGCAAAGTGATTCAGTGAGATATATATATATATAATTTTTCAAATTCTTCTCCATTATAGTTTATTACAATATATTGAGTTCCCTGTGCTGTACAGTAGGACCTTGTTCACTTATTTTATATAGAGTAGTGTGTCTGCTAATCCCAAACTCATAATTTATTCCTCTCTACCTCTTCCCCACCATGATAACCAGAATTTGTTTTCAGTATCTATGAGTCTGTTTATGTTTTATAGGTAATTTCATTTGTGTCATATTTTAGCTTCCGCATATAAATTATATCCTTATGGTACTTATCTTTCTCTGTCTGACTTACTTCACTTAGTTTGATAAACTCAGCAGCAGCAGCTCTATCCATGCTGCTATAAATGGAATTATTTGCATTTTTTATGGTTGAGTAGTATTCCATTGTTTATATTCACCATATCTTTGAATTGTAGATAACTCTTTAATTTATACATAATTCATGGCAATGCAAAGTGATTCTGATCTGTAGACATGAAAATAAATTTTATCTGGTAAAATTTTAATTGCCTTCCATCCCCTACTAGGTTAGAAGCCAGTTTGCCCTCATTTTCACTTTATGTGTTTATTTATTTATGGATGCATTGGGTTTCAGAGGTGGCATGTGGGTTCCTGGCTGTGGCGTGTGGGTGTCTCTATAGTTGTAGCACACAGGCTTAGTAGCTGTGATATGCAAACTTAGCTGCCAGCAGGCACGTGGGATCTTAGTTCCCAACCAGGGATTGAAAATATGTCCCTCACATTGGAAAGAAGATTCTTAACCACTAGACAACCAGTGGTTGTGGTGCAAAGTCCCTTCAACTTAATTTTAATATTCCTGATTTATAAATGGGTGTGCTCTTGGCATTCTCTTTTGAACTAGTCGTAACATCTTTCAGTTTCCTTGCTAATAATGAGTTAGTGTTTATCACATGTTTTTTCTCTATATGAAGTCCATAATTATACCGTGTTCTGAAAATCATTCTTTAAGGAATGTGATATATATATTCTTGGTTAGTATCAAGAGAATGCAAAAGAAGAAATTATTTTTCTCTGGGTTTGTAAGAAAGAGGCAATAATATATATCTTACTGTAGACTGTCTCACTTTCCTGCATTGGAGAAGGAAATGGCAACCCACTCCAGTGCTCTTGCCTAGAGAATCCCAGGGACGGGGCAGCCTGGTGGGCTACCGTCTATGGGGTTGCACAGAGTCGGACACGACTGAAGCGTTTTAGCAGCAGCAGCAGCAGTAGACTGTCTAAAAATATACTATTGAGATGAAAAATACTTTTTCTCTGTAAACAAATATGTCAGTAGTCTCCCTATATGATTCAGGCTGGCTACACATATTCTAGTGATCTCTGCACCTGTTATATCAGACAAAAGTAAATTGATACATCTTTGTAATAAATTAGATTTGAAAGTAAATGCAGACAAGAAAGAAGTTTAAAAAATGTAAACTGTATCACCTTAATCATTAAGATGTTTTCTTTTTCATATTTGCAAAAGAAATAGAAAAAGAACAATAAATCATTCTGTCAACCTGTTAGTACTAATAAGGTTCAGTTTTCCAGGAAGCCTTTTTATTAATATTTTTAAATTTCTTTTTGATTTGAAGAGCAACACACATCTTTTCTCATCATTACCTTCTTCCTATGTTCTTTACATGTTGCTCTGCTGATTCTTTTCTCATGAGCCTTTGAAGAAGGAGGCCCTATGCCTCTTGAATATCAGATACAAAATAACTTGGCAACATAGAGGGCTTTGACAGACAAAAGAAACTTTTTTTCTTATTCCTGATCTGTTTTAATAACTGTTTCCAATACCTGTAGCAGTATTTCCATCTCTTTCTTCCTGCAAAGACAATATCTTTGGAAACAGGGAAAATTACAACAACTTGGTTTATTTTTCTCTTATGAGATCTATGTGTCTATCAAATCCCATTTTATTTGTAAGAGTGTTCCAAGAAATACAAGAAAACATCTTATATTTGTCCAAGAGTGTTCTTTAGACTTGAATTTCAGGTCTTGCCCCTATGCAGGAACTCAAGTAAGCCATCGGTGATATCAAAAATCATTAAATACTTTGACAGATACTTCTGGAAGGCTGAACTCAAAGCAACTGAATAGAAAAAGGACACACGGTAAAAAAGGGAGGGAATAAAAGTAAAAGCAGTTCTGAGTGAATGGGGAATGTTCTACAGAACTGCCATGTTCTGCCATGAAGACAACAATAGTGCTGTATGCTTTTAATCCTCTTCATTATTTTAACAAATCAAGACCAGGATTATAAATTTCTTACTTTTTCTACATGTACAAAGCTGATTTTCACAGTCTAAACATTTCTTTTACTGGATGAATCAGCCAGTTTATAAATTGAAATGGCTCCTTTTCTGACAAATTGCTAAGCTAGATACACAAAGATAGATATAAATACATTCACAACCCATTTTTAGCTTAATTTCTACCATTTTACAAATTATGGCTGAATACAGTCATGAAACTCCTTGGAAGAAAAGTTATGACCAACCTAGATACCATATTCAAAAGCAGAGATGTTACTTTGCCGACTAAGGTCCGTCTAGTCAAGGCTATGGTTTTTCCAGTAGTCATATATGGATGTGAGAGTTGGACTGTAAAGAAGGCTGAGCACTGAATAATTGATGCTTTTGAACTGTGGTGTTGGAGAAGACTCTTGAGAGTCCCTTGGACTGCAAGGAGATCCAGCCAGTCCATTCTGAAGGAGATCAACCCTGGGATTTCTTTGGAAGGAATGATCTGAAGCTGAAGCTCCAGTACTTTGGCCACCTCATGCAAAGAGCTGACTCATTGGAAAAGACTCTGATGCTGGGAGGGATTGGGGGCAGGAGGAGAAGGGGACGACCGAGGATGAGATGGCTGGATGGCATCACTGTCTCCATGGGCATGGGTCTGGGTGAACTCTGGGAGTTGGTGATGGACAGGGAGGCCTGGCGTGCTGCGATTCATGGGGTCACAAAGAGTGGGACATGACTGAGCGACTGAACTGAACTGAACTGATGCTGCAAAAGACTTAATAATCATTCAGTTGCTTTATTAAACGTTTACCATAGAATTAACAATACCCTTGTGAAAGGAAAGACTTGAATTCACTCAGAGAGAAGTTATTTGAGTGTTGTAAATTGTGTGTCCCTAGAAAAAGAAACTCTATCTCTTAATTCCAAAACAAAACTCAATTTCAATTGGTTTTATAGCTCTCATTAGAAACTGTGGTTAAGCCATTTACAACTAAAGAAATCTTCACAACCTTAAGATGTTAGTCTTTATAAAAATTAAAGAACAAAGAAGCTAATATTTTAGAATCAAATAATTTGCATCATCTCTCTCTCTTACTGAAACCTGAAATATTTTATTTAACTATTAAAAGCCCAGATATTTGATGGTACTATTCTCATCTTTAACATTTAGCATCCGTATCAAATAAAGAAGCCAGTTCACTTAAAAAAATATTTTATATTAGAGTAAAGTTGATTATGGAGAAGGCAATGGCAACCCACTCCAGTATTCTTGCCTGGAAAATTCCGTGGATGGAGGAGCCTGGTAGGCTGCAGCCCATGGGGTCTCGAAGAGTCAGACACGACTGAGCGACTTCACTTTCACTTTTCACTTTCATGCATTGGAGAAGGAAATGGCAACCCACTCCATTGTTCTTGCCTGGAGAATCCCAGGGACAGGGGAGCCCTGGTGAGCTGCCATCTATGGGGTTGCACAGAGTCAGACATGAGTGAAGCAACTTAGCAGCAGCAGCAGAGTTAATTAAGATATTGTGCTAGTTTCAGGTGTACAACACAATATTTAGCTATACATATACATCTGTCTAGGATTCCTGGCTGGTGCTAGTGGTAAAGAACTCTCCTGCCAGTGCAGAAGACATAGAGATGCAGGTTTGAATCCTGGGTCGGGAAGATCATCACTTGGAAGAGGGAACAGCAACCCACTCCAGTGTTCTTGCCTGGAGAGTCTCAGTGGACAGAGGAGCCTGGTGGGCTACAGTTCATAGTGTCACAAAGAGTCAGACACAACTGAAGCAACTTACCACACACACGCATTTATCTATTCTTTTTCAAATTCTTTTGCTATTTAGGTTATTACATAATATTGATCTGAATTTATCTTAACTAATAAAGCCAGTTTCTTCATTTGTGAAAGAGGATATTAATAGTTAATTTTTATTTACTGAGCCCTGTCTCAATAAAAAATTCTAGGGTCTATTTTAAGCTTTTTCCAATTTTCTTTTTTTAATAAAGAAACTGCTTATGGAAATGGCCTCAACAAAATATTCTGTCTCTATGGCACAAGTCTTAGAAGTGAATATGTATTAATGTTAATTTTTATGTCTAAGGAAACACAAGGAGAAATGATCTGTAGTAAGTTGAGCAGTGTCTATAAAGATGTCAGTGTGCTTGACATACAGTAGTCCCTAAATGAAATGTTTTGAAATAAAAGAATGAATGCCAGAGGGAGACAGAGCGCAGAAATGATGGGCAGAGTGTCTCCATGCAGAATACGGTGAATCCATCATAACACGGGGCTCTCAGAGCCCCTCATTACAACCACAGTCAGGGCTAAGATGGGGAGAAAAGCTAGTGCAAATCATTAGATCGTTGTGAAAGGTCCCTGGCTAGCTTTGTGATTAATCAACCGTTATCCCCTGTTGAGATTTTAACAGTTCCATCCTTGCTGCAAAGCCTGAACACACCCTCAGAACTCTTGCTGTAGTTCTTAGAGGTAGTCTTTCTAGAAAGTTACTTGCAATAAATAGAAACTCTATTGACAATTTTCCATCTTCTAAATATCTAAGGGTCCCAAGTGCTACCCAAGTCACTTCCTGTCAATGAAATCCCCCACTCCCTCTCTGATTTTATCTCCTCTTTTTCTCAGGAATTCTACAGAAGTAATAGTGGAAATGCAATGACTCTTTTAAGGAAACCACCACTAGACACATCTTTTTCGCATTTTAATAGGTCTTCTTAGCGTTAGGATAAAATGTTTGCTTAAAAGAAAACACCAGTAAGTACCTCCAAACTAATTCAAAGCCATAGCATATTGAAAAAAATGCTCATAATATATTTAACAAAATATCTGGTACCAAGTAAGCAATGGGAAAGGTAGCTGTAATCTCCTCTCTCCCCAGACATGTTGATGATACACTGAGAAAACAGTTCTACTATTTAAATGCCAATAGGGAAAAAAAAAAAAAATTCAAGACAGTGTAGATATTTCCATTACAGTAATTTAGACTCACATCCAATCAATGCAAACATGATGAATTTGGGCTCTCCCGCTGGTCTCTTCTGGCTGAAAGCATTGTTATAGTGGTGTGAGGCAAAGCAGTTGTCTTTGGTTTGCATTCAAGTCATAGGTTACCTGAAGATAGACTTATTAAACAGATCCTAAGAGGAAAAAGCACATACACTTGACAGTAACATTACTCTTCCCAGGAAACCAAAAAATTTGGCTATGAGCATTGATTCTACATATTTCTGAAAATGATTAAGAAAGGTTCTTATAGTATTTAATACCATATGGCAAAAAACAAAGTGAGATATAATATACACAAAAATAAATTAAGAAGAAAAATGACATGTAAATAAATGAGATATTCAGCCTAAAGGACATAGAATATGATAATATACTTTTCAGAGATAAGCAAATAGATTTCTCATGATAAAGTAAATTATAAAATTTACATGGAATATATTCTATTAGAAAATTAAAATAGAGGCTCAAAGAAGACTAAAATGTAAATCTTCTGGTGGGAAAGAAATCAAACTTTATTCTTAGATTTTATTTTCCTTTGCCATTTTAGAAAGAGTATGAACTTTGGCCTAAGACCTGAGTTTGATATCCAGCCTAATTACTAACTGTGTGACCTTAGTCATAATATCAGATTCTTGGTTGCCTTATTTTTAACCTTTAGAATGGGGATAATTATGCCAAGATAACTGAGTTACTGAAGGATCACAAACTGAAGAAAGTAAAGTACCCGTGTTCACCATTAGTGGTAGCTGCTGCCATTCTTGATTTCACCTGTCAATAACTGAGGCCAGAAATCCTGAAAAGCCCAGTTACAAAGGAATTTATTAAAAATCTAGAGAAGAAGAGAGCAAAAACAATGACAGATCATGTGAGAAATGGAAGGTTTTATAGAAATGTCTTTTGTTTTATAAAACAGAAAGACACAGTAGAAAGTTTAGCATGGTCGAAACTCCTTCATTCTCACATGACAACTGTTTTGTCTTAAAAATATAATGTAACTTTATAGTCTTTGACCTCCTATATTCCTAGAATCCTGCCTGAGCAAGAAAGCTATGTCCACCAGTGGTTCTCTTGAATCCTATCTAAGAAATTTGTCTTCTGAGACTCTGGAGTATACTAAAGACATATATATTATCCCTTTCCTCCAAATCTCAACATATTAATCCTTTTTAATATCCAATTCATGATCCCCAGATATAATAACCTAAATGCTGATAGATCTTCCAATTAGTTTCATATCATATTGTTTATGTATTTATTTTTATTATTATTATTTTTATTTTTACTTTACAATATTGTTTTGGTTTTGCCATACATCAACATGAATCTGCCAACAGGTGTATATGTGTTCCCAATTCCGAACCCCTCTCCACCCCCCACCATCCCTCCGGGTCATCCCACTGCACCAGCCCCAAGCATCCTGCATCCTGCATCAAACCTAGACTGATGATTCGTTTCTTATATGATATTATGCATGTTTCAATGCCATTCTCCCAAATCATCCCACCCTCTCCCTCTCCCACAGAGTTCAAAAGACTGTTCTATACATCTGTATCTCTTTTGCTGTCCATATAGAGGGTTATTGTTACCATCTTTCTAAATTCCATATATATGCATTAGTATACTGTATTGGTGTTTTTCTTTCTGGCTTACTTCACTCTGTGTAATCGGCTCCAGTTTCATCCACCTCATTAGAACTGATTCAAATGCATTTTTTTAATGGCTGAGTAATGTTCCATTGTGTATGTGTACCACAGATTTCTTATCCATGCATCTGCTGATGGACATCTAGGTTGTTTCCATGTCCTGGCTATTATAAACAGTGCTGCGGTGAATATTGGGGTACACGTGTCTCTTTCAATTCTGGTTTCCTCGGTGTTTATGCCCTGAAGTGGGATTGCTGGGTCTTATGGCAGTTCTATTTCCAGTTTTTTAAGGAACTGAAGGAATCTCCACCCTGTTCTCCATAGTGGTTGTACAAGTTTGCATGCCCACCAACAGTGTAAGAGGGTTCCCTTGTCTCCACACCCTCTCCAGCATTTATTGCTTGTAGACTTTTGGATCACATCCTTTCTGACTGGCATGAAATGGTACCTCATTGTGGTTCTGATTTGCATTTATCTGATAATGAGTGATGTTGAGCATCTTTTCATGTGCTTGTTAGCCATCTGTATGTCTTCTTTGGAGAAATGTCTATTTAGTTCTCTGGCCCATTTTTTTATTTTATTTTCAAATTTCAGAAAATTATAATCCAGAAAAAGAGCAGAAAGACCTTGATGACATAAGCAATCCAAGTAGTCTGAAGATCAGTTCAGTTAAGTCGCTCAGTCTTGTCTGACTCTTTGCGATCCCATGAATCGCAGCATGCCAGGCCTCCTTGTCCCTCACCATCTCCCAGAGCTCACTCAGACTCACATCCATCGAGTCCGTGATGCCATCCAGCCATCTCATCCTTGGTCGTCCCCTTCTCCTCCTGCCCCCAATCCCTCCCAGCATCAGAGTTTTTTCCAATGAGTCCACTCTTCGCATGAGGTGGCCAAAGTACTGGAGTTTCAGTTTTAGCATCATTCCTTCCAAAGAAATCTCAGGGTGATCTCCTTCAGAATGGACTGGTTGGATCTCCTTGCAGTCCAAGGGACTCTCAAGAGTCTTCTCCAACACCACAGTTCAAAAACATCAATTCTTCGGTGCTCAGCCTTCTTTACAGTCCAACTCTCACATCCATACACAACCATAGCAAAAACCATTACCTTGACTAGACGGACCTTAGTCGGCAAAGTAATGTCCCTGCTTTTGAATATGCTATCTAGGTTGGTCATAACTTTCCTTTCAAGGAGTAAGTGTCTTTTAATTTCACGGCTGCAGTCACCATCTGCAGTGATTTTGGAGCCCCAAAAAATAAAGTCTGACACTGTTTCTACTGTTTCCCCATCTATTTCCCATGAAATGATGGGACCAGATGCCATGATCTTCATTTTTTGAATGTTGAGCTTTAAGCCAACTTTGTCACTCTCCTCTTTCACTTTCATCAAGAGGCTTTTTAGCTCCTCTTCACTTTCTGCCATAAGGGTGGTGTCATCTGCATATCTGAATGTGAAGTCAAGTGGGCCTTAGAAAGCATCACTACGAACAAAGCTAGTGGAAGTGATGAAATTCCAGGTGAGCTGTTTCAAATCCTGAAAGATGATGCTGTGAAAGTGCTACACTCAATATGTCAGCAAATTTGGAAAACTCGCCAGTGGCCACAGGACTGGAAAAGGTCAGTTTTCGTTCCAATTCCAAAGAAAGGCAATGCCAATGAATGCTCAAACTATCACACAATTGCACTCATCTCACATGCTAGTAAAGTAATGCTCAAAATTCTCCAAGCCAGACTTCAGCAATACATGAACTATGAACTCCCTGATGTTCAAGCTGGTTTTAGAAAAGGCAGAGGAACCAGAGATCAAATTGCCAACATCCGCTGGATCATGGAAAAAAGCAAGAGAGTTCCAGAAAAACATCTATTTCTGCTTTATTGACTATGCCAAAGCCTTTGACTGTGGATCACAATCAACTGTGGAAAATTCTGAAAGAGATGGGAATATCAGACCACCTGACCTGCCTCTTGAGAATCTGTATGCAGACCAGGAAGCAACAGAACTGGACATGGAACAACGGACTGGTTCCAAATAGGAAAAGGAGTATGTCAAGGCTGTATATTGAAGAAGATAATGATTGTTAAACATGACACACACACACAGTCACATATATTCCCTTGAAGACTTTTTCCTCCACAAAAAGATTATCTTGCAGTTTCGTTAGTTTTAAATATTAAAATTTCAAAAAAATTTAAAATCTAGGACTTATTTTGCTATATTCTGTTTTACAAAAAACAGAAAATGTTGACAATTATTTTAGGGGGATTTTCACTTCTTAACTAGTCAAATTTCCTTATCTATTCAAAAGGCTCAAAGAATTTTTATAAATTTTTTAACATTTAAACTTTTCTAACATTTAAAACTTCTGGAAAATTTAAGTACATTTCATGAACCAAAAAGATAAATAAACATGTTTTACTGCTGTATTTAAAAACAGTATGATTCTTACATAAAATAATAATTTTGAAACAAGTATGTAATATTTAAATAGTCTTATTTGTATGATATTCAAATGTCTTTGGTTTAATCCCAAAGGCCATTGAACTTGATCAAAGTATTCATTCTTTTTATAGTTTGCCAGTATTAAAACATCACAATACTTAGTATCACAGCAACATCTGATTGAACACTGGTTGACATTCACCGTTTAATTTGACTACGAGTTCACACATTCCGTGGCCATTCTGTTTATAAGCAATAATAAATTCCAACAGTGATTTATTGTTGTTCAGTTGGTAAACTGTGTCTGTCTCTTAGTGACCTCATCGACTGCAGCACAGCAGACTTCCCCGTCCTTCCCTGTCTTGCGAAGTTTGCTCAGATTCATATCCATTGAGTTGGTGATGCCATCCAACCATCTCATACTCTGTTGCCATCCCCTTCTTCTTCCTTCAATCCTTCCCAGAATCAGGGGCTTTTCCAGTTAGGCACCTCATCACATCAGAGGAGCAAAGTATTGGAACTTCAGCTTCAGCGTCAATCTTTACAATGAATTTCAGGGTTGATTTCCTTTTAAAAGCATTATTAATAATATTGTGATTATTAATAACTAATAAGTGCTAATAGAGATAACCATGTGCTAGGATACATCGCTCTAATGCCTTTAATTATTCTTTCAATTGTTTCTACAAATCTAGCATTTTGAGATTACTATTAAATCCCACTCAAAGATAAAGATAAAGACACTGAATCAAGATGTTTAGAAAATACAGCTAATAAGAGAAGGAATGGGATAGGAAGCCAGGGTGTCTGGCTCTAGAATGTGTTCTTCACAGAAAACTTGTGTCTGGGAATCAAACCTTAGAATTATAAATAATGTTTCTCTCTGTCACATATAAAACTCCCTCTCATAATGCTTGTTTCTCATTTCTATAATGTTGGACTTGATAGGTTAGTAGTTTGGGTTTTATTGTGTGTATTTTCTAGGTTTAAAATTTTGTTACATGCCATAGATGAATCGTGCAAAAATTTTCATAATATTGAAGACTGTCAACTATCTTCCCACCAATGTAGGGAAGTGGTTTTCCATCTTAGAGAGGGAGGGACTTGACTCTGTCATAAATTTAACAAGACTACAAAGAACTAAACAGGTGAGATGGGGAAGCTATCATTGCACCCTACTAATTTTCAAATTATGGTAAAACTTTCAATTTGAAACTTTCAAGTTTCAAATTTGAATTGCCATGGCTCAAAAGACAGAAACTAATGGTCAACTTTTAAAAGATTAAAGTTATTAAACTTGGTTTTGAGCTCCTTACGGCTTCCCTGATAACTCGGTAAACAATCCACGTGCAATGCAGGAGACCCTGGTTCGATCCCTGGGATGGGGAGATCCTCAGGAGAAGGGATAGGCTATTCATTTCAGTATTCTTGGGCTTCCCTTGTGGCTCAGCTGGCAGATAATCCCCTTGCAGTATGGGAGACCTGGGTTTGACCCCTGGATTGGGAAGATCCCTGGGAGAAGTGAAAGACTACCCATTCCAGTATTCTGACCTGGAGAATTCAAGGACTGTATATTCATAGGGTCAGAGTTGGACACAACTGAGCGACTTTCACTTTGTACTCCTTAGAGAGGGAAAAAGACTCTATTCTCAAAGGATCAGTACAAAAGCACCGGAAATCAAGTGTCATTTGTAATTAAAATGAGGGCTGTGGTTGCTGTTTGAGAATAAAAATGCAGTACCCATCTCTTCAAAATAACTTAATTACAGAGATCATACGGGGATTAACTGAGTTTTGAGGACATTCTTTCAGAGCACAAAACGACAAGAATGAAATATTGCAGATGTGCAGATAGTAAAAATGTCCATGGAAACAAATTATCCGTTGATAATCCAATTACCTGTTGCTTGCAGATTTCCAATCTGTTAATTACCTCCATTTATTTTGAATCAGCTTTCAGCCACTGAGATTCATTACAGTCCATTCAAATCTCTGCTGTAATTCCACAATTTCCCTTTTTAAAAAAATATACATAAAATGCTATCATTTCTTCACAACTTTGATTTGTAGTGTTTTCCATCCTTGTTAAATTGTTTTTATTAGTATTATTTCTCTCTAATATGAAAACATGGTCAATTCCAGCCTCAAATGGAATATCAGTTACTGAATATATCGTCAGTATTGACATTGTTTATGGAATTTCATAACTGTATATGGAACTTTACAAAGTGCATAAAAAGAGAGTCATTGCCCATCATGTTAGTATCCATTTTTATCCTAGTTCATATCACCTTGCTATTTCCCTGCACCAGTGAGGTGTGATTAAATATTCATGACATGACACTAAGATAGTGCAGAGAAACTGGAAAAGACTAAGTTGATTTTTTTTATTCACTCACATTGTCTTTGCCATGATTGTATGGACTATCATTTTCACTGTCCTCCTAGGATAGCCAAAAAAGACACCATAGGAATCTTGAAAACATCTCTGCAGTAAACCTAATAGAGCTATTTGGCCAGAATAAATAGTCGGCGCCATGCTACTAAATGGAAATGATGTTGGAAGGAATATACTGTTCTTTGTAAATGAAGACAAGCAGCGGCATAAACCTCTAGTCCTTTTTTTCCCCCTCATCAGATATGGTTTCTGATGTGTCACCGTTCTCCATTATTAATGTCCATATTTCTTAGTTCTAGACCTTAAGAGAGAGATTTGGCAACTCTAACTGTAACATACTCAAAGGTGGCCTAATTAATCAAGGCTCTGCCAGGAGATGAATCATACCTGGGGTTCATCTGGTCTAAATATGACAACATTCAAGACTTTAGAGGAGAGAATAAAATGCTCCTATATAAAACGTATAAAAAGCTGCATAGGCTAAATGTCCCTTTTATGCTACACTTTGCTACTGCCTGGCTTTTGCATCTTTGCCTATGCTATCCCCTTTGTCCATGATGCTACAGCCTTTATGCACAGACATTTTTTGTTTAGTCTTAAGGGTGAAATCAAATATTCCCGCTCTTGAGTAGCATTGACATATATATATATATATATATATTATATTTATAT